>CM060910.1:469209676-469639602 GCA_030737875.1 Allium sativum
TTAACTATGCATTGTCCTTATCATTCATTTCATTTAGCAGCTAAGGCCAGCCTAATGGGTTAGCTATACTTTTATGTATACAAATCAAGCTTAGCAGCAAAGTAAAGATCATTGTATTGAAGTTCAGGCATTCTAACTTGTACGTGTGTTGTACTGCAAATGCACTTCTTATGATAACTAATCAATTCAAACTTAGCACTTAAGGCTTGCGCAGAGTGTTTGATAGTACAAACGGTGATGTGTGTGTTTGATAATACAAATCTAGGCTTATACAGGGTAGAAGCTAGGATGTTTGGGCTAGCTCTAAGGGAAGTGATGTTGTAATGGTTGAGCAATTCAAATCTTGTTTCTGAACAAGTCTGTCAGGCCATGTTCTTGCTACGCATGCAAGTTTACCTTATACTTATATATAATTCATGCTTACTATCTAAGCAAGAATCAGCCTATTATATTTATTTATTTTTAGCATGTACAACATGTACTTAATAGTTTAAATGTCTTCTCACTTAGCATCAGGCAAATCAATCCCTTTACATCACTATGATCCATCCTTTCCTAGCTTATAAATGCATGTGCATCTACAATTCTTTTGCTTATATGTGAAGGAAAAATGATATCTTACTTTAGTATATTCCTTAGTTAATTCAAGTAGGCAAATTTTCATGTAATAAATTATGTTAAGGCCTCACTTTCTATATATATATATATATATATATATATATATATATATATATATATATATATATATATATATATATATATATGTAGTAAGTTAAATACACACGCGACTTTCAAAATAATAAGTTATTCTAATTTAAAAGAATTAGATCCTATCGGGGTTCTCAAATTAAATGAATATCATATATGTGAAGTAATTTACTTAAGTAATTATACTCTCATGAGTTTTAACCAATATTAAAATACAATAAAATGGCAATGCATCATTAATTGTTTTATATATACATATACACATTGATTACATAATTTTAAACCATCAACGAATGTATTTAACTGGAATTTTCCTGATATTTTACAAAATATATAAATATTAATTTATTTACTTAAATTAAATTATCAGTATAATCTGTGCATTATAGATTATATAATTAGTCCAAAAACTGGGACGTTATAACGAGATTCGTATGTGATCATACAAATTTTTAAACGTTGAAATGAGATAACGATTCAATAAAAATTAATATAATAATTAAATTAATAATTAATTTTCCTATTCTATATAATATCGTTTCCTACCCCAACCTTATAGACAATTCTTTACTTTCCCGTTTCAAGACGCCATCAAAATGAAACCAAACATGAGAATCAAAATTCTGTAACAATTCATATAAATTTCCTAAATTCATAAAAATAGGATTTTTGGGTTCCTAAGGAGCAAAGCTTCCATTCCATACGATTTTTCTGAGCTCGACGCAGTATTTTAGAGCTCGCGTATTCATGGCAGCTACTAGGGTTTGATGACGACTAAACTATGGGTGACTGGAAGGCATTTCTAAGTGACAATGGTGTTCTCATGGCAAACCGCATCAGCATGCAATTTTTTGGCAAAATACATGATGAAGACCGACACGTTCACTGCACGGTGTATAGGTGCTTGGCAAGCGTTTGAGTAGAGAGGCGCATAGGTTTTCTTATGGTGACAGGGATGCGTAGTTCGCGAAGAGGAGGCCGCCAGTAATCTCCGTTCGTCGAACGATGGAGCGTGGAGGTGGCAAGGAGGATAGAGAGGACGTTAGTAATGGGTTTTGAGAGCTTCAGGTTACGGTTTAATTCGATGGGGAAGAAATAGGATTTGGCAGCTAATTAGGGTTACTTAAATTAAAGAGGTGATTAAGGAATTTAATCAAGTTATTAATTAACTTATAATGTGTTCAATCTTGTAAAATCAATTTCTCTCTCATTCGTTATCGGAATTCCACGAAACAAGATCCATTGGAACCGTATGGACGAGAACTTCGTGGTGAAGTTGATTGGAAGAAACATGGAACTAGCTATAGATTTGATTAAATTAAACACGTAGTTCAATTTAATTAAAACAATCGTTTAATAACGTTTTCAGATCCGATCGTAATGAGAACTCTCTCACTCAACTGTTTTGTTATTTTATTTTATTATAATCATTTAAAAATATATTGATTGCATGTGAGAGCTTCTCAATTTAAATATTTTATTTGTGTAGTTTAATCGCAAATACACTATTAAATAATTATTTGTTAAGCGACGAAGTTCATATGAATTTGTGATGTGATTAGAAAAGTGAAACTGAGTAAATTAAAATATTGCTAATATGTGAATGGTAGCTTATCTGAGAAAACTAAATTTTATTTTAGTAAATTATCACAAATTATTATACGGTACATGGTAGCTCACATCACAAATTGTTTGCAAACCAGGTGGATGAATGGATGATTATTTGTGTTATGATTTGAATGTGATTTGAAAATAATTTACATGTCAAAATGATGTTAATATATTTGTGGTAGTTGAAATTGGATTAAACATCCATTTACAAGTCGAACAACTTATTTAAGTTCAACTATTTAAGTGACATCGATTGGGTTAAATAATTACTTGAATTGAATAGGTTATGATTGATTTGGATTGAATAAATAATTTATTATTTGATTATTTATTAGTTGAAAACCCCGCACGGGTCTTGGGATGATATTTGATTTACACTAATCCCGAGTGTTTAGATGGAATGTTAATCGATTGATTGACAGACCGATATAAGAGTTAAATAATTGTTTAAGGCTTATGCGAAAGTAGTTGCACTCTGGATGTGAATTGAATGCTTGATAGTTGTTTACAACTATCATTGGATGCATATGATGAATGAAATTCATATAAATTAATTTATATGAATATTGGTTGAAATTTTAATCAAATCCTGAATAAATACGAATATTTTAATAATATAGTATTTAGTGAAAAATCGAGGTTTGATTTCGACGTTCGATTTTGGATGGACATGTAGATGTTAAAATATCGATGAATATTCGTAACTGTAACGAATGATTTTGAAGTAAATTTAATGCACTTAAGGCATATCGAAGTTTTTAATTCGAAATGAGTAGTAACTCTTCAAAGTGAAGCTCGATTAGGTTATATAGCAAACGTTTTAAAAGAAGTTTTCTTTCGAAAGTTCTTCATTTATTTTTATAACAACTGTAAGGAAAATTTGAATGTAAAATAATGACTTTCAAAAAATAATAATATTTTATTCATTAAAATATAAAATTAACCGTATAGTGAAATATGTGATTTTGAATACAAACGACTGAAACGAGTTTTCAAAGATGATTATATATATTTTATATAATTATAAAAGTGATTAAGAAATATTTCGATTTATTTTTAATTTATAAATCGATTCGGGCTTGAAAAGAATGTGTCGCGCAGCGATAGTTCGCGAACATCAACCCGTAACTTTGAATTGACGTACCGGGAGATCTGACCATCGGATTCTCCTGAAACTGGAAGCTTTAGAATAGTAATGAAATATACTTTCAAATAAAATGAAAAGCTTTGAAATCCAATGGTCGATTTTTAAATATATCTAGATCTATTTTGGAAAAGGTCATTATGGACGCAGTTCAATGACCAATATTGCAAATCAACTGTAAGGGCCTTAATAAAATTATTAAAAATATGAATAAATTATGTAAAATCATAATAAGTGATTTGCAAATATTTTGGATGAAATATTCCATTTTTTGAAAAGATAAATGATATTTTTATCTGAATGAACTAGTTAACAAGTAGAGTAATAATCCATTGATTTCAACATAATAAATTGGATTTGTAAATAGTTTTGAATATAACCAGAGTTTTCCAACGAATATATTGGAATGGATTTGAAATGAAATTATCTTCGTATATTTCGATATTGGATTCCGTAATTATACAGATATCGTTGAGGAATTTAGAAGATATAGATATCATTATTCCAATACGATATCTGTTGGTTTCAGAATTTGATATGGAATTTGAGTCGATATGATTTCTATTCAAAACCTCGTATTTAATATCAAATTGGATTTTGGGTTTGTTGTGAATGGAGTTTTGAATAACACTGTTCTTAAAACCCAGTTGAAATGTAAGTTATGGAATAAGTCTTTTAATTAAGATTTAATGGAGTTTTCCAATTTAATAAATTAAATTGGAATTAGATGGAAGATTGATTTTGGTTTATCATGAATGATGTTTTAAACAACATTTGTTCTTTAACCCAGTTAAAGACCAAATTAGTTTCCTAAAGTTGAATAATCACTGAGAAATGATTTTTGAGATTAAAGCTAAGTTGGATTTTTAATGAATCTTTAATTAGATTGAAATGTAAAAAAGAGGTAATTAAATTTAACGAATTCGAGAAATGTTCGAGATGGAGTACCACTAGTTTTACTCCATGCGATGGATGAATCTTTAATTAGATTTAAACATTAAATGGTAATTAAATTTCTGATAAAACTATGGGTGTTAAATATGGAGTACCACCAGTTTTGCTCCATGCGATGAATATGTTGGGATAGGGAATAATAAAATGAATGATTACTTCGGTAAGGCTCGATAATCCAGACTAGTTTTATAAACATTAATTTAGTTTAGGTTTTGAAAATATATAATAAATCTTTTGAATGATATCCAAAGAAAGATTTAAGATAATCTTTGATAAGATTAATGGGAACCTTTCCCAGAGTAATGAACATTTAAATAAAAGAATATTATGGATTGGAATGAGATGTGTGCATTATCTTTATGTATGTATATCACACATGGTTTTAAAGATGCGCGAGTTATTCGGAAAGACCAGGTTTAACCCATTCTGAATAACTATTACGACTATTAAAAGTCAAAGATATAAAGATGGTGGTTGAAGACCGGAGATATTCGCATCGTTTGGGCTATTGCTGATGTCTCGATTGGGCGGCACACCCAAGACGAGGTAATAAGTAGTGATTGTCCAGACGTACTTGGAAATCAACCGGATATGCGAGGACCTCTCTCCTGTATTGGACATATAGGACGAAGAATAAGGTGCCTCTGGTTTTGTTCAAAACCAGAACGAACTTGCAAGTGGATTGTGTGTCTGACGCATTATTTTGAGTTGTACAAATTGATGTCTGCTAAATATGTATATATATATATGTTTGATGGCGGAGAATTTATTCTCTTAGCTTAACACCATTCTCGGAGATGTACGAGCGTAGAGGTTATATACTGGTAGCTATCAGTTGTATGGTCTGGAATGACTATGTGGCTTGCTGAGATGCATGGATCATAGTTTTTGTTGAAAAGCAGAGCTTTGTGGATGATGATCAAAGCATGAAGTTAATTTAGCGTAGCTTTGTGTATAACGTTAATTCATGAGACTCACACCCCGGTATGAGTCAAAAATGGGATGAGGGACAGCAGGGAGGACATGCGTTTCTTCCTAGTTAGGAGTGATATCATGGTATGAAGCTTAGACATTTTACTTATGTGGATGATGGATAGCGAGGCACCTCAGATATGGTCGCACAAGGCCAAAATGGTCGACGTACTGACCAGATTTAAGGTCCAATAGAACCAGAAAACGTATTGTTCAGGAATTGCCAATCCAGAAACATAAGAGCGGACCGGCTCTGCCGCTCCAAAGGGACGATGTATTCTCTTCCTGAGGCATGTGCTAGATTGTCCCAAGTTCGGAAGGAGAGATCTCTTTTCTTGGTTAATGATAGGAATCCAAATTCCAATACGCGACTTTACGGTTTTAGTTATATACAATGATGACATAGTTTGATGGGGTACTATGCCGTCTATGATTGATACATTTATATTCGAAGTTTTTTTTTGCGCTGTGCACTTATATAATAATATAAAAAATATTTGTTTTAAAGCGTACCAAGTATGTTTGGCTATTACAAGATAAAACTTTATCCTCTGATTTGTGTTGCATTGTGTGATAGGACCTGAGTCTTATTATATCTTTTTTGTTCAAAAAAAAGCAATGCATTGTTTTATTTTCAAACTAATATTCATGTGGAGTACA
The DNA here is from genome assembly GCA_030737875.1 of Allium sativum. Taxonomy (NCBI): domain Eukaryota; kingdom Viridiplantae; phylum Streptophyta; class Magnoliopsida; order Asparagales; family Amaryllidaceae; genus Allium; species Allium sativum. The sequence goes on from CM060910.1 coordinate 469,215,726, forward strand.
CCCGTTCCGTGTCATACAGCGTGGTCCCATGATTTCCCGACTTTTAATGTAAAATTTTAATAACCGTTTCAGCTCTCACACCAGTCCCATGAATGACTTGCATTTTATTGTTTTCACCTAAACTCTGGGTGCCTATATTTTCTCCACACGGGCAGTTAGTAGTTTCGGGTTTTGCATATTCAAGATTCTGGTTTACGGTTAGAGCTATACTCCGGAAAGATTTGTATCCGTGTATTTTTACAGTTGTGTTAGTTGATGTCTTTCTGTTGTGCATTGTATTTATACATTTTTATTTCCTCTACACTGTTGTAATTTATTCTTTGATATTTATATTTATTTTTCCATTGTGTATTTATTCATATTTTGATATTCTTATACTCTAATGTAATATTATTGTAATAACAATGAAAAGTTATCTTGTTTTGTGTTCCGATGCGTCGTGTATTGATGACCACCCGCCATTTTGAATAGTCTTGGTTGGTTTAGCGATCGATTCAGACCAGGCAAGATTCGGGTCGTGTCAGTATATATGATGGTTGTATTTACAAAGTTTTCTATTTGCTAAGATTAATATTATATTATACATTATTCATTCAGTTGTGATCGTTCTTTTTTTTTCACTTAATGATTTGGTTTTTTGGCACTTAGATGTTTGACACATGAATACCGTGTATGTACTAGTATATATTTTTGAGGGTCGAAAAGTCAAGTCGTAAAATGAACAAAGCACGTCGAAATAGATCTATATTGTGTTCGTGAGCAGATTCTCAAAGAAAAACTATAAATAAACATGTACTTTCACTTTACCAATATGTTGATGTTGTCACAAAGGCATTTTTAGCTTGAAACTTTACCCGATTTCGAAGTAACTTAAAGATGGAGTGAATAATAGCCTAATTTAGTTAGATTCATGAGGATCTTGGTAGATAGGTAAGTTCTCAAAAGCTTACTGAACCCAAACCTCTTCATATCAATGTATCTTACAAACTAGATGATAATTAAACTTCATTGATATTGTTAAATTTTGTCAAGTGTTTTTGTCTAGCGGAGCTTGCAAGCTATAAATTTCATTTATTTCTCCGAAAATTGGAGATATAACGAAGAGACGAATTTGAGAGTTCACTAGTATCCTTCAATTTGTGGTTTGTGGGTGGGGGTATGGTGGGGTTTTGGGAAGAGAGATGAGGATGGGTCATCTTTTATAATAGTTGTAATAACTTTAATATCACATTTTTTTGTGTAAATATGGGCAAATATTATTGTAATGTTACTAAAAATTGGGATCTAACAAATAACGGAAATATTATTTAAAATGGCAAACCTCCAAAACTTTATCCTCGAGGATGTCCTCTTCAAAATTTAGCCACAATGATATAGCTTGTAAAAATTGATATATATATATATATATATATATATATATATATATGTATGTATAATATCATCGTAAGAAAAGAAATACAAAACTGATACTACGTGTGTTGTCCTTCTCACCAAAATTTGGTCCTTCTACCAATATTTGGTTGAAAATTTTGTCATTTTCACTGGAAAAACTAAGAGTATGTTATTAAAGCTAAAAATATTGATGAATTGTATCCTTCACATTATTTTCCTAGCAAGTAAATTTCATTTACTAACTCAAAATGCTCCTACATGAATACTGTTAGATCATAATATTGCTTAAAAATATGATATAAAATCATAATCATTACCTATAAATTCAGAACATTCATTTATAAATATTAACAAATCTTAATATCCCTTAAAAATGGGACCTACTAAATAAAATTATGTATAGGGTGCTACTATTTACACCACAGTTTACACTTCCGGCCACCTTTATAAATTTAATACAAATGATTATTTTTTATGTTCTTTTGGCCACCATATATTATTCCTTCACTCGGCTATTCACCACCATACTTCTCCTAAAAAAACATGTACTTCTCTACAATTTCAAACCCTAAACCCAAACAAAAGCAGATATTCTTTTGTGTTTAATAGAGATGGAAGATAAAGATAAAAAAGAGGTTGGAATATAGCTTATTTTTTATTATGGTATAGAACATGTTGTTAGTTAGTTTTTTTTTTAATGATTAGGGCTTTCCTTTGCGTTTTAGAATATTTTTTCCGCTCCGTTAGAAATTTCAAGTTTGGAGGACACTAAATTTGACGACATTGTAATAGAGAATGACAATGCAAGTTTTGACTTATAGGGTTTTTATCCGTATAACTTACGTATATTCTTTTACATATTGATACATTAGTATTTTTTTGTCATTTGATAGATGGAGTATTTGAATGATGATAAATTGATCGTTAAACATTATGGTTGTGATAATATAATGCAAGATGTTCAATCAAATGAGTCAAAAGACATAAATGTTGAGGAAGCATTCGTGTATAGGAAGGTGATGGTGGCCTCTTCATTTTTAGATTATTAATTTACACGGTGGCCAGAAGAGGGAATTTGAAATAATTGGAGTTCTTTTAGTTTTGGTGGCTGGAAGTGTAAACCGGGTTGTGAATAGTAGCATCCTATTTATATATACGTTTATCATTAATTGATAGTAGAAAAAAAATTCTAATTTAAAAATATTATGTATTGAAACTTAAAAATAAACATAAAAAACACATGTTTTTAACACAAAATGTGTGTGTACCCACACATATACATTCATACGTGCATTTACATTTGAGTCATTTTATTTGATCATGCTAAACATATAAGATTTCAGAAAAAAACAGACGAGTGAAGCACGTGCCATAACGCTGGTTTTAATTATAGACTTAGCATACCTTGACCCAATATGTAATATCTTTTGTATCCACCTTTTCTATAAATAGAAGAGCTGTGTAAATATCTTGTGTACGAGTGATTTTATACAATCAACAGAAATTTTAATTATGCAAAACATTTCTTCAATCATCAATCCGTATGCATGCGAAAACATCATATTGCAAGTTCATACACACTTCGTTAAAATCATGCCTCCTCTTTCTTGCTTTAGGTTTCCAGTAAGAGGCTTGTCCTAATTTTGTTTGTATTAATTAATGATGAAAATGGTAATTTGGTCACATGATTTTTATCAAAATTGAATGGACAAACTCAGTTTTTCATAGTGTTGAAACGAAATATGACAAGTTAAAAGTAGATTGTTAGGAAATTATATCATCGTGAATACATTTTCTCAAATTAGCATATCCTTTCATTTGACTGTTTATTATAGAAAACACCTTGATGGCCACACAGTCAGAAACTGCCTTGGGCATGCTTTCTGATTTACATTCATCCCTTTTCATCTCTCTCAATTTCTGTCAATGAATCGATTCATGAATACCTATAATCAGGTAAGTTAATTTCTACCTGCATTTTGTAAGAATAATTAGTTTACAATGTCTTACATATTTTGATAACCATGAAATATACATGCAGGCTCATGTACAACCTCATTTTCCCACCAACTGATGGGTAATTGCACAGGGAAGGTTAGTTTCATAATCCACATCAGTTATTTTGTACATTGTTTCAACTTTCAATTGCTTTGTACAAAATCGAATCCTCAATTCTGTAACTATATATATCTTCAAATTAGGACACTGGTCAGTCTGATTTTAATGATTCTCTAGATTGTGGTGAAAATGTATATTACATATCAGACAAAGAAAGCTTTGAGGAAAAAGTTTCAAAGGCCAACAAGGAAGGAAAGATGGTAAACCATATATTTTTGAACTGCGAAATAGATCAAAATTAAACTGATCATTCCAGGTATATATATTTTATCTCACCTCATTACCATTATGTTTTGATTAAATCAGGTTGTGGCTAATTTTAGCGCAACTTGGTGTGCACCATGCAAAGCTATAGCACCCTGGTTTTCAAAGCTATCGACGACGTATCCTTCGTTTATTTTCTTGACCGTAGATGTCGATGAAGTTTCTGTAAGTATCACTATATCTTTACATTAAAAGCATTTGTTCAAAACTTACACATGCATGTTACTTGTATAAGAGAAACCCTTCACATAACATTTGGAACTGACGTGGTAGTTGTTGTGTTATTTGCCTATTGTTTCAGGAATTTAGTACTGCGATGGATATCAATGTAACACCAACGTTCATTTTGCTGAGAAATGGCGTGCAAGTTGACAAAGTTCTTGGTGCTAATAAAGCTGAGCTTAAAAAGAAGCTGTCGGATTTTGCTAATTCTACGACTGTCTCTTAGCTGATCATGTCTACATAGATTATAGATAGATGAATATCAGAATATGACTAGCATATGCCTTCCAAGTTTAGAATTTTTGTACAGAGCTAATAGAACTGTTGAGATTTGGATCAGACTTTGATATTGTTTGATACAAGGAAATGAGAAAATTTGAAAGAGTTTTGATTGATAGAAATTTTGTACAAAGTTCTACGGAAAACTAATGACAAGGACAATCGGCCTTAATAATTTATCCACAAGGACACGCGCTTAAAAAATTATCCAAGAGGACATAATCTTAAAATTTTCCATCGCTCATTCCTCTCTTTCGATTTCGTACAACGAAATCAGCAAATCAAAATTAACGAAATCATCTCAACTGGAAATCAAATGAAAACAAATCCGCGGCGTCTTCTACAGTCGAATGTTGAAAATCAATCGAAACAGCAAAATTCGGCACGAAATCGATCACAAAGATCAACCTCGACTGAAATTTTTGTTGTTGCTATAATCATTATAATTTAATGTTCATTTCTGCCGATTAGAATTTTTTATTTCGCAAGGTGATTCATGGTTTTTTTTTTATATTCTCCAATTTTAATGATCGGCTATTCAGCAGTTGGGTATCAATTTTATATTTTTTAGGTATCATTTTTGTTTATTTAACACTATTTTTTTTTTTTTTTGTTGGGTTTTTAATATTGTATATATTTTGTAGTTGTATTGTTGCATTATCTATGTATTACAGTCGAACTTATTTCATTATAATCAACCAAACTGTGATGTAACACTCTTTGCATTAGTTTTAGTTTTAAAATAGTTCAGCAGTTTTTAGGTATCAGTTTGCTATTTTTTTAGGTATCAGTTTTCTTATATTAATAGTGTTATGCTGTTTTGTTTATAGTTTTGGTGCTATTTTACTTTTGTTCTTATACTGCTGCATCAGTTTTGCTACTCAAACGAATTTATTTCATTTTAAACAATTGAATTGTGATTTAAACATTTTCTGTATTACTTTTATCATTAAATATTATAGCAGTTTTTAGGTATCAGTTTTATATTTTTTAAAATATCAGTTTTATGGCTTAGTGTATGAGAACTGTGGCAAGTAGGTAGATATGTGTTGTTTGCTTTGGTAATTGACTTCTTTTGGTACACAACATTAATTCTAACTGATACTCACTGATTAAAAAAAAAAAACCACCTACTCAGTTCAAATCTTACAAAAATAATATTTATTCTCAATAATACCTACTAGTTAAAAAAATAATAACAATCAATTCAATTATTACCAAAATGAGTTTGTTCTCAGTAATACACAATAATACCTACTTGTATCATATGATACCTACAATGATACATAACTGATTTAATATGATACATTGTTTTCACTACGCCATAGATGACCTATCACAACGAAAATCCATGGTGTTGCAAGCTACAATGTTGTCACAGCTATGCTGATTTTTTTCTATTGAAACACACGCTTCAATGTGTTAGCATAGATATTTGCAGATGTAGCAGTAGCTCTAGATATATTCTAATTAAAATAAATTTAAAAAAAATAACACCTCAGCAATCCACACCATTAGTTAAAACAAGATCTCAGCCGTTCGTCCACCTCAGCAATCCACACCTCTCTTTCCCACTAAAATTTTCATTCAAGCGCTTCTTTCTCATTTCGTTCTCCCCAACTCCCTCCCAATTCCCAAATCCGCAGTTTCACAAATAAAATCAAAATTCTTCTTCAATGGATTATCTTGTAAGCCAAACTCTAGAATCAATATGTGCATCTGGTTCGCTGGGCATCCCAATCTCTAACCTCTTCCAATCCACATCCCCAAATCCATCCAGATCAATTTCCAGGTCCGTTTCCAAAATCGTTTCTTTTTCGGATCCATTTCCAAATTCGATCCTCTTCTAGATTCGTTTCCAAAATTGCTCCTCTTCCAGATCTGTTACTGCGTTCGCTCCTCTTCCAGATCCGTTTCCAAAATCGACACTTTCACTACCTTGTTACTCTCATGTACCTCGATTCATCGCTCGCCTTCACTGCCAACCCATCCTTTAACCGATTGTTTGGATTCTGTTGTATGATTGTGACCTCTCGCGACCCCCAAACTCTGTATTTTCTACACTGGAATCAGACTATAGCGATTTTACAACAAATGATAACTGTAACTAAGGTTATTGATGTGGATTGAAGCATGCTTCGACGAGCTAGTAAGTATTACCGTGTCTGTTTTCACTATTGCTGGCTGTCTTACTTGGGTTGGTTGGGTTGTTTTCTTTGGTTTTGTTTCGCTTTTGGCTGGAGTTTGGTTTATTGGCGTTCGACTTGTGAATGTTTTATTCCCTGTGGTCGGTTGTGTCAGCTGATTCAAGTGTTTGTTTGGTGAAATTTGTGGGTGAGTGTTACTCCTTTTATTTGTTTTGGTAATGGATTCTGGAATGGTTGGTATGTGGTTCTGGAATCTTATTTGATGCTACTCTATGCTGCGTTTTTTGGCGCAGCTCATGTTAGTTGTTTGAGAGATTTGGCCTTGTTAGTTTATTGATGGTCGGGTAATCCTATGTCAGTAGCACTGGTGATGTTATCTGTTCGTTCGAAGGCTTTGCCATAGGGAATGTCAAAATGTGTCTATGTTCTCTTTCTTTTAGCTTAGTGGTGGTGTTGGTCGGCATGGTGGCATTGTTGGTCGGCGCTTTGCTACTATTGGGAAGTGTGTCATACTTCCCTTGCTTTTTGAGAAGGAGTGGCTGCTGTTTGCGTGTGCCTTCAACATAACAAGTCTTGCATCATCTGGTTGTGCAGTAAGTTATTCCTATGTCATGTTTATCCAGGCTTGTGGTCGTACAGTAGAGTTCATGATTAAAAACAAAGCTTGCAAACAACTGGAAGGAGAAGAATATGGTACACAGAACAAGTGATGGCGAGAAAGAACAAAATAAAACAGTATATAACGTATTTCTCTCTTTGTATGCTATTCAATTCCTTATCATGTTAGAAAAGCTGGAGCTGACTACATAAATCATTTTACAAGTGGAATTAGTGTTTTGTTTGAGCGACTAGAGTGTGATTCTATATCTATCCAGTATATTAAAACTTCGAATACACGTGGATCAGACGTATACGCTTAATCTTTATATACTGGATTGTCCAAATTCAATATAAAATAAATATTCAAATACGAATAATATGATTTAAATTTTCAAAACAAAACTTGTTTACATTTTTAATTTTAAAAACAACAGTCTTCACACTCGTTCTAGGATGCTACTGATCCCATCTCTAACGAGTCATTCTCATTGGATTTTACTAATCCAATCTTTGATGAATTCTTTCGTTTGGTTCTAACGTGTCTTTTTCTCGAGCTTTGTAAACCAAAGCTCTGATACCAAATGTAACGATCGAGAATTTCGCTCGATCCAAATCGATCGCTAAACCGACCAAGACCATTCAAAACCCCTGATTGTTTTGAGAACACGACAAATCAGAACGCAAACAGAAGAACATTTCATTGTTAATTACAACAATTCATCAGAATACAAGAATATACAGAGTATAAATTACATATTACACATTTACAACATATCAGAGATTTAAATACATTACTGCAGCGGAAAAATAATACAATACACAACTGAAAGAGATATACGGATACAGAGCTTTTCGGATATCGTTCCAGCTGTAAACCAGGTTCCTCTGAATATAAATCTACAAAACCAAAACTACTAGCTGCCCGTGCCGAAAATAAGGGCACCCAGAGTTTAGGTTAAAACAATAAACTCCAGGTCAGTCATGTGACTGGTGTGAGAACTAAAAAAGTTATTAATCTTTATTTTAAAGTTAGGTAAATCAAGGGACCACGCCGTATAACGCGGAACGGGTTTCCTTCCAAGAACACCAGTGCATAAAACAACAGCGCAATGCTAAATAAAGAACAGTGAAGCTATTATAAGACCCAGGTCCCATCAAACAATGCAACGCAAGCCGGAGGATAGGGTTTTTACCTTATAATAGCCAAAGAATGCTTGATACGCTAAAAACAAATCATTTGATACTATTATAGTGCATAGTGTATAAAACAATTTCAATCATAAGTATCAATCGTAGACGGCATAAGTGCCCCATACCACTATGTCGCCATACTAGGCTCTACAACTAAAATTGCAAAGTCACGTATTGGAAGTTGGATTTCCATCTGTGAACCGAGGCAAAAGATAGTCCTCTACCGATTCGAGACGCTCTAGCCCATGTCTCAGGATCAGAGCTCAAGTGACCCTTGGAACGACAGGGCCGGTCCACCGATGTGAATTAAAATGCCTGAACACAGCGTTTCCCCGCCCTTTGGGGCGACAATGAGCCAACTGACTCCATCAGCTCCACACTGTCACCGATATATTCGAGGCGCCTCGCAACAGCAACAACCACACAGGTGAAAATAATTTAAATGTTAGGGCTGGTAGGTCACTGACACCACCCTAGCTAGAAGGAAACGCATGTCCTCCCTGAGGTCCTCTCCCGTTTTTGGTTCACAACCGGGGTGTGAGGCTCGCGAATCAACGCTACACAAAGCTATGCCACACAGGCGGTGCTTTGATCATCAACCACAAGACTTTGCTTTTCAACAAAAGCCTTGATCATTTGCCACTTAGGCATGCCACACAGGCAATTCACTCCATGCGATTGATATCCACCAATATATAACCCTTAAGCGCGTACGTCTCAGAGAAAGGCATTAAGCAAGAGAATAAATTCTCCGCCGCCAAACAGATATATATTTAATAGAAATCAATCACGCAGAGTAAAATCCAATGTCAGACACACAGTCTATTTACAAGTTCGTTCTCGGTCTGAACGAAACCGGAGGCACCTTGTACCTCGCATATCCATCGATCTCCAAGTACGTCTGGACGATCACCAACTGATTCCCTCCTCTTGGGTGTACAGCCCAATCAAGATCATCAGTAATCACCCAAACGATGTGAAGACCTCCGGTCTTCGACCACCATCTTCATCCTCGACACCACGTCGAATCAGTTATTCAGAATGGGATAAACCCGGTCTTTCTGAATAACTCGCGTGTATAATAAACAAGTGTTACATAAACACAACATACGCCTCATTCCAATTCAGAATATTCTTTTATTCAAATATTCTTACACTTTGGGAACGGTTCCCATTAATTTTATCAAAGATAAATTCTTTAAATTTATTCTTTAATCTTCTTTTGAATATCAGTTCAAACTAGTCGGGATTAGCGAACCACACCGAAGTAATCATTTATTTTATTTCCTAATCCCAACTTATTCATCCCATGAAGTAAAACTGGTCATACTTCATATCTAACACCACGGTGCAATCGGTAAATTCAATTACCATTTCACGTTCAAATCTAATTAAAGATTTAACTATCGCCTGGAGCAAGACTGGTGATACTCCATTTTCGATCATTTCAATCTAATTAAAGATTCATTAAAACTCCACTTGGTTTTAATCTTCCCAAAAATCAATATCCTGTCTTTAACTAGGTTAAAGAACCAATGTCATTTAAAACACGGTTCACTATAAACCCAAAATCACATTCCACTCCAATTCAATTATTGAAACTTCTGGTTACTTTTAAAACCCTTTCAAATCGAATTTATTTATTTAAAAATAAATAAATAAATTATTATTCTAGTTCAAAACTAGTTCATTTCGATAAAAATCTATTTGTATCTTTTCAAATTTGGAATTTTTCATCTCAATTCTTCACAAATCATTTCTTATGATTTTACACAAATTATTACTATTTTTAATAATTTTATCAAGGCCCGTACAGTCAAATTCCATCAACGGCCATCGAACTGCACTTACAGCTACCTTTTCCAAATTTGATTTGGACATAATTCCAAATCCAAATGTTAGATTTCAAATCTCTAATATCCGTTAGAAAGCTCTTTTCGATACGAACCTAATGGTTCCAGTTTTAGGAGAATCCGACGGTCGGATCTCCCATAATATCCCTTCGATGTCAATGGTCGAAATTCGCGAACTACCGCGGCGCGTTCTATTCAGGCCATTCTGTATATATAATATATATATTATATATATATCGTCGATTTCCTTTTAAAACATATTTTATAAATCGTTTTAAACTCGTTTTCAAAACGATTTCAACTTCATATTCAATTTCTAATCAAAATTGAAAATTCCATATCATTAATCTACAAATGATTTTCAAAACGTTATATTTTGAAACCAATTCCTTTTCGATATTCATTATAAAAATGAATAAAATCGATATAAATATCGTTCACGTCAAAATGGCGTCAATCTAACCAACACGGCTTTATATATTTCAATAACTTCGTTATTCTATTCAACAAATGAATATTTTCTTCAACACATGAATATTTATTTTTCTATTCAACACATGAATTTATACTTCTATTCAACACATGAATATTTATTCTATTCTACACATGAATATTTGTTTTTCTATTCAACACATGAATTTATATTTCTATTCAACACATGAATTTATCTATTCAGCACATGAATTTATATTTCTATTCAGCACATGAATTTATATTTCTATTCAACACATGAATTTATCTATTCAACACATGAATTTATACTTCTATTCAACACATGAATTTATATTTCTGTTCAACACATGAATTTATCTTTCTATTCAATACATGAATTTTTCTTTCTATTCAACACATGAATTTATATTTCTATTCAACACATGAATTTATCTGTCTTATTTTCCAAACTGGAATGAGGCCTAATCAATTACCATATAACGTTAATTATATGGGTTCCCTACAACACATGTATATAACAACAATGATAAATCATCAACCATCATCCAGAGTGCACCACACAACTGCATAAGCATTAAATATCAATAATTAACGCTTACACAGTCTGTCAACCCATCGATTGACATACAACTAAACAATCGGGATTAGTGTACGTCAATTATCATCCTAATACCCATGTGGGGTTTCAAATCAACAAACACAGATTTTATTTATGCAGTTGGGCGATGTGTAAAATTTATCGTCCCAATCAATATCAGTCAAATCGGTGTACATAAACAAATCATTCGATTTGTAAATGAATATTTATTTTACTTCAACACATGAATATATATTTGATTTCAACACATGAATATATATTTTATTTCAACACATGAATATATATTTTATTTCAACACATGAATATATATTTCACACATCACAATCAACAGTCAAATTTCACAACACAACAATCAAACAAACAAGTCATCCATGGTCTGTGGACGACGGGTGTCGGGTGCTGCTAAGCACCGTCTGCATCCTAGTATATATTTCAACTAGAAATCAAAATAAAAGTGAGGAGTTCTCACCGATAAGTCAAACCAAACGTCGCGACTCTTCATATGTAGAAAATCTTCGCCGTGCTTCCAACGAGATATGTTACACGTGGTTTTACGTTAAAAATCACATTTTTATAATACCACTTCATGTATAAAGATTATATTTTTATAACGCTACACGTATAGAAAAGATTATATTTTTATATTGTCGATCGTATAAAAATCATATTTTTGATTCACTCATATAAAAATCATATTTTTATTATCATACATTATATAAAATTTATATTTTCTACTCTCTATATTATATAAAAATTATATTTTAATTTCAACTCTACTTAGATAAAAATCACATTTTTATCGCTTCTTCTCGTAGATAAAAATCATAACTTCGTTTGCATTATAAAAATCACATCTTTTCTACAATAAAAATCTCGTCTTTCCTATCATAAAAATCTTATCTTTTTATGAATAAAAATCAGTTCTTTCTATGAATAAAAATCAATTCTTTTCATCATTAAAAATTTGATCTTTATCTATATTAAAAATCTATCTTTTTCTAAACAAAGATCTAACCTTTTTATATATTAAAAATTGACATATTCTTTTTAAATAAAAATCAAGACTTTATATAAGTAGATAAAAGTAAATCAGATTTTAAAACGAGGTATTACATAAAAATAAACAAAAATAAATAAACAAAAATAAATAAGTAAAAACTTACAGTGCAAGGTAAGAGAGGGGGGTGGCTGTTGACGGTCGGACATGGAGGGGAGGCAGAGCTAGGCTGCGGCGGTTTAGGGTTCAGGGGGGTTGTGGGCCTTCACGTCGAGGGGGAAGAGGGAGAGGAGAAGGGAAAGGGAGGATCTCGCCGGCGGCCTAGCGCGAGAGGGGGCGACGGGAGGAAGGCCGACGGCCTCAGGCGATGTGGAGGGGGCGCGGTGGCCGCTGCGAGGTGGAGGAGTGACAGCGACGGTTTTTTTTTTCCTTTTGGATCTCAATTTGGAAATTAGAACGGGGGGAGGGGTTGACTGAGTGAATGGAGATAAGGGGGGTTGTTGAATATATATATATATATATATATATATATATATATATATATATATATATATATATATATATATATATAATTATATTTTAATTTCCAAAAGTAACTTTTTATTTTCAACTTGAAATCAAACCTACCGACTGTCGTCCCTAGCTAATTACCCCCATTCCGAACACAGTGGGATATGTTTCGTGAGCCAATTCGATCATTTCGATCAGTTTTCGTCAAAATCAAAATATAACTCTATATATTGAATTTTAAACGTACATTTCAATTTACCGGGGTCACATACTGACCCTATAAATTCCAGCAAAATTATTTCTATCTTCATATTGACGATACGGTCCTAACAAAACTAATTTCGTCAAATTCTGAGACCGTTAGAAAAATGGTCATTTTCCAGTCGATTAAAATCAACTAAAATTGGTCAAACGCGTTTTCCTTTTCCACGCTCACATATTAATTCAGAAAATTACGAATTTTGAAACCTAGAAATAACTTGACATCACGGATCCAACAAAAGTGGTTTCGTCGAAAACCGATGTCGTTTGCAAAATTCTCATTTTTAGGGGCCACAATTCCACAGCGACTATTCTGAATTTTCAACTAGGCATAACTTTTGATTCCCTCTATGAAATCTCAATTTTTTTGATTCGCTGGAAAAATATTCTCAAATAGATTCTAATATTTTTGATTTCACCGAAATCCGGTTTATTTTGAATCCTGTACATCCATTTGAAATCGAAATTTCAAACTACCGCGCCATTTTCAATTCCTTATATAATTTAAAATAAATATTTATATTCTAACGACGATTCAAATAAATATATACGTTCTAATTCTATTCAAAATAAATTTCTCGTCGTTATTATTTAAAATAATTCATTTTAAATACTCAAAATTCACTAAAATTGCCAAAATAAAAATTTTAAATTAGCTCAGATTTCCGGGTTATTACAATCTCCCCCACTTAAAACTTTTCGTCCCCGAAAAGGAACGAAGTCGAAAGTTGTTTTACAAATCAACTCAACTTTCTTTATTTTCATTATGGCTTAAGTTCTTCAACTTTTCAGTTTCTAGGAACTTTTCAAATTTTTCAAAAATTTGGCTAACACCCTAAATTTTCGAAAAATTTCGCCATAATCTCCCCTGCACCGGGAGCTTCGGGATATTTCAAAAGCCTCCCATGGCCCTCACTAATCCAAAAAGAAGAAACAGCCAATCGGCTCATAAAATCATCCAAACCCATAGAAATACAATAAACATGTACCTATTTGTCGGGCAAATAATTTTATTCCTCTTCTCTAGCCTCCTTGCTATGACCTGTTCAATGTAAGTACATGTATACGTATGCAAATGCGACTAATTTTCAATACAATCCACTACTGGGTCAATTTGGCTAAAGGTTCAACATTTAAATTAATCAAACAATAATCAAACAACAGAATCAACAATCAATTAGTTGATTATCTTTTCAAACTCATAACTTTGATACATATAGAGAAAATCATGTTTTTGATACCAAGTCACAACAATATATTCTGATTATATTTTGGTTCTCACACCAGTCAATTGGAATCATATAGAAATCCCACTTTCGAAACTCGAACATAAATACTGATAACTCTGCAGCATTATCAGAATCATCCCCGAGCGACTAGAGTGTGATTCTATATCTATCCAGTATATTAAAACTTTGAATACACGTGGATCAGACGTATACACTCAATCTTTATATACTGGATTGTCCAAATTCAGTATAAAATAAATATTCAAATACGAATAATATGATTTAAATTTTCAAAACAAAACTTGTTTACATTTTTAATTTTAAAAACAACAGTCATCACACTCGTTCTAGGATGCTACTGATCCCATCTCTAACGAGTCATTCTCATTGGATTTGACTAATCCAATCTCTGATGAATTCTTTCGTTTGGTTCTAACGTGTCTTGTTCTCGAGCTTTGTAAACCAAAGCTCTGATACCAAATGTAACGATCGAGAATTTCGCTTGATCCGAATCGATCGCTAAACCGACCAAGACCGTTCGAAACCCCTGATTGTTTTGAGAACACGACAAATCAGAATGCAAACAGAAGAATATTTCATTGTTAATTACAACAATTCATCAGAATACAAGAATATACAGAGTATAAATTACATATTACACATTTACAACATATCATAGATTTAAATATATTACTGCAGCAGAAAAATAATACAATACACAACTGAAAGAGATATACGGATACAGAGCTTTCTGGATATCGTTCCAGCTGTAAACCAGGTTGCTGTGAATATAAATCTGCAAAACCAAAACTGCTAGCTTCCCGTGTCGAAAATAAGGGCACCCAAAGTTTAGGTTAAAACAATAAACTCCAGGTCAGTCATGTGACTGGTGTGAGAACTAAAACAGTTATTAATCTTTATTTTAAAGTTAGGTAAATCAAGGGACCGCGCCGTATAATACGGAACGAGTTTCCTCCCAAGAACACCAGTGCATAAAACAACAGCGCAATGCTAAATAAAGAACAATGAAGCTATTATAAGACCTAGGTCCCATCACACAATGCAAGCCGGAGGATAGGGTTTTTACCTTATAATAGCCAAAGAATGCTTGATACGCTAAAAACAAATCATTTGATACTATTATAAGTGCATAGTGTATAAAACAATTTCAGTCATAAGTATCAATCATAGACCGCATAAGTGCCCCATACCACTATGTCGCCATACTAGGCTCTACAAATAAAATCGCAAAGTCACATATTGGAAATTAGATTTCCATCTGCGAACCGAGGCAAAAGATAGTCCTCTACCGATTCGAGACGCTCTAGCCCATGTCTCAGGATCAGAGCTCGAGTGACCCTTGGAGCGACAGGGCCGGTCCACCGGTGTGTATTAAAATGCCTGAACACTGTGTTTCCCCGCCCTTTGGGGCGTCAATGAGCCAAATGACTCCATCGGCTCCACAAAGTCACCGATATATCCGAGGCGCCTCGCAACAGCAACAACCACACAGGTGAAAATAATTTAAATGTCATGGCTGGTAGGTCACTGGCACCACCCTAGCTAGAAGGAAACGCATGCCCTCCTTGAGGCCCTCTCCCGTTTTTGGTTCACAACCGGGGTGTGAGGCTCGTGAATCAACGCTACACAAAGCTGTGCCACACAGGTGGTGCTTTGATCATCAACCACAAGACTTTGCTTTTCAACAAAAGACTTGATCATTTTCCACTTAGGCATGCCACACAGGCAATTCACTCCATGCAATTGATATCCACCAATATATAACCCCTGAGCTCGTACGTCTCAGAGAAGGGCGTTAAGCAAGAGAATAAATTCTCCGCCGCCAAACAGATATATATTTAATAGAAATCAATCACACAGAATAAAATCCAATGTCAGACACACAGTCCATTTACAAGTTCGTTCTGGGTCTGAACGAAACCGAAGGCACCTTGAACCACGCATATCCATCGATCTCCAAGTACGTCTGGACGATCACCAACCGGTTCCCTCCTCTTGGGTGTACATCCCAATCAAGATCATCAGTAATCACCCAAACGATGTGAAGACCTCCGGTCTTCGACCACCGTCTTCATCCTCGACACCACGTCGAATCATTTATTCAGAATGGGATAAACCCGTTCTTTCTGAATAACTCGCGTATATAATAAACAAGTATTACACAAACACAACATACGCCTCATTCCAATTCAGAATATTCTTTTATTCAAATATTCTTACACTTTGGGAACGGTTCCCATTAATTTTATCAAATATTAATTCTTTAAATTTATTCTTTAATCTTCTTTTGAATATCAATTCAAACTAGTCGGGATTAGCGAACCACACCGAAGTTATCATTTATTTTATTTCCCAATCCCAACATATTCTTCCCATGAAGTAAAACTGGTCATACTTCATATCTAACACCACGGTGCTATCGGTAAATTCAATTACCATTTCACGTTCAAATCTAATTAAAGATTTAACTATCACCTGGAGCAAAATTGGTGATACACCATTCTCGATCATTTCAATCTAATTAAAGATTCATTAAAACTCCACTTGGTTTTAATCTTCCCAAAAATCAATATCCTGTCTTTAACTAGGTTAAAGAACCAATGTCACTTAAAACACGGTTCACTATAAACCCAAAATCACATTCCATTCCAATTCAATTATTGAAACTTCTGGTTACATTTAAAACCCTTTCAAATCCAATTTGTTTATTTAAAAATAAATAAATTATTATTCTAGTTCAAAACTAGTTCATTTCGATAAAAATCTATTTTTATATTTTCAAATTTGGAATTTTTCATCTCAATTCTTCACAAATCATTTCTTATGATTTTACACAAATTATTACTATTTTTAATAATTTTATCAAGGCCCGTACAGTCGAATTCCATCAACGGCCATCAAACTGCACTTACATCGACCTTTTCCAAATTTGATTTGGACATAATTCCAAATCCAACCGTTAGATTTCAAATCCCTAATATCCGTTAGAAAGCTCTTTTCGATACGAACCCAACGGTTCCTATTTTAGGTGAATCCGACGGTCGGATCTCCCGTAGTATCCCTTCGAAGTCAATGGTCGAAATTCGCGAACTGCCGCGGCGCGTTCTATTCAGGCCATTCTATATATATAATATATATATTATATATACATCGTCGATTTCCTTTTAAAACATATTTTATAAATCGTTTTAAATTCGTTTTCAAAAAGATTTCAACTTCATATTCAATTTCTAATCAAAATTGAATATTCCATATCATTAATCAACAAATTATAATATTTTTAAAACGTTATATTTTGAAATCAATTCCTTTTCCATATTCATTATAAAAATGAATAAAATCGATATAAATATCGTTCACGTCAAAATGACATCAATCTAACCAACACGGCTTTATATATTTCAATAACTTCGTTATTCTATTCAACAAATGAATATTTTCTTCAACACATGAATATTTATTTTTCTATTCAACACATGAATTTATACTTCTATTCAACACATGAATATTTATTCTATTCAACACATGAATATTTGTTCTTCTATTCAACACATGAATTTATATTTCTACTCAACACATGAATTTATCTATTCAACACATGAATTTATATTTCTATTCAACACATGAATTTATATTTCTATTCAACACATGAATTTATATTTTTATTCAACACATGAATTTATCTATTCAACACATGAATTTATATTTCTATTCAACACATGAATTTATATTTCTTATCAACACATGAATTTATCTTTCTATTCAACACATGAATTTATCTTTCTATTCAACACATGAATTTATCTTTCTTATTTTCCAAACTGGAATGAGGCCCAATCAATTACCATATAACGTTAATTATATGGGTTCCCTACAACACATGTATATAACAGCAACGATAAATCATCAACCATCATCCAAAGTGCAACGCACAACTGCATAAGCATTAAATATCAATAATTAACGCTTACACA
Organism: Allium sativum; assembly: GCA_030737875.1. NCBI lineage: Eukaryota > Viridiplantae > Streptophyta > Magnoliopsida > Asparagales > Amaryllidaceae > Allium > Allium sativum. The sequence continues at coordinate 469,233,835 of CM060910.1, forward strand.
GTCTGTCAACCCATCGATTGACATACAACTAAACAATCGGGATTAGTGTACGTCAATTATCATCCCAATACCCGTGTGGGGTTTCAAATCAACAAACACAGATTTTATTTGTGCAGTTGGGCGATGTGTAAAATTTACCGTCCCAATCAATATCAGTCAAATCGGTGTACATAAACAAATCATTCGATTTGTAAATGAATATTTATTTTACTTCAACACATGAATATATATTTTATTTCAACACATGAATATATATTTTATTTCAACACATGAATATATATTTTATTTCAACACATGAATATATATTTTCTTTCAGCACATGAATATATATTTTATTTCAACACATGAATATATATTTCACACATCACAATCAACAGTCAAATTTCACAACACAACAATCAAACAAACAAGTCATCCATGGTCTGTGGACGACGGGTGTCGGGTGCTGCTAAGCACCGTCTGCATCCTAGTATATATTTCAACTAGAAATCAAAATAAAAGTGAGGAGTTCTCGCCGATACGCTAAACCAAACGTCGCAACTCTTCATATGTAGAAAATCCTCGCCGTGCTTCCAACGAGATCTGTTACACGTGGTTTTATGTTAAAAATCACATTTTTATAATACCACTTCATGTATAAAGATTATATTTTATAACGCTACACGTATAGAAAAGATTACATTTTTATATTCTCGATCATATAAAAATCATATTTTTGATTCGTTACTCATATAAAAATCATATTTTTATTATCATACATTATATAAAATTTATATTTTCTATTCTCTATATTATATAAAAATTATATTTTAATTTCAACTCTACTTAGATAAAAATCACATTTTATCGCTTCTTCTCATAGATAAAAATCACAACTTTATCACTTCGTTTGCATTATAAAAATCACATCTTTTCTATAATAAAAATCTCGTCTTTCCTATCATAAAAATCTTATCTTTTTATGAATAAAAATCAATTCTTTTCATCATTAAAAATCCGATCTTTATCTATATTAAAAGTCTATCTTTTTCTAAACAAAGATCTAACCTTTTTATATATTAAAAATTGCCATATTCTTTTTAAATAAAAATCAAGACTTTATATAAGTAGATAAAATTAAATCAGATTTTAAAACAAGGTATTACATAAAAATAAACAAAAATAAATAAGTAAAAACTTACAACGCAAGGTAAGAGAGGGGGGCTGTTGACAGTCAGACATGGAGGGGAGGCGGAGCTAGGCTACGGCAGTTTAGGGTTCAGGGGGGCTGTGGGCCTTCACGTCGAGGGGGAAGAGGGAGAGGCGAAGGGAAGGGGGGATCTCGCAGGCGGTCTAGCGCGAGAGGGGTCGACGGGAGGAAGGCCGACGGCCTCAGGCGATGTGGAGGGGGCGCGGTGGCCGCTGCGAGGTGGAGGGGTGACAACGATGGTTTTTTTTCCCCTTTTGGATCTCGATTTGGAAAATAGAACCGGGGGGATGGGGGTTGACTGAGTGAATGGAGATAAGGGTGGTTATTGAATATATATATATATATATATAATTTAATTATATTTTAATTTCCAAAAGTAACTTTTTATTTTCAACTCGAAATCAAACCCACCGACTGTCGTCCTTAGCTAATTACACCCATTCCGAACACAATGGGATATGTTTCATGAGCCAATTCGACCGTTTCGATCAGTTTTCGTCAAAATCAAAATATAACTCTATATATTGAATTTTAAACGTACATTTCAATTTACCAGGGCCACATACTGACCCTATAAATTCAAGAAAAATTATTTCTATCTACGTATTGACGATACGGTCCTAACAAAACTAATTTCATCAAATTCTGAGACCGTTAGAAAAATGGCCATTTTCTAGTCGATTAAAATCAACTGAAATTGGTCAAACGCGTTTTCCTTTGCCATGCTCACATATTAATTCAGAAAATTACGAATTTTGAAACCTAGCAATAACTTGACATCACGGATCCAACAAAAGTGGTTTCGTCGAATACCGAGGTCGTTTGCAAAATACCCATTTTTAGGGGCCAGAATTCTAGAGCGACTATTCTGAATTTTCAGCTGGGCATAACTTTTGTTTCCCGCTATGAAATCTCAATTTTACGGATTCGTTGGAAAGACATTCTCTAATAGATTCTAATATTTTTGATTTCACCGAAATCCGGTTTATTTTGAATCCTGTACATCCATTTGAAATTTGAAGTCGAAATTTCAAACTACCGCGCCATTTTCAATTCCTTATATAATTTAAAATGAATATTTATACTTTAACGACGATTCAAATAAATATATACGTTCTAATTCTATTCAAAAAAAAAATCTCGTCATTATTATTTAAAATAATTCATTTTAAATACTCAAAATTCACTAACATTGCCAAAATAAAAAATTTAAATTGGCTCAGATTTCCGGGTTATTACAATGAATGTACGTGATGCAGACCAATTCAAGGCGATAAATAATGAAGGAATGCCGATGTTTTAGAGCTCATTAATGATTGAACTAGAGAAGTTGCGCATACCTTGCGAGCGTATCATCAGAAATAAAAAAATAAAGGTAGTAGTTTATATAATCATTTTCATGTATTTTTTCTTGTTTATGGGTGAGTCTGTATATGAGTGAATCGAGTGACAATGTAGTGAGGAATATATGTAAATATGAATGATTGTGTAATATACGAGTGAATGTACAATAGTGGAGTCAAAAATTGTAACATTTGAAATGTTGAAATAAAACATTTATTTGAATAAAATATTGTGTTATAATAATATTTATTATAATATTATGAAATCTTTGATTAATAGTAGTTGAGGTGTAATTAATTTTAGCAGTTGTAAAACAAATTTTAACAACTGCTAGAAACAGTCGTAAAAAAGGTTGACTTTATTACGATTGTCAGCTGTACTAGACATATTACAACTGTTTTTGGAAGTTGTGAAAGGGTATTTTTTGTTCTAGTGGTACCTGTGGAAACACATGTATCGATGTTACCATAGGGTCGCAAAGGTGTTGCCATTGACTCTAATGCAACACGGCAAAAGGCAACCACAAAAAAGTGTTGCTACAGGTCATTTTTTGCCTATATCAACACTTTTTGGCACCTGCTGCATCATTTCTCAGGGGTTGCCATAGGCCATCTACAGCGTAGTGTTTCCTACACAACCTAAGTACATAGAACAATGTTCCCTATTCCAAGCATGCATTCATGCATTTACTTTTAATTGTACTCAATCCAGTCTTGAATTCAAGTAAATTCCAGCAGCATGCAATATCTGCAAGTATTTCATACACAATCAAAACTTATATCAACATAATTCTGTAAATTCAACTAGAAAACATAAAACTGATACCTAAAAAGATATAAAACTAATACTTAAAAACTGCTATGATATTAATTCAACTAGAAAATATAAAACTGATACATAAAAATATATAAAACTAATACCTAGAAACTGCTTTGATGTAAATTCAACTAGAAAATATAAAACTGATATCTAAAAAAAAAACTGATACCTAAAAACTGCTATGATGTAAATTCAACTAGAAAATATAAAACTGATACCTAAAAACTGCTATGATTTAAATTCAACTAGAAAATATAAAACTGATACCTAAACAAATATAGAACTGATACCTAAAAACTACTATGATATTTTAAAGAAAAACTAATACAAAAAATGTTTACATCCCACTTTGATTGATTAAAATGACATAATTTCGATTGAGTTGCAAATCTAATGCAACAGTAGAAATACAAAACTGCTATAGCACCAAAATTATAAAGACAAAAGCATAACACTGTTAATTCAGGAAAACTGATACTTTAAAAAATAGTAAACTGGTACCTAAAACTGCTGCTAAATTCACAACCACAAGAAGTATTTCCGTCGCTCAACTCTGTCGTTCATCTCTCTCGTTCGATTTTCTGTGACAAATTCACGAAATCAAAAATCATGAAATCATCTTTACTGCCTACCGAATCAAAATCCACGGCACCTTCATGAATCGACCAAGCCGATTGAAACGATAAAATTAGGCAAATCAAATAAATTGAGGAGCTCGAATGATTCTAAAGATGATTGAATGAGAGAGATGTTTGAAGATCAAATCATGGAGAAAAAACCGCGCTGGAGAAAAATTGAATGAGAAAAAAATCACGCAAGATAGGAGCGACGAAGAAGAAACAGGGCACGTGATTTAAGGAATTAAATATAATTAGTGTATTGCCCTTTTGGTTAAATTTTTAATGGGTTGTCCTTATGAATAATAGAGCCCTTAATTTTGTCCTTGTCGTTAATTGTCCCATAATACAATATGTTTACTAACTGGGCTTTATAGCTTTCGACCTATTTAGTATATATTGGTTTGGTTGCTTATATTTCGGTCTAATTCAATAAGTATTTGATGATTATACTTTGGATGGTCCCTATTCTCTAACACCCTCCTCGAACCAACATCAGGGTTAAGCTTTTTACTCAACTTTTTTTCCCAATTCAATTTTTTGCTAAGCAATGAGATTCTGAGAATGGATGCTCTAATTTCTTCTTTGTCCTTCAGATGCTTTATTGTGAGCATCGACTTGCTTACTTGGGATCTGGAGATGAATATGAGATTCCATGACTCGATTGCTTCATGCCGGTTCTGTTTGGCTTCAATCGGTCAGATCTAGCTGATTCAAGAGGTAAATCAATTACTTTAAATATCACTTCAAAATCTTATGAAGTTTGGTGCTCAGAGTAACTTTGTTACGATATCAGCATTTATGAAGTGAAGATCAATTTTCTATATGTTTAATTCTTGGCGTAGGCCACACTTCTATGTTCGACCTCTATACTAGATCTTGGTATTGTTGTTTGGTTCTCCGAACACCGTGATACTAAGTTGTCTCTGAAGTATGTGATGCAGTATCATGTGGTTGATCTTTTATTATCTATATTTGATGTCAGGTCAGCATCAACAAAGCCTGTAATGCTGAGTCCTCTGCATCTTTTTGATTAATAGCCCATGATTGATAGTTTCTTGCAGATACCTTAATTTTTTTTATAATCTTTTCATGTGGTTGCCCAAATGTGCCTGCATAAATTGACATGCTTTATTCATGCTGAAGGCTATGTCAGGTCTAGATATAGTTGTGTACTGCAAAGCACCAACTACACTTCTATACTGCTTAACATTTGATATTAGTCATCCTATGTTTTTGGAGTACTGTTGATTGCCGATTACAGGAGTGGATTGTGGTTTGGCTTCATTCATTTTGTCTTGATCAACAATTCATTGATGTATTTCTTTTGTGGCAGCATGATTTTTGAGTTTGGTATTCTTCTCACTTCAATGGCTAGAAAGCAATTTAGTTCCCCTAAGTCTTTTGTTGAAAGTTTCTTGTCTAGGTATTGAATTAATTAATTAATTTCTGACTCACTATCACCTACAACAATAAGATCATCAATATAGATTAGTATGTATATAATAATACTATTATTGACTTTGGTGAATAAAGAGTTGTCAGATTTGGTGGATTGAAAGCCTAGATTAACTAGTGTAGCATTCAATATATCAAACCACTCTGCGAGCTTGCTTTAATCCGTAGATAGCTTTGTTGAGTTTGCACACATATTGTGGGTTCTGTTTGTATCCCTCTGGTAGTTCCATGTAGACTTCTTCTTGTAAACTACTATTTAAAAATGTGTTGTCTACATCAAACTGTCCTAAACACCATCCTTTTTGTACTGCAATAACTAACACTACTCCGATATTAGTGCGTTTCACAACTGGTGATATGGCTTGATTGAAATTAAATTCTTATTGTGTATAACCATTTACCACCAGTCTGGCTTTGTATCTGCTAACATTTCTATCAGAGTTCTTTTGATTTTGTATGTTCATTTGCATCCAATGATGTTTTTATCTTCTAGCGATAGTATTAACAACATTTTTTTGTTCTTGATGTGTGCATTATACTCTTCATCCATATATGGTTTCCACTTGCCATCGGTTATTGCTTGACTAAAGGTTGTTGGATTATCATTCATTAAGATTTGTGAGTATAATTTTGGTTTGAATATTCCACTCTTTGCTCTAGTGATTATTGTATGAGTTGATGTAGCATGTGTTGCAATGTCAGGTTAACCTTCTCTACTTTGTGGTTGAGTATTGTCTTTTGTTTGTTCTTTCTGATTGCTTAAGTTGTTCATCATTACCATGTTGTTCCTGACTTGTCTCTCTTGTAGGTGTGAGATTGAGTATTTTAGATGAGTCGGGTGGTCCAAGTCTTGTTAATTTGATCCGGACTTGTCTGCTCTAGATCTTTTCTCAATTACACTTGCACTTGCCACTCTGAATATACAGGGTATATGCATAACATATTCTTACCTTTTTAGTTGTTTTAATGCTTTCAGACTTGAATGAAAAACACTTTTATTGAATATAGCATGCCTACTTAATTGTTACTATTATCAAAAATAACTTATTAGTTGTTATGATTTTTTAAATAATCGTTATTCCTTTTGTTATGCAATTTTCTCCATCCGTTTCTCTCTAATTTATACAGAAGTAAGTTAAAAATTTTAATCATATTTTTACTATCTCCATTTAATATATATATATATATCATGTTTTTATCAAGATTAGTGACACAGTCCCCTCTAATCCGATATTTTTTGTTATTGGATATAAATTCAACACCATAGAATACAGTGTTGAAATTTAACAAACAATACTGGTGTATTTGTTAAAGCCATTGATGATCCTAATAATCATATAAATGATTTTTATGGCATGTTAACTCATATTTTTCAATTGACATACTTTATAAGGCCCGCGGAGGATGTTTATTTGTCTAGATGCAACTAGTTCAGCTATGTTGTAGGTTCTGGTATTAACGTGCATCCAAATTATAGAAATTGAACATACCTTGTGATATCAAAAGTACGACCCTTTTCTACTAGCCAAACAAGCCCTACAATCTTATTGTGCCCCTTATCCATCTCTAAAAAGGGATAAAACAGATTGACCTGCTGTAACGATTCGGATTTTTCCCGGACCTAATCGATCGCAAAATCGACTAAGACCGTTCAAAAACTCAAATACGCTAACTTTGGGCATACAACACATCAGAACAAATAACAGAAGACTTTTATAAAATATTATAATAATGTCAGAGTACATCGATAAATAATAATACAGCGGAAGATTAAATTACAATAAACTTAACACAATGCAACGGAAGACTATCATTGCTCTGGCCATAGTTTTAAGCTTCGATACAGAATCCTGCCTCTGATGAGTCTTTTGTTCATTTCTAACGAGTTGTACCCGAAAGATTTGAGCTAACCAGAGCTGTGATACCAAATGTAACGATTCGGATTTTGCCCAGACCTAATCGATCGTAAAATCGACTAAGACCGTTCAAAAACCCAAATACGCTAATTCCTACTTACATTAAAAATGTACCTTTTTATGTAAAAACAATTTTTTTATTTCAACTAATCATGATTCTAATGTAATGACATTTTTAATCTAACATGACATTTTAACTAAAATATAGGCACCCGAGTTAGAAATATGGGCACAACTCGTTAGAACTGAACAAAAGACTCCTCAGAGGAAGGATTCTGGATCGAAGCTTAAAGTTATGGCCAGAGCAATAATAGTCTTCCGCTGCATTGTGTTAAGTTTATTGTAATTTAATCTTCCGCTGTATTATTATTTATCGATGTACTCTAATGTAACATTATTATAATATTTTATAAAAGTCTTCTGTTATTTGTTCTGATGTGTTGTATGCCCAAAGTTAGCGTATTTGGGTTTTTGAAGGTCTTAGTCGATTTTGCGATCGATTAGGTCCGGACAAAATCCAAATCGTTACACCTGCGGTTTTTAAAACTAAGGCGAAATTTACATTCGATGGAAAGAATACTCCCAACGAACAAGCCTGTCAAGCAGATCTAGAAGAAAATGTCGAAATAGCAATTACAGACGATCAAACTGATTCTGGATCTTTAAATGATGAGACAAATGTATAGAGGAAAATGACATAGAACACGAAACCGAATCTGAATCATAAAACAACGAGGATTGAGTAATATCTGGTAATTTTCACAATTACTCACATTACATTTATCTATGTTTAATATTGCATTTATCCATGTTATACAATTTTAACGACAACAAGTATCCTCACACACAACACATACACAACATAACACATGTGTAGCTTGCATTACATATTTTAACGGTTCATCTATCATAATTATTATGAGTTGTGTATATATATATATGTATGTATGTATGTACGTATGTGGCAGGTATATTATGTCTGGCTCTGCCTCTCGACGACGTAGCTCTTCCCAGCAGATCAGTGAGAGTAGTAGCGAGCAACTAGCTCGTCCATTCGTTTACTTGAAGCCTAAGGCTGATCATGCGTAAGTATCAAAATTAATAGCATAACAATTTAATTTTTTATACATGATATATCTATAATTGTCTAAAGTTCTTTATATTTAACGCAGAGGGTTTGAGGTGGAGCAATCTCAAGTGGTTCTAAACATTTCTAAGGATGCATATATGGCTAGGATGAGCGATTTCTAGCCTAAGTGGAGCAAGATCCCCGACACCGTGAGAGAGGCCATCTGGCAAGATTTTCTGATAAGTTTATACCGCTTTACAAAATGATTAAATACAGAAAAATAATTAGTAATATTTTCTTATTGTACAGGGCGCAGTAGATTTGCAAGAGTCCGACATCAGCCTAGTTCAGTGATATTGGAACTCAAAAGTCGCTAAAAATTACAAGGAAAAAATGTCAAAGATTAAAAAATTGCGGAAGAAATCAAGGTGGATGAGCGAGGAGGTTTGGGAAAAATGGGTTGATTAGTGGAACACTGATGAATTTAAGGTAAATCTATAACGAATCTCATTAATTTTTTGTCGATTATTAAATAATTATTTAATGTAAATCTACAGGAGGAGTCAACAAGGAACTCAGCAAATAGGAGTAGAAATTCAGTAACTCATCGTGGAGGATCCAAGTATTTCCAGCTTCACCGCGAAGATTTGGTAAAATTTTCAATTATTACATCTATATTTTGATCGATTCAGTAATTAACTATGTGGAATTGATTTGTTCAAATTATCAATTGCAGGAACGAGCTCGTGGACATCCTGTGTCCTACATGGACGTATTTGCTCACACTCACTCATCCAGGCAAGTAAACAAGACTAACAACGTCACATATTAGTGGGGTGATCAGGAAAGGGCCACAACTGCATTTGTATGCATATTTTAAATTCTATTACTCACATCGATAAGTTTGTTAATTACTAGCTAATGTAAAATAAAATTAACATTCTATTATTTTTCAACTGAAATTGTTTTTGCATTATAAGCAAGGTTTCAGGAGGCACAGGCTCGTGCGCTTGAGGAGTCTGGTCATGATGAGTTAACATCGGAAGAGGAAGATAACATATTTGACGATGTTATGGATCCGATGCAACGGAGTAGACATTATGACTTCAATAACTTAATGGTTATGAATCCTTATGCATACATACAACAAATTAGCATTTAGATATATAGTGTTATAATATTTTATATGCTAACATAACCCTTTTGCTATTTGTTCTATTTGCAGGCCCGACAAGCTCAGAAGGCCCAAGACAAAGCAGAAATAAGGAGCTTAGAACCATGGTTGAGCAGCTTCATGAGCAGAATTGTCTGCATGTTATACAGATGGAGCAGTTAAATCAGAAGCTTGCAGAGTATGTGCACAATCATGGTATTTTTCCTTCGTTGTTTGGTACTTCTGAAAACAAAGATGACGCTTGAGGTATGTTTTTTCTATGTTTATGATTGCACTATGTATATATTGACTTGGAGATGGTGAGGATTTTGTTTTGATGTCGTACATATTGGTATGGAGTAGGTAAGGATGATACTTTGGATATATTATGATGGTTTGTATTTGGTTTGTAGACACGTTACGTTGATGAGTTGGTTTTTGAGATGTTTGGATGGTTTGTTTTGTTTATATTGATGTTTATTTGATTTATATTCGTTGTTTATATTGTTATTGGTATATTTGTGTGTGTGTCTATATATATATATATATATATATATATATCTGTGTGTGTGTGTGTGTGTGTGGAATTGATTGGAAATAGGGTGGTTCGACGGTAATAGGCTTGCTGTTATAAAAAATCACCCAGCTTTTTCAACGGCTTCAAACGGTCACCAACGGCTAATTGGTCATTCATTTGAAACGGTTTCCAACGGCTATGCACCGTTGAACGCTTTTGGAATAGCCGCTGGAAATGATCCATTGGTTCCCCTTGGAAACCGTTAGACTTCGTTGTATTTATTCCAATGGCTTCAAACGGCTGTTAACGGCTCCCAGCCGTTGGAATAACCATATTCTCTTGTAGTGAAAAAATGTTACAAAAATTATTTGTAACACTTATAAGTGTTAGAGTTTTCTTGTTCTGGTGGAGTGAACATCCGCGATTTGAGATCCATTACCAACAGCAAGCAACTGATTTAAATTATCCAAGCCGACAGTGGTGGCCCCAGTTTTTAACTCCATGTTAGCAACAGGTTGATTTACAATGAGAACTTCTTGTTGAACTTCAGCCTGAGGAGTCGCAACGGGCGCTATTCTTACTTCCGGAACTGTAGAAGCACTACAATCCAAACCTTTGCACAAAGGCGCTTGAGCCACATTTCCTATGTTGGAGCCCTTGACTTAACCAACTAAAGCATCATAGGATTGAGCACCATCGGGATTAGGGGTTTCCCTCGAGTGTAGCGGGAACGGTACAGATCCGAGGATCGGCATCGCCTACTGCTGAGTTTGAGGGTTCCCCCTAAGTCCTGAGTCGTGTTTTACGAAACACTAGTGCTTGTTCCAATGATATATGCCTGGCCCGTTGGCCTTCCAAAACTTCCAACCCTAGCCTCAATCTGAGCAAGAAAAGCATCCATTGCCTCTTCTTGTCACTCCAAAAAAAGCTTCTAAATTCATAGCCAAATCCTTAGTGATTCCGTCCACATCTTCTCGAGTAAACAAAGTTCGAGGGACTCTCAGTCGAAGAAAGTTCTTGACTTCCTTCACCACTGGTACCTTGAGCCACGACAATTGCGTCGAGCTTCTTCCGTTTAACCATAGTGAAAAGTGAGCGAAATACGTCTCCTTAACAAAGCCGAATCCGAAATCCAAACCCAAAGCCGAAAGTTGTAGTGCCCCCTTCCTGGCAAGTCAAAATGTTGACGTGGGAAATTGGTCAATTCATACACGCCAACACTCGAAGAAGGCTTGAGTTTAATACAAATAACCAAATGCAAGAAATGTAAAAGGACACACAACTTTTTATAGTGGTTCAACACTAACGCCTACGTCCACTTCGTAGTAACTATTCATCATCATTGTTACAATTACAATGTTAATACAACTTCAAGCACTTTGAATTTTTCAAAGTTATATTAGAGAATAACAAAATCCTTGTTAATCCCCTATTAGGCCATAAGCATCTTCCTAAAGCCAAAATGTGTGAAATATGCTTCCAAGTTCTAATATATCCAAAAGCGTGTGGAGTGTCAATCCAAATACCAAAAAGTTGAAGGAAAACTTCTAGGTGAATTTATGGAATCAAAAGACCTCCAAAGCGATGAAAAGCATAAAAAAGCCATTAAAAAGCTCCTAAAAGCCATTAAAAAGCTCCCAGAAGCCATTAAAAAGCTCTCAGAAGAAAGCTCTCGCATGCTAGAAATGAGCAGAAAAAAGGTCCTTTCAAATGTCACATCAGAGGGGTATTTATGGGTAAGGTTGGCTGCCAAAGTCCAAAATTTTATATCCCGAGAGTTGTACTGATCCCGGGATCGATAAGTATCCTGAGATTAGTACGTATCTCGAGAATTAGCCAAAATCCAAAGTCATTGCTAAAGTAAGAATGCCAAGCCATAGATCAAGTGTCAAACCCGTATTGATCAATCAAAAACCAATGATCACCTTGGTGTTATCAACTCTGCCGCATTGCCAATCCCACGAGAGAAGTTTGTATTCCTAATGTATTTCGTATTCGGGAAATGGTGATCACCAGGGTGGTCCTACGAAAACCAGAGGTCCGCCTTGCCCTGGCATTTGCTAGATCTGATGCCAACCTTGTATGATCCCCAGCAATACCGATCCTAAAATACGGTATTGCACTCGTGACTTTTGGTGATCACTCTGCCTTGCTTAAGCAGAAATTTGTATCCTGGGGATACGAGATGTTGCTCCGATCCGAGGACTCGTATTTTGCCATGCGTTGTTACCTGAGTGCACAGCCTTGTTGTCACATGTTCCATTCAATGTGATTAAGAGTGTTGGAGTGATCGAACTCCATGTGAGCAAGTACCGATCCCAGCGCTAATGCGAGTATATGATCCAGGTTTTGACTTGTATTTCAAGTAATCAGCTTGTATGTTTAAGGTGATCACTTCGGTGTGATCACTACATTTCACCATTCCCGACCCATGCCAAATTCGAAACCCTTGAGCCATTAAGTTCGTATTCGATCCGAACCATTGCCACTACGAACTCGCGTGGGATATGAAAATTCCAATACCACCACTACGTCATAGATGGCCTATTGCAACAAAATTACAAGATGCTGCTAGCTATAATATAACGGTAGCTATACTGATTTTTGTCCATGTTTCAAGATGTTGGCATAAATATCAGCAAGATGTTGCAGTAGCTATAAATATATTAAAATTAAACAAAATAAAAAATTACACCTCACCGATCCACACCATCATTTAAAATAAAATCTCAACCATCAATCCACACAATCCACACCATCAGTCGTGGAAAGCCTCTTTCCCCTTCATTTTTGACTTCAGTCGAGCTTTCCCCACATCGTCGAAAATGGCTTCCTCCTCAAATCGACCTCCTCCAAATCACCTCCCCATCAAATCAAATCACCAGCAACCAAAAACTGAATCGCCTCCTCCTCATCTAAATTGTAAGCTATTGCTTCTTCATCAATTGAAAACCATAGTCCAAATCGAATCGCTCCTCTGATTGTTGCAGCCTCCGAAGCCACCACCTCGGATCTGAAACCCGACCAACCTCCAACGTCTCACACTCGAAGCTTCTACCTCCTTCACTGAACACGTTCGAGGAAGCACCACCAGCGAATGGCCATTTGTTCTTTTATCGAGCAAAGGTGAGTATATCTCACGATTTTCAGATTCAAGTTTTTTATTTCAATAAACTAAAATATACTAGTAAATTCTTGTGGGATCACTACACCAAAACAACAAATTTGATACACAAGGATGCGGAAATAAAACACGGCTAATAGCCATATCAAATTTTGTAGTGCTCACATCCGTATCAAACTACATTTTGCGATCTGCACCACCCCAAACATCTTAAATCTGACCGTCCATCAGCAAAGCTCCGGATCAGTTAATTTGATATGGCTGTGGGCCGAATCTAATGCGTATCATATTGTGCATACCATGTGCTCACTTAGAACAAGAATTTTGGCCGCTCACCCTTCCCTCTTTTTTACTTCAATGGTGGCCGAAAACCCAAATTAGGGTTTTCGTCGCCAAATCGTGTCTCCGTAGTTCTCTAGAATCTCCTCCTCCAACAAAGACGAGCCCCCCTCTCCTTTGACCGAAACTGAGCAACCCTATGTCCCTAACCCTCCTTCAACATCAGGTATGTATTTCTAATTTTACGAAAACCATTCTTTTTATTTGTCTCTAAGGTTAAAATGAAACGAAATTTGAGATGTCAATTGTACTGAAGTGTGTCAGTATGTGTTTCAATGGAATTGTGTTGTGCATGCCTGATACTAGGGCACAAGTTGAAGGATTTTGAATTAGTTCAGTCATAGGTTCTAGCCTTACTGTGACAAGTTCAACTATAAATTAGTGTATTTTTATTTTGTTTCCGATTGGTATGTATTATCTGAAGGATTTTGAATTCTTTTTAGTAAGAAATTGCAAATTGTTATAGTTTGATTTTCACATGATTGCTACTTTGTGTTATAATGTTGTCATACTATATCATACTTTGTAATGATTACTCTGTTTTGAGAGATAACAAATTTACTGAAAATATATTAATAGGTTTGCTGAAAATTTGGAAAATGGATGATTACTCGACTTTTTGGTTAAGAATTTAATGGGCTATACATCAGGTGGATGCATTTTAGCTCACGTGCAGGGTCACTTATCCATGCTTACTAGCTTCATTCAAGTGACAAATGCAGCTTCACTTAACCTTAGTAAAAAGTTGCTTTCACTAGCAACTTTCGCCTACTTTGTAGCAGAGAACTGTCTAGTGTAAGTTGCACTACATAGTCTGCTTCAAAGAAACTGAAAGTTGCAAGTGAAAGCAGCTTTTTCCAAAGGTTAAGTGAAGCCGCATTCGACACTTGAATGAAGCTAATAAGCATGCATACTTGACCATGAATGTGAGCTAAAATGCATCCACCTGGTGGATCACCCAGTAAATCCTTAACCAGAAAGTCGAGTATTGAGGACATCCGAAGATGATGATTCTTTAGACGCTGGAGCAGGTATATATAATTTTACACTTGTACATGTTGTTTGCACTTGTATTATTTTACCTAGTATCCTTTTATTGTATATGCTTTGTATAAATTGTGTTAATGTTATGAAAAATGTGGTTATTGTGTTATCCTTTGTACAAATTGTGTTAGTATTAGGAAAAATCTTGTTATATGCTTTGAGTATAAATTGTGCTATATGTTGTGTTATGAAAAATATGTGTTGCGGTTTCTGTTATGAAAATTATGTGCTGCAGTTTCTGTTTATATATGTACATACACACATATAATTAGATATGGTTTAAGACTATGTCTAATAATCATTTAGATACGGCTAAAAACCCTATGTTATGAGTAGTGAGATAAGGTTTACAGCCGTATCTAATAATTTAACACGTCATTTTTTGATACGGCTCGTGCCTAATTGCATTAGATACGGCTAAGAACACAGCCTAATTAGCATATATGGTGTAGTGGATGTTAGTTGTTTGGTTGCTGCAAGTATCTAACTTTACTCATTGAGTGTTTCGAACTTTGCTTTGAACTAACACTTCGGTTTATGCAAATCTGAACTGAACTCAGGTTGCCTTGGTATGATATATATTTTTAGTATTGATATGTACCTTAAACAATGTATATATGTTGTTTCTAGGACAATGTATATTTCATATATGTACATACCCTTGTTTTGGCACACGTATACATATACATAATTTCTACTAGTTCACATATATCCCCTATCTCAAAATCTGAAATATACCTGGATTTGAAATTAGGAGCACATACTGTTGGGTTTTGCACATTTAATGTGGAATATGTTGCTTACAACTATAACTCATATATTAAATTTTCCTGTATAGTGATAGCATGGGAAAAGAAAAGTAGTAATGTATTTGACATGTATGTATTTTCCTTGCTGCTTTGCTGAGTATAAGCTCGAGGACCTTGTGATGGTTACTAGTTGTCTTGCCATATTTTGTGTTTAACTAAGTACATGATGTCTTGACATACAACACCCTTTAAAGAAGTATGCACATATATAACCTCTCTTCCTTTTGAAATGAATGAGCTTGCTACTTTATGATATGTCTAATTTATGTCATACTACCAGTTTGCTTTTTGAGGTTCATGTTGTTATATAGTTCGTGCATGTATGCCTTATTGAACTAGATTGTATATGTATATTTTATGTTGTGCCTTGTTAATGTGTACATATTTCATATACGCATATATATATATACATACCCTGTTTGGCACACTTATATATATATATATATATATACCTTGTTTGGCACACTTTTATATATATATATACACACACACACACACACACACACACACATACACTAGTTCAAAACCTGCTACTTGAGTTATTGTCTTTACTGCACATCCATGCTTTCGATTTGGTATTCATACTTACTTGAATATATACATGCAGTCAAGGGGGGGTGGTTGGTCGGATGATGTTGTTTTGAGGTGGTGCTGAAGGAGGATAAGTGTAGGCAAGGGGACATAAGGTGTTTGTGGTCGGAGAGGATGTAAGTGTATTAAAGAATTGGAAATTTTGAAGTTTTTGTTGTTGTTTAAGGCTTTTGGTGATGATGAACTTGGTGTGCAGTGTTTCAAAGAAGGCTTGGTTTTCCGAAATCGAATGAATCGAGCAATGCCGGCGGGGACTGCGGTGCCTTGGAACACCATTGACGCTGCCCCCGGACCCGCTACTCAGCTCGCCTTCGGCTCGTCATATATTTGTCAGTTTTGGTGTCTGTATAAATTGAAACTTCATATGTAATGAGTGAACTAAGTGATGTAGTGAGGAATATCTATATATGTGAATAATCAATGTTATATTAAATCATTGAGTTGTAACTAGTTGGAGTTGGAAATTTGTACTATTTTAGTTGTTGAAATAAAATATTTTATTTAATAAAACACTGTTTGAATTCAAATTATGCGCAGTAGTATTCTATTGAATAAATATTTAATCCTATTAGAGACAAAATATCTATAGCAGCGTTTTTGGAATGTAAAAGTGTTGTCATTGAATGGTAAAAGTGTTACTATAGATAAATGCGACCTACTTTTAAGTAAAATTAGTGTATGTAGCAACACCATGAAAATGTTGACATTGTATGGTAAAGATGTTGCATTTGACTCTAGGGCAACACAACAAAATGCATCACTAGGAAAATATTGCATTTGACCGCTTTTTGCCTACAACATTTTTTGGCTCTTCCTACATCACTTCTTGGGGGTTGCATTAGGTCATCTATTGCGTAGTGCATGCTAATACCGATTCAGAGCTCATCAAACCGAGAATGTCGACCCGAGAGTCGACTATATGTCCAAACCTTTTCCGAGCACTTTGCGACTCCGGCCAAATCGATGTGTGCTTCCCAAAGAGCGTACTCGAGTTCTGAGTACTTAAAAAACCATAAATCCGTTGTGTGACTGGTTTGCCAAAAGTCGACAGTATCATTCAATTATATTTCTAAATCAGTTTGGTTAATCAAAACCTAATTGTAAAATTTTGAAAATAATATTATTTCGACCAATAATGTCCGTATACAGTTTTCTATCCTGTAGTCAAGCGACTCAAGTGTCTATCATTTCAACCCTTAATGATTTTCCTATCTAATGTATTATATCATTGGGACCTTGCGGTGTGATAACAAATCATAACTAATATCATATCAATTCATATGCACATAACATATTAAATATTGCATAACATAGCATTGTACCACATATCGGTACTAACACAGCATATCATATCGTGTATCAATAATTCATGCCTTTTCAATTAACTTAGCATAATAATGTCAGCTTTGAGTGATTTCTCACTCTTCATGGCTTTTGAAATTGTGAGTCAAGATGGCGATAGACTAGGAGACATTTTGACATAGATGTGGACTCCGACATGACACGGCTCGGACACGGAACAAGGCAACGACTTGGGACAACAACAAGGATACGCACAACAAGCGACAAGAACATACACAAACAACGGAGAAATGATCGATTAGAGCTGCTAGTTCAAGTTGCAGGCTTGTAGGTCTACGCAGAAGTTATGCTCGAGTTTGGTTGAAGGCACAACTAGTGTTGTGGGTGGTCTTGGCTAAAGTAGAGGTGATGCAGGGTTTGATGACTTACTGGGTGGTTGTACAGAGGGGGAAGCGGGGTTGCAGTAGTGGGAAGGGTATGACATGGCTGATGTGGTCGGTGGAAAAGGACAAGTCGGGGTTCAGAGCTGCAGGCGTGCAGTCCAGGCTGTGGGCTGAGTAAGGTAGTGGCAAAGGGGTTGATGGCACGGTAGTGGAGGTTTGGGTTCAAGGAAGTGGAGGAGGATAGTCATGGGAAGCTAGCGGTGGGATGGCCATGCAAATGGCTTTCGGCGTGGGATGAAGGATGAGGCAAGAGCGGAGGTGACGTGGCTTACGGCGGAGGCGGTGGAGGGTGCAGAATACTAGAGAACCAAACAAGTGTTTGTAAAATCAATTGGTAATGTCAATGCAGAAAGCATCAGTGTAGAATACTAGGGTGTAAAATTCTTTCGGGACAATAGCAGAAAGCATCATAGGACGGGCAACCTCAACAATATGTCTATGTTTCCTTTTTGCAGCACCATTTTGTTGTGGGGTATCAGTGCCGGAAGACTGATGCAAAGTACCATCAGTCATGAATATGTCAGCAAGGTCCCCCTTACCGTATTCCCTTCTAAATCAGAACGAATTTTTTTATTCACAGTAGAGTGTTGTGTTTTAACATAGGTTCAAAAGGCTGTATAAATATCAGTAAACTCTGAACGATGTTTCATTAGAATAAACCCAACAATAATGAGTATAGTCATCAATAAAGGAAACATAATATATGCACCCTCCTTTTGTGGGAGTAGGTGTTGTATCCCAAACATCAGAATGAATTAACTCAAAAGATGCAAAGGATACATAAACACTTTGATTAAAAGGCAAAGCAGAAAAATTTCTAAGTTTACAACCACTACAATCTGAAATATCGTGAGAACGTAAATTTCCCAAAACACCACTATTACATAAAAATTTAAGGCGAGGGCCTGAAAAATGACCAAGTCTAAAATGCCATAAATAAAATTTAGAAGACGAAGGTGTTAAATGAAGAGAGGTAAGATCAATACTAGCAGCAGCAACATGACCCGGAACGTGCAAGTCATCTAAAACAAAAAGGCCACCTTGCTTACGGCCTGTCCCAATCACCTTCTTGTAATTGGGATCTTGTACAAAGAAAGCGGCAGAAGAGAAGTGAACAAGATATCCAGGATCACATAATTGTCCAACCGAAACAAGATTCATAGTTAGTTTAGGAATGTAATAAACATTTGGAAGAGAAACATGTGCGGTGTGAATGGCACCAATTCACGTTAATAGCAAGGATGTGCCATCAACAATCAAAATAGTGGGTGGATGAGAATTAGAAGATATATATAAAAAAAAAGATGAAAAATAATGAGACATGTGATAAGATGCACCAAAATCTAAAACCCACAAAGATGAATTCAAACCTTTTACGAAAGGACCGGACATGGCATATTGCTGAGATTGAGAATTTGTCTGTTTTTTAGACTGAGACTGGCTTGCTAGGAACTTCTAAAACCAGTCCGTAAGAGAATCAACAATCAACTCATCGGAAGGGTGTACCAATGCAGCAGTGGAAAACCACACTGTTGGCCACATCTGTTTTTTCCTTTCAGAATTTTTTTAATGACATAACTCTAATAAGAGTAATTTTTCCATCTAAATGAACACCTATAGTCTGTAACGAATCATTACCTCCATACATTTGTACTAGTCTTATACAAGAATTCTAGGCAAGGTTGACAAGAAAGCAGAAACGTGAACGTAGCTCCGATACTAGTAGAAAGCATCATAGAACGGGCAGTCTCAACAATATGTCTATGTATCCTTTCTGAAACACCATTTTGTTGTGGGGTATCAGTGCAGGAAGACTGATGCAAAGTACCATTAGCCGAGGAAATGTCTTCTTTAGATAAAACTGGTACCTGGGATCTTGTGAATATTCCTATTGGGAAGAAAACTATTGATTGTCGATGGGTGTATAAGATTAAGACCAAGTCAGATGGTTCTATTGAACAAGGTTGTCAAACTCGAGTTCTCACCAAAGAGCGCTCGGGTATACAAAGATCGTAAATCGTGGGATCGTAACACAAAGCGTAAGTTCCCACAAAATGAAAATTGTAAAATACACAGATTTTTGAATGAAGAAGAATTGTAAACTTACAATTTATAGTTGATGATTAGCTGCTGAATAATCATTGCAGTGTTATTATTAGCGTCGATTAGGTTTCACGAGGCAATATTGAGTTGAATCGACAATCAAAAGTGTCGATTAGGTTTCACGAGAGTTTCTCGAGGCAGCTCTTCGTAGTTCGCACGGAATCGACAATCGATTTTAGGGTTTGGGGAAAATCTCGATGCTGATTTCAACGCGGAAATTGAAGCGAAGTTTCCACGATTTTACGGTTTTGAGCGACGCTTTGAACGATTCCAGCCTTTTCCGTTTTTTCTTCCATTGTTTCTCGATGACCTGGAAGAAACGCGTGAACTCGTTCGAGTATACGAGTATACTCGCGAGTTTGACAACATTGCTATTGAACGATACAAAGATCGCTTAGTGGCAAAAGGATTTGCTCAAGAGTATGGCATGAATTATGAAGAGACATTTGCCCATGTGGCTAAGATGACATCTGTTCAGGTTCTTATTGTTGTTTCGTCCATTCGTTAATGGATCATTTCTCAAATGGATGTTAAAAATGCTTTTCTTAATGGTGATCTTAAGGAAGAAGTTTACATGCTTGTTCCACCTGGTGTTTCTTATGCTCCAGGTCAGATTTGTATGCTTAAGAAAGCCTTATATGGTCTTAAGCAAGCTCCACGTGCATGATATGAGAGATTTCTGAATGTTATTATATCTCTTGGTTTTATTTCTAGTCCTCATGATTCAACATTATTTGTTAGATCGACTTCTACAAGTCGTATTCTTCTTCTATTACATGTAGATGATATGATTATTACAGGAGATGACACTGACGGTATTGCGGCCATTAAAACCACATTGTCTCGTTACTTTGATATGAAGGATTTGGGTCATCTACGTTATTTTTTAGGCATTGAAGTAGCCTCCTCTGAAAAAGGTTATCTTCTTTCCCAATCCAAATATGTTGCTGATATCATTCATCGTGCCCAACTTACTGATAAGCAACATGTTGATTCACCACCTCAAATTCTCGTTATACTCCGATCGATGGGAGTCCTCTATCAGATCCCGCCTTATATTGTTCCATTGTTGGGTTTCTTGTTTATCTGACCATCACTGGTCCTGATATCGCATATGTTGTTCACATTGTTAGTTAGTTCATCTCTTCTCCTACCTTAGTTCATTGAGCTGTTGTTGTACGTATCCTTCGTTACTTACAGAGAACCCTTTATCAAAGTCTCTTGTTTCCATCATTCTCATCTTTTGAGCTTCGTGCCTTCTCTGATGCAGATTGGGTTGGTGATTCCACATCTAGAAAATTCACAATGGGCTTTGTGTATTTATTGGAGATTCCCTTATTTCATGGAAAATCAAGAAACAAGATGTTGTTTCGCGATCTTCCACTGAGACAGAGTATCGTGCTATGGCATCTACTACTTCTGAAATTATTTGGTTACGTTGGCTATCGGAGAATATGGGTGTTTCTATTTCTTCTCCTACTCCTATGTACTGTGACAATAAAAGTGTTATTCAAATTGCTCAATGTAGAACAAAACTAACACCACCCCTGCATGTCAAAACATGCCCAAGTCACACGAACCGAAACTAAGCTCTGATATCATGTAGAATACTAGAGAATCAAACAAGTGTTCTTAAAATCAATTGGTAATAGGAACAACGATCTCATAGTATATACAAAGAAAAAAGAACACAAATTGCTCGACGTGGGACAAGACTAACAGAGGGAAGCTAGTGAAGCGGGGTGCGAAGGCGGCAGTGGGTTGGTGTCTTAGGTGGAGAGGCGACGAACTCGGGTTTGACCATGATGGAACATGGAGGTCGTAGGCTAAACGGGAAGAGGAGGAGCATGTATGGGGCGAGGCGACCGAGGTGGGTGCGGAAGCTGTAGGTGGTGGACGTGAATGGTTTGCTTGAGTATGGCTCCAGGTTGATGAAGAAAGAAGTTAGATATGATGCATGAAAAAAAGGAGGAAGGTGGCTTCACGTTGACGTTTGGCTATTCATTTTTTCTCTCTGCTTTTTTGAAATTTGATTATGATAGGAAGATGGTTCGTTTTCATGGCAGAGAGATGTTAGGGACAAAAGAAAGAGAAGAATAGGGGAAGGAGGCGTGAAGAGAACATACATGAAGATGGCAGAGAGACGTGCGGGTGAAAGAGAAAATATGCGTACGTTGGTTTCAGATAACCGAAGTTTTGATTTCAACGTGCCGTTCAAATACTGCATTTTCCACTTTTCCATGGACAACACAAACATTTATATTTTTCACGGAATACAAGGGGCAACTCAGTGAATAAATAGAAAAAGGATAATAGCGATTCTCGCTGCAGCTACACATATGTGCAGCTGTGCTGACCAATTTTGCGTAGATAAAACCGTAAATTCAAAGATATGAACGTACAAATTTTACAAAACGAAAAATGATTCCTTAGAAAATATCCTAATATTAAAAAAGGTCTAAATTTTGAAAACATTTTATTTTCAATTATTTTATTAAATTTGACTAAAATATCGCTAATGAAATAAACTTACGTATTTTACTAAATCAATTTTTTCTTCATTTTATTTAATTAGACGTATTGCAAATATCAAATTTTTGTAACTAAATTTGAGTATAAATTTTTGTGTTAAATTTCAGCTAATTACATTATTTAAATTGTTGAAATCTTCCATTGTTAACGATCAATATAATTTATTTAGATTAAAGTAAACACACGCTACTCAAATTCAGTTCAAAATTAAAGTTTAAGTTCAATGTCAAAGACATTTCTATATTGTTTAATGTTGTTTCATGACTACCAAATATCATTTCAAAACTCAAATTCTCTCTTTTTATAAAATTATACTTAACTTTAAAATAAGCAAACATAATTTATTTTTCTCAAATTATTATTTTATTTTCATTAAAACGCTAATTCAGTTTAACATGAAACATAAACTACGATTAACCCACTTTTTAATTGAAACGTTATAATCTATTTAATTTTAAATTTATTAAAATCATAACTCATCAATTACATTAAGAAACCATAAATTTATATTTTTAAACAGTTTTATTCAAAATTTAACATAATTTAATATTTTAAAATTGATTGAGATTACGGCTAATTACACGGACCATAGCTTGGCATCCAACAATATTAATCGATTCATATTTGGGAGGAAGAGAACACTTAAAGTCTTCTAATACTCACATAATAACAATATCATTATGCTTAAAAAATGATAGAATAACCGTACCATAAAGAATATTGTTAGACTATTGTTCTATAATACACATAGATACATTTCCCCTTTTATTTTCAAGGATAACCTATTCACTACTACAAAATGTGGTTGTGGTATCTCCTTTCAGGCACCATCATCTTCAGGGAATATATATTCCGCTACTTCAGTTCTGTGTTAGGTTTGGCAACAAGGAACAAGACCATTTGTCCCCTCCATATTTCAAATGCTTGCAGCTTGCGTGCTAAAATTATCCTGCG
Organism: Allium sativum; assembly: GCA_030737875.1. Classification (NCBI taxonomy): domain Eukaryota; kingdom Viridiplantae; phylum Streptophyta; class Magnoliopsida; order Asparagales; family Amaryllidaceae; genus Allium; species Allium sativum. The sequence goes on from CM060910.1 coordinate 469,257,158, forward strand.
AAATAAAAAGATGAAACTGGTGCAAACAGAAAACTAAAACTAAAGGACTTGTCAGAGAACAGTCACCAAATGGTAAGGCCCTTGAAAGGTGGAATCACTAGACATCATTATATATACCAAATATTAAGTGGCAAGGACTTTTTGTAGGATATACGGAAAGAATTAAGATCCTCCCTCTTATTCCTTTGCAAATCTCCAGATATCCGAACTCAATCTTGGTTCAGTACAATCTATTGTAGGACCTTCATTTTCAATACTTTATACTGATTAATAAGAGTACATTTCCGAGACGGGGAACTTACCAATACCCGCACAGCCTGCTTGGCCTGTAGTTAATGGTACCAACCAATGTTCATTTCAGTTTCTGTTCGGCTTGGATTTCACAGTTGCCCATTTAAAGTAATTACAGTTTGCCTCTGTTTCTGATTCTGGTCCCTAAAAGAAAACAAGTATTAAACATTTTCACATATTTCATAGGATTTGCTTGGTAGCTCTACCAAAAGATGGATTTAGAACAACGCCACACAAGCACACATAGTGGAGAAAAAAGTAACACTTTGGTTAAGGTCCGGTTTAAGTTTCAAAATACAAAAAGTTGTCCTACAACTTTATAACTCAGGTCCCTGTTTTTCGAAAATCATTAAAAAAAAAAAAATCAATGTAAATATTTACTAGACTTCGAAACTTAATTCAATACATAATCATCCTCATATTCATGTAAAAAAACTACAAAAAAATGATTTAGAAACAAAAACCAAAAAATTCGCATTTCGGCGGAATCCTGTAAATTTTCCAAAAATTGCAGATATCACTGCAATTATATCAAAATGTTGCGTGTTTTTATGCAACTTTTGCTGATTGCTTCAAACTTTCAAATTCAATGTCTTCAAAAAATGATAAACCCCGCATACAAATGAAAACTATATCACTTCCAATAAAATTGCAGAAATAGCAGCAACTACATAGAAAAATTACAGATATGTCTGCAATTTTAAGATACACTGAGACATGTCTGCAATATACTAGATTTTTCAAATATGTCAGCACTTATTCACAATTAAGTGTTGACATTTCAGCAACTTAATTTCTTTTATACAATGCTATGGAATAGTTGCTGATATGTTGGCAATTATTCAAAATAATAGCAAATATTTCAACAACTTATTTTCCCTTTCCTGTATCAATAATACACTATGCAATTGTTACTGATATGTCTGCACTTTTTACAATGAGTACATACATTTTAACAACATTTTTTTTAGAAACCTTTCTTTAATATTTACAACAGTGGCGCAAAAAGTAGCGCCTGTAAACTTAGGGAGGGATCAGCTTTTACACAGTAGGCATGTAAACTTAGGAGGGATCCGCTTTACATTATGTTCCATTGTAAGGATGCCTCCCTAATTTCGAGGAATATATCTATGTCTGTGTGTACCTTCCTATAAACCAAATTTTATGGACTGTTTACCCCAACAATAACAGACATTAGAAAAAATCTTATGCCGAGATAACAAATTTTCCCTGGCTAGCATAATTTGGAATAATTATGCAGCAGAAGGAAACTTTCCAGCATATTGAATTAAAATGATCTTCTAATCCTTGACCTACCATTTTTTTAAAACGGTACTTGGAAAATATATTCTGATTTACTAATGCGAGAGAAACTGCACCCACTTTCAGGGCTGCATCAACTGCAACACAACGCAGCCATAAGCACCACTAATTTTGTATTAATGACAATTAAATTGCCTTCACGTTCAATTTTAAGCTGGGTTAGACTAATCGTACACAAGTAAAACAAAGACAGATACTTGTCAATGACTGCTAGCTTAATTGGTTAGTGGTGTGACACTCTAGACATAGGTTCTAGCGGTTATGGCTTCGAATTCATGAGGTGGTGCTTTGTTTGAATACAATTATAGTGCTAATTGTGATACATGGTAAATCTAGTAAGCATGATGAACAAGTTAATAAAAAGTTCAAACTTGCACTATTTTTCACAGAACTTATCTACATACCTTAGCACGAGCGCATACATAGAATCCTCTACCAATATTTGGACCTTTTTTGACAGATCTTGCAACGCAAGGCTCATTGTGCCCCTTGCACAGAGGTATGCTGCTTTTCATTTTCTCCTGAATCTTTTGCCACTCTAATATGGCAGAACTGCCCTTTTCTACCCTTGAAGAACAGCATGGAGTTTCCTCATCCATACCTACCGAAAGGTTCGCATAACTTGAAGTTTCTGTTTCTTGGGAGACATTTTCTTGTGGTTGTCTTTTAGCATTTGATGTGTCCATATCACCAGGTGCTTTTGGCTGTTTGAAGAAATCCTTTATTGTAAGTTGAGAACTACTGTTATGTCTTGCCCTTTTCACCACGTGGCCTTTCTGAGTGCCAGTGGGCACCACTGATGACTCATAATCTTGGCTTACAACACACTTGCTACTATTTTCTAGTTCAATGTTGTCTCTTTTAGTTAAGAACGACACTGCAATCATTAAAATAGGGTAAATATCATTTGAAATATTTCAATGGTAGGAAACAATATTATCATGTGTCTGCACAGATACAAATATGTATGCATTCTCAAGGACAAAATGGTAACATGTGTAGGAAGCGGCTATTTGGACACAAGAATTTGACACATATTAAAGGTCACAAAAATCTCAACCACATATCTATTTTGTCCTTATACGAGGGGCGGAAATCAGGGGACAATCCAATGGTTGAGATTTTGTGTCCCCCAATCTATGTCAAACTCCTATGTCTATGCCTACACACACACACACACACACATATATATATATATATATATATATATATATATATATAAAGATGGTGGATACCCAGTGCCAAAGGCTCCCGTACTAAAGCGCGAGAGGACTTCCCAAGTCAATCTCCTATCCCGGTGCTATTCTCACGACTTTCCGAGCTCTGGGGTGGTCGATTAGTGCGCACAACCTTTCCCTCACATATGTGAAGAGGCCGGGACTCTACTACACACACACACGTGTGTGTGTGTGTGTGTGTGTATATAGAGAGAGAGAGACACACACACACACATATAAAATTATGTGCACATTAATGGCCCCCCGCCAGGTGGCCAAGTGGATAAGCATCGATTTATAAGAGTGGGAGCTCCAACCCCATTCTACTACCCATAACACCCTTGATTTATGCAAAACTAGGTTAGAGACATTTACGCAGTTTCTATGAACGAGGCTCACTTCTTAACGCGCGTGCGTGCATGCGACTATGTGAGTTAAAGATCTATGTACTGTAAAATCTTATTAAGAAAAACCATAAAAACGCATAGCCATTTCATTTTTGGAAATACTGTTATATCATATAAATGAGGACAAATTTTCTTTTAGGGCTAGTTTTAATAACAATTTCGCGTTTAAGGTTGATTTGCAAACTTATTACCAAACAGGGCTTGTTTGGGCCAACTCAGCAGCCACGTCAGCGTTTTGTTAACTGATTTTTGTGCGCAACTTTTACTTACACATGATATTTTGTTTTCAAGCTTCCCTATTAGCGCAACTTTCACTTGCGCAAGGTATTTTATTTTCAACTTCCCTAGGGCGCATGTATTAGCTGCACATAGACAAATCCTATTAGCGCAACTAATAGGTGCGCATTTATTTTTTTGAGCTGGAGGTTCTAATTTTTCTAGATATAATCTGTTGCGCTAAATATAATCTGTTCTGAAAACAACTATGCGCAACTAATACTTGCGCCCTATGGAAGCTTGAAACCTGCGCAAGTGAAAGTTGCGCGCTCACCTGCGCTAGTGAAAGTTGCGCTAAGTAGAATCTGCTCTCAAAACACCTGTGCGCAGCTAATACTTGGAAGTTTGAAAATAAAGTACCATGCGCAAGTGAAAGTTGCACCCAGAAAGCAGTTAATTAAATGCTGACGTGGCTGCTGAGTTGGCCCAAACAAGCCCTGTTTGGTAATAAGTTTGCAAACCAGCCTTAAACGCGAAATTGTTTTTAAAACAAACCCTAAGAGAAAATTTGTCCTATAAATGATTGCAGTCATATGCAAGCAAGTAAAGCAGCACAACTTCACCATGTAATGTCTTTACCTATTGTAAAACCATGTCAGAATCAAATCATGAAAATCCATTTCTATTTCATTTTGTAAAGATGAGTCATAGAAACCTTTGCACAGACACTCATATGAAAGTAAAGTGGCATAGATGTAGTCTGAAATCTAAGTAGGAAAACATTCGAGTAAAGATGTGTCATAGAAACCTTTGCACAGACACTCGTATGAATGTAAAGTGGCATATATGTAGTCTGAAATTTAACTAGGAAATATTTGAGAAATTACAGAATAAGGTCACCAAATTTTACATAAATTGCTTCATAACAGATTGTCTGTACTTTAGACACGTCTATAGCTAATAAATTGATTGTAGCCAATTTGTCGATTGCCACTATTCTGCTTCCACTTTCTTAAAATGAAACTTAAGACAGTTTATAATTTTTCACTGCATAATACGTGATGCAACTTTAGGCAGTGAATTGATTGTTTTTCAAATATTGCATAATTTAACAAAGGGTATTACCAATCTTTTGCTGCCATCCACGAACCTCTGGAATATATCTCAAAGCCAGAGGAGGAGTATTATGCACGTAAAGATTAGGTAGATCTATCAATTCAGCATAAACAGGAATGTGATCCGAACCATCCAATTTAACAGTCCTTCCTCCTTGCCACCTACATATAAGCCAAAATCAAAATTTATTATTTGTGCAGAAATATTTATGTAACATTGTTCATAATTCTAATCATTACTTGGGTGTAGTTTGAAGATTTCCTCTCTTAAATTGAATCATAATGTCGCATTCTTTCACATGACAATTCATGAAGGTATGTCCTTCCACCTCATGTTCATTATGCAGGCACAGCCCAGCAACAAGGATATGGTCAATTCGTGAACCATAATTGAACTCCTCAGCACCAACTCTTTGCGAGAAACAAGTATATGCTTCTCTTCTACATTTCACCATTGAAAAATCACAAGTATCAAATTTTGATGTAATTTTAAGTAAAATAACTAATGACCCCCAAAAAAGTGTACACATCCATTGCAAGGTAAGTACAATAAAATAGCAACAATCTGTGCTATTGCTGGCATGTATGCCTTGCTAGGATACTTATTAAGCACCAGTGAATTGATCTGGACCTTCAGTAAAGCAGCTATACTAAAGCTACAGCATTTTGTATGTACTAACTGTAAATTATTGTTAATTTGTAAACATAAAAAAAATTAAAAAATATATTAAAAAATGACTTCATCTGTGTAGATTTGAAGAAGCCCGATAATTCAAAAAACAAACATCTGCCTACATTATTGCAAATATACATATAGTCGATTTCCTTTAATTAGAAAACTGGTGTATGTATGCCTACCTTTCTGGATGTTTAGATCGAAACACATCAGAGAAGGGACCTCCAGAACTCCGTAGTATAGATCTTAGCCATGTTCGAAACCTACCATCAATAAAGGTGCAACAACAACAAAAATTGTAGATTCAGTGATCCATATTTCGTTCATAAGATTTACACAGATATAATATATTTACATTCATATTTTTGTATAGATGTGATATGTTTACACGTGTATGTGTGTGTACATATATACATACATATATAATGAATTTACATGATTGTGGGTATGTGTTATTGAACATAGCGCTTCCGCCCTCTCTCTCTCACTCTCTCTCTCTCTCTCTCTCTCTCTCTCTATCTATATATATATATATATATATATATATATATATATATATATATATATACACACACACACACACACATGTATATACATATATGTATGTATATATACATGTATGAGGAGCATTCCGAGGCACCCTTGTTTTGTAGCACCCCTACCCATTCGTGGGCAACACCAATCTAAATCCAACAGAAAATTGTAGATGTCCAATCCACTTATATATTACCATCCACCTAAAATTTGAGCTCGTTCCGACATTTGTTCAAACATTTATTTGAACCGTTAAATTTAAACATCAAATATATTATTCTACGAATGTCGGAACGAGCTCAAATTTTGAATGGATGATAATATATATGTGGAGAGAGGGAGAGGGCAGAGAAGGAGGGGGAGAGAGAGAGGGAGGGAGGGGGAGGGGGGGGGGGGGGGGAGAGAGAGAGAGAGAGAGCCTGCTTTGCATGCATGCATTATTAGCAAAGAGGTCATTTTAAGACAAAGCTAACACAACACCCCTTGATCATCTGTCTGTTGTGATTGCTTGATTCTCTTATAATCCAAAATATAGCATACACGTATTGTTACAGTTTCATAAACATAGTAAATGTTTATATTGACATTCATACATAAGTGTGTGTATCAATGAATGGTTTAGAGATTTTGAAGTGCAGTATACTTAAATATGGAAAATATGAATCAAAGTATAAAACCAGCACAGGTGGTTTCCTGCACTTGACTTATAATACAACGGTTGCCACTGCATGAAAGGAAACTTTGGTCAATTGTATTTCTGACTCGACCTTCTTTAAATAATTTTTGAAAGTGATTTTGTACCTTGATACACACATTATTAGTCCCCAACCAATAGCTTAAGGCTTGAAGCCTAATTTTAAGGGGTCCCTGGTGAAAATTAGTTTCAACTGCAACTACACAGAATACTATCTTTACAAACAGTTGGATTCTTCTCAATGTTTTTCTCAGATGGCATTTGTGAAATACAGTAACTTTGAAAGATTACTGACCGAACATGTAGGCTTTCGCAAAGGGAAGATAAAGTTACCTTTAAAACGCATAACAATTTTGAACATTGTATTAGCCAGCTTTATAGAAGAAAAACAGAACATAATGCCACATAAGATACAAGTTCACATACATATTTTTCTCAAAATTTTGATCAGCATCGCAACGGTCAATGGCAAAAGGAGCAATATTGAGATCACCAACAACAATTATCCTCCTCCCTTCCCTATGAAGTGATTCCCACCTTCTCTACAAAAAAAATCGATAATCAGATCATATATCCAAATAAATCAAGTAAATGATCCTCAGTCACAGGTCGGGAAAAGTCAACTAGACAGCTTGCGTATATAAAAACATTCACAATACAAGGTAACTACAACCAAAGCATGTGACCCTTATTAATGTTGTTGCAGATCATCAAAATAAGAACTGAGGTCCTCCGAACTTGGAAGAAAAAGCTTGAAGTAATAACAAATTTAATTTACGGAATATAATGAGAAAAAACTAGGATTTTGTCTCATGAGGGAGAAAAATCATCAGTGACTAATGCCTATGCATTGCTATAATAGTGATGTCAAAGTGCCGACCATTTTAAGGTAATACCCCTTAAACGATAACAGGTTGAATTTTACATTCAAGGCTAAAGATGAGGATATTACACTCGTTGAAGTTAGTTCGCAATGTTTACTCGCTCTATTTGGTTTTTCTTTAACATGTGTTAATGTTCAGTGTATCACCATCGGTATCAAAAAGAACGGATTAGAAGGTATCATATGGAAACTGAAAGAGGTAAAATTTAACGATCACACACACACACACACACACACACACACATACATATATATATATATAACACATATTTGATAAAAATAATATTCATATTTTAATATTAATATTTATCACAAAAATACTGGGACTTTGATTATTCGGTATTTTAGGTCTCTATTTTTGGTGCAGTGGTAAGAAAAATCTTTGTGGCAATTGAGTATATAACATAGTTGTGAAAGGCGCACCTAGGCGCGTGCCATGGCACATGGAGCGGCGCTTATGTCATTTTTGCTTGTGGCGCGGTGCATATGAAAAGGCATGCCAAATGGCAAATGACAAATGACGAGCATTTTCTTTATTTTATTGTTCCTTTTTATTTTATTTTATTTTGCATTTCAAACTGCAATAACTACTACTACAAATATTGTTACCATCGCTACCACTATTACTATTATTATCAATAATGACATGAAATGTGAATAACTTTGTTATTATCTATTTTTCAGTTATATGAAAACATAATTACATCATTCTTATTTCTTATTTGAATATCATCAACGAATTAATAACTCTACGATTATATAATTAGCTAAACTTAGCATGCCGTCATTTAAAACTGACGTATGTTTTATTATCAAATATAATTTAAATTCATTTAATTATTGTCAAAAGTATATAATGTTATGTATAAAAGATCATAAAATATTGTCTAACATGGATGCAAAAGCAAATGAATGGGACTGAGAACCTGTGAACGATCAACCAAGAGATGCAGCTTTTGGAGGAAGAGCAAGCATTCTCAGAAAATAAACATTCATGCAGCTCTGAAACACATCCTTGGATAGAAAAAAAAATTGCATTTGTGTGAAATATCCAATATCTTTGTACAATTTGTCTAAAATATAAAAATATTTTCTGATTTTATATTTGTTAAATACAATCGAGCATTAAAAAGAATGTATAATATATGTGACATCATTGATCCAATATCGTTGAACGATATTAATGACTGTAATGAATGATTAACGAAAAATATGGATGATGCATCTGATGCTAAAGATGAACTTATATTTAGTGATGAGGATGACTTAACTTGGGTTGTTGCTGCTAGAGCAGCAGGAGTGAAGGAAGCTTTTTCAGCACCTGCTTCAACTCCTTTACATATTGACGAAGAAGAAACAAATCTAAATGATATAGATAAGGAAGATGCTGAAGCTTATGAGTTTGTTGATGTAGACATTGATTTGGAAAAATTGGAAAATATAACTGTTCAATCAGATTCAGATTTCTAGTTTATTAGTAATATGTAATATTATTTTGAATTTGAAAACTATTATGCTGGAAATTCTATGCTTAAGATATTATATTTGATTTTGTTTTTTTGTAAAATGTATAAAAATCTTTGTTGCATGTTTTAGCAAAAAATATTGAATTTTTTATTTTTATTTTTGTTAAATGTTAAATTTATTTTTAAAAAATTAAACATGCACAGTAAATTAAAAAGACGTGCGTCATTTGCCGCGCAGTGCACCAAGGCTCCAGAGAGGTTTTGCGCCTTTTTGATCCGTGTGCCATTAATTATGGTATATAAATCAGGTCTCTATATATATATTTAAATAATAAACTTTGAACAAGTTTATTAAGCGTACTGCAGGGTGAAAAGTGTAATGCACGGAAAAAAAATTGGGGGAAAAAAGATGATTATATTAATTTCAAGTGTTGCAAAAACAAAATTTTCGAAGAAAAAAATTGAAGTTTAGAATACATATTACATCAACCAGAGATTTTTCTTACTGTTACATAACAATAGGGACCAATAGTCATTCCTTATTAAATTATACAAGAAAAATCAAGTCAAATTCTAAGCATTCCAAAATGAATTACACTTTTCAGTGGTTTCTCAAAAAAAAATTGAGTGAATTTATTTACATAACATTTGCAGAAACGTCAGCACAAATTTAATACCATACGAGAAAAATACTGGTAAAATTAAATGGAAACAAACCAAATTACCTGTAACACCTTATAGAAAATAAGCTTAAATTGTACCCTTCCCTTGTCGTCTTCATCAGCTAGGGGACCATATAGATTAAAAAGTACTGAACATGCATAACAGATCAGTCCCAGAACAAAAGGTCTTATAAATAAAAACATGCTTTTTTTAATACCAAGAGAAAACACATATTTTATGTCTGCAAGAGAACTACCATGGTGGTACTTTGTTTAATGCTTACAAAACAACTTTAGTCCATGAAATATGTATATCAATTTTCATAGATCCATAAAAAGACATTTCCATAATGTCAAACTTCCAAAAACATTGAGACAGAAAAAAAGCTGATCGATTAATTTTTTTAATTCCCTATTATGCCTTCAGATAATGTCCTAAAAAAAGACAACTTATTAATAAATCATAAATTTGACAAGTATGTGCAACAAGATTTCATAATAAAATTGTCATTAAGCAACATACCAAAATGACCGTGATCCGTAATAATGCACCGGCCCTCGCTATCAACCTTCAATAAATCTTCAGTAGTTACATCCTCGAGCCCATCCTCCACATTCAAAGGCTGATCAATCACAAAGTCCCCCACTTTCATATCCTTATTTTTTGAACTTCCTAAAAGTCCAGTAAAACCTTCTTCTGCTGCAATTGGCAATGCCACCTCATCGCTTGCAAATGCTGAATTAACCCGGCAAAATGTTGCAACACCTATATTTTTCATAATTCAAGAAAACCCAAACATCAGATATGCCACAATATAAAACTGAGTTTACACCCCATTGAAGAAGAAAACTCATATCAAACGACAACTTATAAGCTTAATTTTATAAATGGCCCATACATCAATTAAGTAGTGACTCAAAATTCCCCTTCACCTTAGTGTGAAGTTAATCTCGAGTAAGATTAACTGGTATAGTAGTAATTTAAATAGTTTAGATGGTGTAATGTTATCAACATAAAATAAGGCGGGCACTTAAAATCGAGACTCACAAAAATCTGAACTGATCCAGCCATAACCTGATTGTCACAACCTGACCCGGCCCAAGCTGAAAGATCCAACCAAAAAAAACATAAAAATACGTCATTTATTAATGAAGCTACCAAGATTTTAGAACTCGGTTTCGATTCCAGTTTTGGTCATTTGGAACTCCAATTACTTTCACAATTCTCTGAAATTTCAATTTTAGTTTTGGGTTTGGTTTCGAATACGAACTTTGATTCTTCTTTCCAAAATAAAAATACAGTGACAAATGTTGTATAATATGCATGATAAAAGGCTAATTTAAACTAACCTTAATATCGACTAAATTCATCCCAAAGGTACTCATCTTTAAGAAATCTATTTTAACTCAATCCAAAACCATTTAAACCCTACTTATCTAAAAATTGATTCACTTCATGACCTTACTTCTTTATTCTTCGTCTCCACCTGTAGTTTTCATCGCTTTCAAATGAAACTCACAACGGGGGGGGGGGGGGGGGGGGGCAACTTTGTTGGTGCTTGATTTAGGAAGACTGCTTAAATTTGATGGACTTTAGCACGAATAGCGAGACAATCATGAATTTAAATACAAGAGCTTTATATATGTTTTAATTCGATGTTTTTTTTTTTGGTTTGTTTCTTTTATTTGTTCGAATTTTGCTTCTTTCAGCATGGCCCTACAATCAAAAGCATATCCAAGATTTTCAATGATTTTATTTATATTTTACTATTTTTGCCTACAATGATGGATTTTTGATCTAATCTATTATTTTTGACAATGGTTGAAACTGAAAAGAGTTGATTAAAATCTCGGGGTTATGGCTGAAACCTCTTGCCATGCTTACAACCCAATTGAACTCAAATTAACCTGAATCAAACCGTCAATCAGATTGGGTTTAGGTTTTATACTGCAGCTTTTGAATCTAGTAAAATTCAATCCACTAGCGTCAAAACACGTTGGATAGAGTCCATTTCCAACCGAACAGGTCTAGTTGTTAACTCAAAATGAATAAAGGACAAGTGATTAATACGTTTTCTACAAACCCAAATCAATTGATCTGATAATACATGAACCCGATGATCCAAGTTAGGTCTGGATGACAAAATATACAGTAAAGCTTGATTAACCCCAACCTAACCTAATCCAAAAGATCAGGTAGACAAAAAATACTGTTCATCAGAGCATCTACATGGTAATTTGCCATCAGAGGATATCCACAACAACAAAACAAAACTACAAGCTTGTTTAACATGCATAATTGGTAGATATTAACTATGTTATTCTGACGACTCTGAGACCGATCCAGCAAATATAGCACTAGATGCACCTATTAAGGACCTTGTATTTTGCATGAACGACCACCTACATGAAAAATGAAGTCAAATGTAACGAAGATTGAAGTTCTTCTCTTGTATCTAGGTGATGTTGCTGTAAAATTTAACTGCATGTGATATACAGCTTTCTTAAGATTAAGATATTTGAATGTGGAATTCTATTATTGGATAAAAATTGAGAACAAATTGTAATGTATATAACTTTCTTAAGATTGAGATATTTGAACGAGGAATTATATTATTGGATGAAAATTGAAAACAAATTAGAGGTATGGAGTTTTAGCCAACTGGTAAAAACTGTCTTATCAAATCCCTCGCCCAGGCATGCCTAGGCTTCAAAAAGCTCTAGGCCCCAGCCTCGGCCTTTTTTACCTTTCAAGATGCCTATGATGCATGAAGCGCCAAAAAACCCCAAAGGCGCCAAGGCGTTTTCCTTGTGAAGCGCCAAAAAAATGCGCTTTTTGCAACATTTGAGTAGAAGTTGAAATTTTCAGCATTTGGCTCAATAGGAGCCCAAAATCAAATTGATTGTTGATTTAGAGTGTATTCTATACATAAAAAAAAGGCTGTTTTCTTTCGTCAACCTGTTGAAAAGAAAAACCATAAATTTCTTTCGTTGAATCATCCAAAAAAAAACCTAGTTCATGAAAGGTTAAAACTCTATTTAAGACTTTACGTGCTGTTGTTTTTAATTTCTATAGTTTAAGTATTTTATTGTTTGTAAACTTGAGTTGAATGACTTTGCACTTTCTTAGTTTGATTTATGTTAACCGTGTGGTGCTTTTTTTCTTCTAATAATGCTTTTATATGCCCTTTCTAAAATAAAAATAGTGTTTTATTGCATTTTCTAAATGCAATTTTTTAGCTGAAAACTGGGGAAAAAAAAAAAAGGTCATTCAAGGCGCTCAAAAAAGCGCTAGGCGAGGGCCTGGGCCTTTTTCGCCTTGACAACTATGGGTAAAAATAGAATGAAGATTGTACTTTTGTGTGCAATGCATGTTAATAATGGTTGTTCATATAGGAGGAGCTGTAGGGAAGTAGTAGTTGGTTGCCTAGTACTTAGGTGCTTGTTTGAAAGACACCCAGTTCTTGGCATATGTTAAACAAGCACCTATATACTAGATGTGTGTTTAAGAGACATCCAACTATGGGTAAATGATTGGAGTTGTTACGGTGAAATTTCTTTTGGATGCAACTTGTAATTCACTGTGGAAGGTAGTTTTAACCCGAATCGCAGATTTGTAATACACACTCAAAGATGATTGATTAGTGTTATTATACAACCGAATCCAATCCGGATCGAATCTCGGGTTGAGTTAGATTGATGTTTTAAAATGCAACGTTTAAACCTTGCAAAACCCGACACAACTGGACCAAAAACCCGACAGATTGAATCTGGGTCCGACTCAATCGGTTGAATTGACACCTCCAGGAAAATGTGATATGAGACATAATAATTGTGCAAGTATTCATGGCTTATGGTATATGTTCATCAGTCGTATATAAAATCTTTAGACAAAGAAAACTAAAAATCAAGGTCAAATAAAATAAGCAATGCAGTGAAATTGAAGTGATTGTCCTTCAGATATTCAAATATTGTGAAGAACTTCGACAAACCAACTGGTAATGTTTTGTGAGACGTGAAATTATGCACTATAAGTTGTTATCCCTTTATCCTTATTATCCTACAATAATTAATACCAACTAGTAAAATTAAGAAAAATGTGAATAAACAATTTCAAGCAAGGTTTTCAAAATGAGATTCAAATCGTAAATCGTGGATTCAAAAATCACGCAGTTTAAAGTTTGCACACACTTCGAAGTTAATTTTGATGTTTAAACTTCTACATCTAAACCTAAAACATCACTGTCACTCTTGTTCCAATTTTAATTTGTTTTTAAATGGTTAAACTTGGGATTTTAGGCCTGAATAAATATACTGAATATGTTAATTTGATTTGAATGATAATTTTTAAGTTTGGTATTAGCTTGGTTTGAATCGAAATATAAATTAAATCGTAAAGGAAGGGATTTGATTTAAACGGGATTCAAATCGTAGGATTTTAAGATTTTTGACAACAATGATTTCAAGATATCCTGCAAATGAATATTCACATCCACTCTCCAATGTCCATGAGACTTGAATTCATAATAGTATTTGGATGCTTTAATAAAAATTATGAATGATAAATGAGTGAATAGTGTTCTAAGTTCCAAGTCCATTTTTACATTTTTTTAACAAATCAAACTGCCAAATAGGAACATAAGTTACAAAGCAAAGGATATTGTCATTTCATCGTATTAATTATGAAAATAATCCTTGTATTTAGTAATAGATAAGACAATGTTTTATACTAGAGTTTGTGTGCCAATAGCGTCGTAAACACGACAGAATTTGAGCTATGATATTTTTTCCATCCAAATGAAAAATCGAACTCAAGCTTGATTGTCATAGATTTAGTCCAAGCATGTCAAATGAAATGAACATCAAGCATGGCAATATTAACCATGCATTCTTATAAATTCTTTCGAAAAAAATCTATCACCATCATTATTTCCAACAAAAATGAAATCCAGTTAGTTACGACTAAATGTTTGAAGCTGTTTCCAAAACTAGCCATTGATCTTCACTATATAATATTTACTTTACTCGTGTAATGGTCATCCCCTAATCCATTCACTCTCGTATATAGTTAATCAGCACTTACTAAATTCAATCGGTAATAAATCTTTGTTATGCTTGTTATTTTTACTACCTCTAGGCTTTTTCGTCACATACGAGAATCGACCATTTCAAAATGTTTCTATTATGTTGTTTTTATAATGAAATTTTATGTGTGTACTCCAGCTTATTGTTGAAAAGTAAACCAAACAATTTGTGCTAATAATTAGAATCCATTTTCTAACTGGTAGCTCTAAAGTAGAAGCGTTATTTTTGCATGTATGTTTTATGGTTAGAGTTTCAAAAGGCGTTATGTTAAAATCTGAACATAATAATGAAACTAGTTCTACGAGCATGACGTTTGGTAAAAAGGTGTTCCAGAAAAGATTTGTTTGTAGTAATTTTGGCATGCCTATTAAAGCAATTTTTTTAATATTCCTTTCGAGTTTGATTCCCCCCCCCCCCCCCCTTTTCCAAAAAAAAAAAAAAATCAACTTAATATCAATCAAGATCTTAGTGTGTATCAGAGAAATATTGATGAACAATATATATATATATATATATATATATATATATATTGTTTCTATTACATAGAAGAAGTGTGGCACCCATTTAAAATATAAATAATCTGACAGCATGATTGTGAAATTTACCACTTGCAATTTAATCTTAAGTTTGAAGTTCTTAATGAAGCTGATTATGACTGTTGAAACACATATGCATATATATATAGAGTTATTTTACTTACTATGCTGATATTGTTTTTTTCATTTTTCTATCGACGAGGACATTATATTATGGATAGTTGAGATGGTGAACATAAACTCCAAAGCTGAAGACAGTGCAATTGGAACTGAGGAGAAAACACAAAAAAGACAATAAAAATTCAAACTTTGAAACACACAAGGATGATAGTGAAGAAGCTAAATTAAAATAAAAGTATGGTGCGTGCATTCATGTTGAATAAAAAGTAACTATTACTCTGCTATTTTTAGGACACAATTGGATAAATGTTGTGTTTATATCGCAAACAAAATCAACAATTATTAGGTAAAGGTTTTCCAAAGAAACAAATTTCTAATAGAAAACTATCAACTATGGTAGGGATTTTACATGAATATATTTTCAGAATTGTTGAACCTGAGCTATTTTGTGATATTATCTAATGCTGGATCATGAGTTTGTAAAGTTGTCAAGATTAAATAACAACAACAACAAAGCCATATATACCAAACAAGTTGGGGTTGGCTAGATATGGAACCCATAATTAAAATAAAATAAAATAATGATGATAATATATATATATATATATATATATATATATATATACATACCAGTGTATTAAAAAACGCGCCTGAGGCGCGCCTCGAGGCGAGGCGTTGGCAAAAACGCCTTGAGGCGCATATCAAAAGGCGTTTTACCTCCGAGGCTTAAGCCTCAACCAATTAAGGCGTAAAAAAACGCAAGAAAACGTTAAAAAACGCAAAAAACGCAAAAAAAACTGGTTTAAGAGACTTTTGTTTTGTCTTTTTTTTTCTGTCTTTTGTTTTTGTTAGTTGTGTTTCATTGAAAAGCCATTTTAATAGTTTCCTCATTTCAATTGTTGGCTAGGATAATTTCAAATGAGCAAACATGATACTGCATGGAAGTGGGTCAAAGATTTACCGAACTTTACAAATTCAAAAAAATTTCTTTGTGGATTTTGTGATCATATATGCACGCACCGGAGGAAGATATCATTTGATCTTTTGCAATTTATATTATATATGCAAGGATAATTGTATTTTGTTTGAATTGCTTTGAATGCTTTATGGTTTTTACTTACTATTTGACGCTTAATGTTACTCCACATTAAAAGTTAATTATATGTGTTGCGCTTTTCTTTTGCCCGAAAGGCTTACGCCTCAACGCTTCGAGGCTTACGCCTCGCCTCACGGACCCGAAAACGCCTCACGTACGCCTTTTGCGTTTTAAAACATTATTATATACACACAAAGGGTTTAAAATAACCAAACAAATAAAAAGTCATCCGATAAAGGTTTTTTTTAAATAATAATAATAATAATAAGTAAAAAAGTTCAATAAAAGTGAAATAAAATCTAAAATAGTAATAAAAGGTAAAAAGGTTCAGTAAACGTGAAATAAAGTCTTTAAAAAAAAACCTATGGTTCTGGTACATGGATTGCCAATTTCCATGCACTCCTATCAACTACCAGCTCTTCCGATAAACTCCAGTTACTTAAATCTCTCTTATTATCTCCTCCCATATCATTTTAGGTCGACCTCTACCTCTCTTTGGGCCTTCGGCGCGACCTAGAATTCCAACGCGTACAGGTGCATCGTATGGTCGACGTTGGATATGTCCAAACCATCTCACGCGGTATTGGACTAACTTCTCTTCAATAGGTGCGAAGTTGTCAAGATTAAATATAGAAATGAAAATATAAGAATATGAAAAGCTAAAGATTAAATTTTTTTTTATTGAATATCGTATGTAATTAGTTTAACGGACATTGAAACAAACTATAGGTCATGTGTGCTCACGCTATTTTGTTAATTCAAAATGGACATTACAAAAGCATATGTGATTATGTAATTACATGTGTGATTTTCTTGCATTTTGGATTGAACAATCAAGAATAAAATATATTTGACATCACTTGACAATGCATCTTTCAGTAATTGAGTCATGAAAATTTTAATTAAATAAATTCAAAGAAATAATCATATTTCAGAATTGTTGAACCTGAGCTATTTTGTGATATTCTCTAATGTTGGATCATGAGTTTGTAAAGTCGTCAAGATTTAAATATAGAAATGAAAATATAAGAATATGAAAAGATAAAGATTGAAAAAAATATTGAATATTGTATGTAATTAGTTTTATGGACATTGAAACAAACTACAGGTCATGTGTGCTCACGCCATTTTGTTAATTCAAAATGGACATTACAAAAGCATATGTGATTCTGTAATTACATGTGTGATTTTTCTTGCATTTTGGATTGAAGAATCAAGAATAAAATATATTTGACAACACTTGACAATGCATCTTTCAGTAATTGAGTCATGAATATTTAGAATAAATTTGAAGAACTAATCATATTTCAAACGTAGGCTTTTTATACGTTCGATATTGATTTCATTGTTCTAATTTGATTTAATGGTATAAGGTTAAATTATATGGATTAAAAAAATATTCAAGAAAACGTGAAGTCCTTCAAAATATCACCAAAGTATCTTCGTAGTTCGTAGATATAGTTACTCAACTATAAATTCATGTCACTCTTAGACGTTCCTACTTGTTGAATGTATGCAGTGCTGTTATACAATTCAAAAAAATATTTTTATGTATTGGAAGATGATCCATCACACATTTAGTTTTTATCCACATTTGATTATGAATAAATCTGTCAAAGAACACATGAAAAAAATACAAATTTTGTCTACGTCTGTATCCTTAAAAAAAATATTGAATATCGTATGTAATTAGTTTAACGGACATTGAAACAAACTATAGGTCGTTGTGCTCACGCCATTTTGTTAATTCAAAACGGACATTACAGAAGCATATGTGATTATGTAATTACATGTGTGATTTACTTGCATTTTGGATTGAAGAATCAAGAATAAAATATATTTGACAACACTTGACAATGCATCTTTCAGTAATTGAGTCATGAAAATTTTAAATAAATTCGAAGAACTAATCATATTTCAAATGTAAGCTTTTTATATGTTCGATATTGAGTTCATGGTTCTAATTTGATCTAATGGTACAAGGTAAATTATATGGATTAAAGAAATATTCAAGAAAATGTGAAGTCCTTCAAAATATTACCAAAGTATCTTCGTAGTTCGTAGATATAGTTACTCAACTATAAATTCATGTCACTCTTAGACGTTCCTACTTGTCGGATGCAGTGCTGTTATACAATTCAAAAAAATATTAATGTATTGGAAGATGATCCATCACACATTTAGTTTTTATCCACATTTGATTATGAATAAATCTGTCAAAGAACACATGAAAAAAATACAAAATTCGTCTACGTCTGTATCCTAAAAAGGAAAAATCTGAAATCCAGAAAAATGATACGAATGTGGTTATGATTATACCCGCATCCAAAAAAATTAATCCATGTTTTGTAAATATAACAGTTTAGTATATTCCACTACATAGAATGATTAATATTTGCTTTTTCACAAACGCAACAATATTAACTATGTGCATCTAACACACACACACACATATATATATATAAGAAATGATACTAAAATAGGTTTATGTCGAACTAAAATTCACTATTTATTAATCTGATAATGTATCCACGAATCCAAATATCCAATATACAAAAATGATTTCCGATACACATGCGATATGGCATTATTTGCTCTCTAAATCTTTTGATAAATGGCCTTACCAAGAAAATCGCCTCTGCAGTCGATCTCTTAGACGTGAAACCAGATTGATTTTTTGAAAAGGTTGTCATCCTTCTTAATCAATGGTCAATGACTCCCCTAAAATTCCATTGTATGACTCATAAGCTTAATTCATCTCTAGTTTGTGCAACTTGCATAATAGATCAGAAGACCTAAATATAAACCGATACCATAAAACTATTGTATGATTCAACTTGTATTATAATAGATAACCTTTATTTTTGATTTCACATTGTTAAGAAACAATAGAACACAAAAGGAGCAAACAAGAAATACAATATCTAAAAGCCTTGTGCAGGATACAATACGAGTAACTTTCTTTTTGTATTAGTATATATATTGTCTTGACGAATCATCAGTCACTTTAATCTCCTTTTACACATTATAAAATTTAATTCTATTTTATCTCCTCTAACTGAGGCATCAAAGATGACCAATATATTTTTTGATTACCCCAAAGTCGGCTTCATAGGAAACCAAATAGCAAATTTTCTTCCTTTTTTGGCAAAAAGTAATGCTTTTAAAAAAATCAGATAAGTATATGTCCCTTTGTAACAGGAATTTAGTGTTCGTAAATCAAGGAGAATGTTTTGTAACAGTCACGCTAGTTCCTCCCTATAATTAAGTCGTTTTATTGTTAACAAAATAATTAAATTTGTTAACCCAAAAAAGCCAGGAAAGTTGATTTTTTATATATTCTTTTACATAATCAATATTACAAAGTTGAGACACTATGCGTATGTAACATGACAATAAGGAGAGCAAACAAATAAAATTTGGATTACAACAAAGTTCTTGAAGTTGAATTAGAATTATAATAAACACATAGGCTTGTTATGAGGAAAGTTGGCAGTGAATTTAGATTCTTTTAAAGCAAAATCACAATTTATGTCTTTGTAATCGTTTTATAGATAACAAAATATTTTGTCTACATGTGTTTATATTGGATGTTCTATTCATACAAGAAAATTTACCATGTATATTGAAGATGAAAGGCTTTACAAGAATTAACATATTAATTGAACATGAAGGCTATTCTGAGTGCAAAAACTTTAGTTGTAATAAGATAAAGGGTAGGGTGATAGTAGTTACCTCTCAAAATGAATAAATCACTGTCTCTAAGCTGCTCCTTCTTACAAAAATTGTAGCACAAACATCAATCCGTAAATACCAAAAACCTTATGTACAATTGTCTACTAAAAATAAAAGTTTAACCTCACAAACCAAGAATTAATAATCACTAAGGTGGACTGCATAAACCAAAGTTGTTAATATCCACCATTTACACACATCATAAATAGAAGCACCCTAAATTATCTAATGTTGGCTGAAAAAGTAAACTTTGATCTCTAAGATTTTGATCTATCTATTTCAACCAAACATTGTTCTATCTATTTCAACAACATTGTTCTATCTATTTCAACCAGACATAGGAGAAAATAACATAAGATTTTGATCTCTAAGATCTAAAAAATGAATGATTGTATATTCAATAAAACAACCACATTTTCGGGTGCATTAATGAAAAAAGCATGTCAGGACGAAATCGTGGTGATGATTTCATAAGGGATAATGGAAGGGGCTAATAATCAAATCCATGAAATTAAGACTTGAACATTATAGGGAAGACAAAAAAACAATAGGAGAAAAAAACAACTACATTTGCAGATGTAGATATGACTGTGAATAAAGTGATACGCACAATCTTAGACATCGGCGGGATAAAAGTATATTTCGTGTCCAAGCATAAGCCTCCTTGTCTTTTATAACCGAACAATCTAATCGAACAACCTAGTTTATCGTATAGATATATTCTGGATTTTTTATTTATGACGTAATGTATGATGTAATGTGAAGTAAAAGCTTATGAAACTATTTTATGTCAACATGTTAATTTATGAAATCTACTGAAGGAATACCTCCAATATTATTTGTTTTGGTTTCAATGTGTAAGTTGGTTTTTGTAACTTTAATTGATGAATTTATTTTAGTTTTTAATGCAAAAGCTTATGAATCACTTGTAGGTGTCTTTGTGGCCTTATGATGCATGAAGTAACATGTCAATCTATTTTACGTTTATGACTTGGTATACAAACTACCCCTAACATGTTTATTTCACATAGCTTGTATCTATATGAAGTGGTTCAGAACAAGTTCATGTTTATTTGTTCCCAGTTGGTTCAATGTAGTTCGACGGGCCAGATACAGACCTAACAAGTACCAACCGGGCTAGCTTGAACACCAGACTTACATCTAGTTAAAAACCAAACCAAAGTGTCGAATATATATCCATCTAATTATATTATGGATTTGAGTTCAAACACTTATTTATCTCCTCTAGTCCATCCGATTTACACCTCTTCATGACAATGGTTTAACAAAGAAATGCATTTTTAAATTGCAGTTTCTCTCATAATGAATTTGCTAATGTTACAAGTGCATTTTGACAATTGTGGTGACATTTATTTCATATACGTAGTAGAATGGATAAATACTATATGTTATGGTGCTATTACAAAATAGAAGTTAACAGATTCAACAAATAAGAATTTATACATAAAATTCAATATACGTGTGATATCTCTCAAATCCTAGTTTTGAGTTTATGCGTTATCCTTTCAATTATTAAATCTAAAACCTTAATCTCTAAATGGAGTCAGTTAACCAACCCTGGCACAATACATGAAGTGCCTAAACCCATATTTTGAGTGTTTGCTCAAAGCGATCTCGCCAACTTAAAGCACGTATGTTGTGCATATCAAATAAACAAGTGATGAGGTAGTAAAATTTATGCTTTCAAATTTGTTGTTTCTCCAGCTCTTCGTTTCATGCACACAAAAGATTAACAGAAGTACATGTTGCAGAATACAAAAAAGGTATGCACCGAGCCAAAAATAGTGGATTTTCCATCTCAATAATCCAAACTCATTTGATTAGTAGCGTTATGCTTGGGTTTTTTTTCATGCACAATGCATGTTTTACATTCTATTTAAGATTTGAGAAACCCGATTCCATGTAACTTTCCAATGGCATACATGGAAGCAATACCGACACATGCTCAAAAATGCATCGTCCTGATTCAATTAATGAAGCTTCACAATAAGTCCACACATGCTTCTCATATGCTCGTATGTTTTCCTTTAACTGTTATCCTTTACTTCCCTGCTTATTCATGTACTTGAATGACAAATAACAAAATAAATCTATATGGTTTTACTCTATTAGCCTAACACCTCTCATGCAAACGAATCAGTTACTGCCACGGTTTAACTTACATAATATTGGGTTGTGCACCAGTCATTTTACTTTCATTACAACCTGAGTGCAACTACATTTCTGACTTAGGGAAACATTCGGAACTTTATAAATGTAGGGCGCATAGCAAGAATTTTACCAGAATATCCTAGTCTCCCTCTAGTATTACTCCGAGTACAAGAGAGAAATCCTTCGTATCCCTCAGCCAATGTCAAATCAACAGAAAGGTCTTGTCTTGATAATTTCGTTTCCTGCGGAATAATAATACAAGGAAATATAGTTCAGAAAACCTAAACTTTCTTGTGGTTTTAAATCGATTTACTCGCCTGTAAGCAGATGATGTCAGCATCTAGAGAATTGAGTAGCTTGAGAAGTGAACCAAATTGAGCAACTCGTGGCCTTAATCCATTCACATTATACGTCACTATCTTCATCTTCGTAGCTAAAATTTGGAGTGTTGCTACGATTTTGCTCCAGGTTGCCCTAAATTTGTCCCAAATTCATTGACCTTTTCGGTTGAATTTGCAAGAGAAATTTTGAAAGAAAAAAAAAGGGGATTGTTAATGACACCCCTGTTTTGGTTAAGGGGTCTCACAACATATAATTTTTAAATTTTTGTTAAGGGGTGCACTGTAAAGACCGAATCCCCCTTAACAATTTAATATTTCAAGACAAAAATGCCCTTTCCTCCCCAATGACATTTAACGTAAATACAAATAAACCTAGCGTAATTGTTTCCATCGCAGAAAAGAATTTTCATGGCTGATCGCAAAAAAGAATATTCATGGCTGCCATAAACCCTAATTATGAGATAGATGATGAAGATAGGTAAATTGCACACAAAAACGTGAAGTATACGAAGATGATGAAGACCGATCTGCTAATGACAAGGTTTGATATTTATTTTTGCGTTAACACGTACGGAATTGAAGAAGGAGCACGGATGAAAAATTCGGTCGCGATGGACCATGTTTATACGGACCAATCAGTATGAAGTTACACATGTAATGACCGTTTTAAGTATGAAAACACGGTATAGTACGACCGGTTTTATCACATACGAATTACGGTTTGTTACAGAGATAGAAAATCTGTAAAATAGCCACCGTATTTATTAATTTTTATCAGTATTACACAACCGTGTATACGATTTTGTGGTACTAATGTTACCATGCATGTTTTGTACCAAACAATTGTTATTTAATAGACAGGGAGAGACCATTTTTAGTTTATTGGTATGAATATTTGATATCGTTATTTCTTTGTGGTGTGAATAATACTCAGCTGTTTTACAGTTTGATGCAACTGCTCTGCTAAACGACGTATACGGGAATGAGGATTGTTCAGTTAACGAGGAGTCTTACGATACCGGGGATGGCAATGTTAATGATAAGGTTTTTCTATTGGAAAATGGTGACAACATCGATCATTCACATGAGGAATCGGGAATATTGTGTTGCGCGTACCCCAATTTAACTTCCCATTTCACCACCGAGAAGGTTTGAAAACTTGATTTATGTTTTACAATTTAAGTATTTTACTCTGATCGTAATATGCTGTTTGTTGATGCAGTTGTTCGATTCCAAAGAGGACGTACGTAAATGGTACACGGATCGTGGACTTGATACGAATTGTGTCATTGTTATCAAAAGAAGCAAAACCAAAAATCTCTTAGGTAATGGGAAAGGCTCATGGATGCTGCTTGCTTGTGAAAGAAGTGGAAGGTACATTGATCATAAGGGTAAGCAGCATGTAACGAAAACTGAAAAGAAAAGGCGTAGATCGGGAAGTAGAAAATGTGGTTGTCCATTTGAATTAAGAGCACACTGTCAAGATGATGGAAAATGGAGTTTGAAAGTTATAAACGGATGCCACAATCACAGTCTTCCTGTTGTTTTAACCGGGCATCCGTATGTTGCGCGATTAAAAGACAATGAAGTAAAGAACGTTGAAACAATGGCAAATAGTGGGGTTAGGCCACGGAATATTCTAACTGCTCTTAAACTTGGCAACCCAGAAAATAAGTCTACGATCAGAAATGTGTACAATGCTAAAGTGAAGCTTAAACTTCATCATACGGAAGGTAGATCTATTATGCAACAGTTTATGAAGTTAGTTTGTAGTCACCACTATTCTGTTCATCATAGAGTCGACGATAAGACAAATAAAGTTACTGACTTGTTCTTCAGTCATCCAAAATGTGTTCTGCTTGCGCAATGTTTTTATCAAATTTTGTTTTTGGATTGCACTTTCAAGACAAATAAGTACAAGTTGCCATGTTTTCATATGGTGTCGCAAACTTCGACGGGTGCATCATTCACTGTTGCCCTAGCTTTTATTAGTCGGGAGACCACTGAATCATATATTTGGGCGTTGGAGTGTGTTAGAAAATGTTATCGAGAAAAAGAATTTCCAAGTGTTATCATAACGGATGCGGAAATTGCTCTTAGCAATGCAGTGGCCACTGTTTTTCCAGCAGCTCGTCACATTCTTTGTGCGTGGCATATTTCAAAAAACGTTCAAGCAAATTGCAAACCAAATTTCATAAAGAAGAAACGGGTAATGATTGGGGATAGAGAGACCGTAGTAGAAGATGATGAAGGAAAAAGAGAGTACGAGTTATTTTGGGAGGGTTGGAGCAATGTCATTAGTTCGCTGTCCGAAGAAGAGTTCCATCGGAACCTAAATTCTTTTTGTGAAGCATGGCGGGTGAAGCAAAAAAAGTCGTTGAACTATGTGTTGAAGAACTGGTTGAACAAGTATAAGGAGATGTTTGTGTTAGCTTGGACAAATGAAGTAAAACACTTTGATAATGTGTCAACCAGTGTAGTTGAAAGTGCGCACCATCGTCTCAAATTGTATTTTGATTCAGCTGCAGGTAGTTTTGTTCAGTGTTGGACTAGCGCTCATCTATGCTGTGAGAATGAATTAGTTGCAATTGAACATGCGTTCGAAACGAGTTCATCAAAGTCACTTCATAGATTTCGAGATGAGCCAATGTTTAAAGAGGTGTTGGGATTTGTTTCTCATAAGGCGCTTGATTTATTGCAAACCGAACTATGTAGTATTCCAAAAGGAGGCACGAGTATTCAAACTTGCGGTTGTATTTTATGGAAAGTTAACGGTCTACCTTGCGCACATATGCTAGTAGACTTTAGACATTCAGACGGCTTCATACCCCTCAGTGCTATAGACTGTTATTGGAAACAGTTGTCATGTATTCCGCCTACACCGAATCGGTCCACTCTTGATTTTATGGACTTGCCTGAATTTCATGCATTGAAACGTAGGTATGACGAGGCTACTGATAATGTGAGGATTGATATTCAGCAAGGTATGAAATTGTTAGCCTTCCCGCCTACTACGAACATTAAAGAACCTCCCATGGCGACTATAAGAAAAGGAAGACCATCTAAAAAGGAAAAGTCGACTAAACGAGATCCTTCTTACTTTGAGCATGTTGACGCCGCATTATCTTGCAGCCTAAAACTTACTCCAGTTAGTCGTTGTTTGAAGAAACTTGGAGTAAAACAAAATGCATCTAAAACCAGTCAAATTGATGAAAAATTCTTATTGCAAATGCCCAAGTGTATGCGACCGTATATAACTCGTATAGACGACATGCCTGCTGATGGTAATTGTGGATATTGGGTGGTGGTTAAACAACTAAATCTTTACAATCGAAGACCAGATAATCCTTGTAAGTTCGTACGTGAGGCCATGGTTGATAATTTAATAACTCAATCGGATATGTACAAAAGCATGTGGGATGAAGATGGCTTCGTAGAATTGAAAAGAAGGATACAAGGCGATAACTCAGTGGGGGTAAATGGTTGGATGCAAATGCCGGAATCCGGATTTATAATTGCAGAAACATTTGGTACCGCTGTTGTCTTGCTTAGTATGCAAATGAGTTACTTGTTTGTTCCGTCAACAATACAATTAACCTTGTTAAACCGGGATAGGATGGTCGTAATGGGATTCGTAGACAACTCACATTTTGTTGGTGTTACTTTGAAGTACGAGTCGCCTTTACCAAATACACCTCCGTTCTCATTCTTTTACCGAATTTACAACATCAATACGCAGGATTGGGTCAACACATATGCGGAGAGAATTTCTCGCTTCGATGATTCAGAAGATGGACATGTTGCCGAAGATAAAACGGTTGTTGTGTTAAGTTAATGTCGAATACTTGCATATGTTCGTAGTTCACTGCTAATGTAACAGTATTTTGAAGTATTATTGCATATGCTCGTAGTTCAGTGCTGATGTACCAGTATTTTGAACTATTATTGCATATGTTCGTAGTTCAGTGCTAATGTAACAGTATTTTGAAGTATTATTGCATATGTTCGTAGTTCAATGCTAACGTAACAGTATTTTGAACTATTATTGCATATGTTCGTAGTTCAGTGCTAATGTAACAGTATTTTGAAGTATTAATGCAAATGTTATATTTTCTGGCATATGTGGGTTACCCTTGTGAGCTATTGTATTTAAAGTTTTGTGACACTTCTGATTATGTGAATACCGAGATACTGAATTTTGACAATAGCAGAATCAGAGATATTTCGGACTTAGATCACCGGTTTTGTATACATAAAACGGTCACCTCCTGCCGTCTGCACATATTCATTTAACATTATCATAACCTGAGATATTTCGGATTGGTACCACCGATTTTCTAACTATAAAACGGTCACTTATTGCCGTCTGTATATATTTAGTTAACAATATCATAACCTGAGATATTTCGGATTGGTACCACCGAGTTTCTAACTGTAAAACGGTCACTTATCTCCGTCTGCACATATTTAGGTAACATTATCATAACCTGAGATATTTCAGTTTGAGCACGCCGATTTTAATCAATTAAAACGGTAAGCACTAACCGTCTGCATATTTCTATTCTAACCTGCAATATTTTGGTTTTGGATGACCGAATTTTTGTTAGTAGAACGGATTTTTGTAACCGTTTAGCAAATTATAGGCCTTTTAAATGATTGTTCGGTGATCACGTACCGTTTTTGTGTCTTAAAAACGGAAAGCCATTCCCAATGTTTAACTATAAGGTTGATTATTTCATACATATAATCCAGTTTTTTGTGCATCGACAAAATGAAACTTGTACATGCATCTTTGATCATACAAATACTTCAAACTTTCACATGCATCGTCGGTCATACAAAAAAATTGAAACTTGTACATGCATCTTCAAACATAGAAATAAACACAAACATACTCACAAACCATTTCATACATTACCCTTCCTTTCAAAGTACCCTTCATACTGTATTGCCAAAAGCAAGTCACCAACCAAAAGACATAAATAAGTCACAAACATAAAGTCACCAACCAAAACACCAAGTCTTATAACTGTTACATACTGTTAACCAAAATAATACGTAATGCTACCAAGTTAAACTATTTTTTTCCTTGCTCCGCCTTTCTTCTTGGTAGCACTCCTCTTCCCTTTCTTTCGTTTACCTCGACTTGTCGTACCCTCAACAATCTTATCTCCTTCATCAGCTACCATGTTCTCTCCATACAGAGCAGACGGTTCTGGGTCCTCTAAATGCTCTATCATTTGCAAAGCTGTAACGACTGCCTTACCACGTCCACATGAACGGATTGTATCAGCAACTAGTCCAAGTCGACGTTTCTGAAATTCAAGTCTACTTTAGTACGAAACACAATCAATAACATTATTTTCAATTAACAAATACAACAAACTTACAACACGGATGGGTAGCGACTTCTCCCCGGTTTCATTCGCAGGCTCGGTTATTCTTCTTGATGGATTTGCAACAATCGGATGTGAAGCTTGCTGATACCACTGTATATAGTTGTCCTCACAGTCCCAGGGGTTAACCACTTCTTTAGACGTTATACTTTCATTCAGCATGTGATTTGCCCATTCAGCCCATATAAAATCCCCAACATTAAAGTAAGCGGCTTTGAAAGATTTACTAGACGACTTGTACTTCTTCTTGTTAAGCGTGAAGGGATTGGTTGGGATGGGTTGAACAATTCCAAACTGGCGTAGAAATCTTTGGGGTAGGTACAATTCTTCGGTTTCAAAACAAATGACAGGTCCGTTATAAAACGAACACTCATGAAATGGATACACATCACGTTTATCTCTAAAGCAATCCCATATAATTTCATTACACTTCAAGTCATCAATCCTTTCTCGTACTGTAACTAAATCAGATGCTAACTGCGAACTCTTGTTCTTTGCAAAGTAAAACGCAGCTCTAATTTCTCCTTCTAGTATACCAATAACACGATTATGTCGACGAAGAACTGGGAAATGCTCATATATCCAAACCTGCATTAAGGTGCATCATGTACACGCATATAATTAGACTACACTATTCACCTATAGTTACAATACAACGGTATCAAAAAAATTCTTTGAATATACCTGTAGTAACGTCATGCAACCAGTCATTTGATGAACATCAGATCGAGTTGTTACGGCAAGATTACGTAATAACCAACTCAAACATGCAGTGGCCCATGAATATGAACCCACCTCGTCTAAATTCTTCAAACACTGCAGAAAATGAACTGACACTTTATTTCCGGACTTGTCACAACAAACTAAATTGCCAATTGTGTACAAAAGATATGTTATCGCACAATGCATCTTTCGTTCTTCACTATCGGCCTCCCTCGAACCCTCAAACTGACTTCGTAACCATTCAAATTTAATTTTTTTATCGCCTGCTAACACTTGTATAGCAGTTGGTCTGTCAACACCAAGGCAATCTTCTAGTAGTTTGTACACATCTTCGACACCTATACCCCTCGAGCCACCAAGAGAACCAGTAACTGCTCTTCCTTCCAACGGAAGGCCAGTTATGTGCACTACTTCATCAAGGGTTATCCCCAACTCACCAAATGGAAGGTGAAATGTGTTTGTCTCCGGATAAAATCTTTCGACGAATGCATTGATTAGGACTTTGTCTAAAGTCTCGTGAGCATGTAGCGCTAGCTTATGGAATCCCGACTTAACTACAACCTCTTTAACAAATGAACATTCTTTTCTATAATCCCACAATCGTTGCGTGCCAACATGAGTATGGACTCTCACCAGTCTTACTTCTCCTCGAGGTTTCTATATGGTATGCACATATATATATATATTACAGTCTAATAAAAGATAACAATTCACGCGTAGTCACAAGTATAAATAAAATCTTAGAAAAAACATATGAAAAACTTACAGTAGATTTCCATATTTCATGAGCAATGTGATGTTTGAATGCAAACAACAGTGTCCGTTCATCTTCAGTGGTGGATGATTCTATTTCTTTCCGCTTTCGTTTGCCTTTAATTGTACGTTTTCTCTTTTCCACATGTTCAACCTCTTCAACCTCTTCCTCTCCTACCCTGCCTTCCTCACTATCATGTTCCTCGCTACCACTTTCACGGCCACTATATTCAGACTCAGATTTGTCACCTTCTTCATCTGCTTTCTCCTCAACTCCATCACCTCCTTCATCACGCTCACTATCATCTCCGTCGCTATCTTCTCCAACAACATCTTCTTCATGCTCACTACCTCCTCTGTTGCCCTCTTCTCTGTCGTCGTCTTCTTCACGTTCTTCACCAGCTTTGTTGCCCTCTATTGTGTCATCGTCTTGTTCCTCATCAGTACCACCTTTTTCACCCTCTTCTCTGTCATCGTCTCGTTCATGATCACTACCGCTTGTGTTGCCCTCCTCTTCTCTGTCATGGCCCCTACGATCACTACTTTTTTCGCCTCCATCGGAAGTACTACGGTCGTTGGACTCTTTTTTTTCACTTGAACTTTGCTCGGAGTTATTCGCTTCAGCTTCTACTGCTTTCTTATTCTTTTTCTCTTCCAATTTGCGTTGTTCTTCAGCACGTTTCTTCCTATTTGAAGCAGTAGGCGGTAGACGAGCGGACGTAGACGAAGTCGGTTTCCTGCAATCAATCACGTAAACAATTTAGTTATACGCCGTCAACAAAGTACGGCAACAATATAACCTACTTTAATACTATAAGAAGGTACAGAGCCACCATGTAAACAACAAGTAAAACCGAATGTGTAATCCAAATTTCAACAACAACTAACCCTAAGTCGACATCAATCAACTTGCCAAATACTATAAAGGACAAGCTTTCCTAAGTATTTTAATACTCACAAACCATAGAACCCTTTTTCAACCATAAGTCGACATCAATCAACCATTTTTAACACCTATAATCGGACAACACAAACCGAAACCAAAGTTTAAAACAAATTGAACAAATGAAACTTATATATGGAAAACAAACGCCGATTTTGAATTATAAAAACGGTGACAACAAGTCAAATACTAAAAGGGACAAGCTTTCCTATTCCAGAGGATTTACCCACCCAAAACCGTACCCTCCCAACCGTATTCTCTGCAAATCCAACAAAATTTCCCAATGTTTAGCCCTTCTTCCCCACCAAACCCCTCCACACGCAAACCCATTGCTCACAATTGGTAATACCAAGCATACATGTGCTAATACCAACTGAAATTACCATTAATCTAGTACAAACATACCTCTTTTCCACGGTTTTCTTCTTGGCAACAGATTCCTTCGTCTTCCTCGCAGTATGCTTGAATCGAACCATCTTTAATGGCAAACCCTAGCGTGAGAGCACTGCAGAACCCTAATTTTGAGAACGAAACGCGATTTGGGAACCCTAATTTTGAGCACTGCAGGATTTTTTGAGAAATAAAGCGCGGGCTTTGTATTTCGTGAGTGGGGTTGAAGTTTGAAGGACACGAGGTTATTTTGGGGATTGAAAAGTAGACGTGGTGTTGCCCCTTAACATTTTCTAAAACAGTGGTGTGCCCTTAACAAAATGACACCCCTTAACCAAAACAGGGGTGTCATTAACAATCCCCAAAAAAAACATTTGTATTGGGACGTCCAATTCCGCTGAGTAGCAGCCTCAAAATGAAACAACCAAAGAAATACTCCACCCACCCAACACAAAAAACCTTTTTATATATATATATTTTATTGGTCGAGATGCCGCTATGCGTGCCGAAGATCGATAGACCTACAGTTCAAGCTCAGGTTGACGACATAGCTGGTCCAGTGCACCCATCTCCACCCGCGGAGATGATGATTCATGACTTACGGATCCTTTATGAGTTGCCACAGGGATTCATTCACCGTTCATTTACCGCGATCAATACCATTCAGATATAAATCCTAAATTTAACGTATATATTTTCTGAACTGTTAAATAGTTTACCAAATTACATAACTAGTATAAACTATTGTTTTTATAGTTATACTTTATTAACCGACCAAAAAATTGTTTTGAATAAACGCGATACATTTGTGTTCGAGAGAGTTGGGCGAAGTTTGTTTCACAGGCCCTTGACGTATTACCGTTATTTATTCGACTGAGGCTACTAGTTAGTCTGTTCGGTCTATTCTTACAGATTATACCACCCCAGTCCTTCGATCGACCATTGCTAGAGACCTTATTAGAGAGAAGGTGACCTACGACACACACTTTCCACTTTCCCGATTTTGAGCTAGGTATCACACAAGCCGATTTTTATATGCTTACGGGGATTGAGATAGGCCTCCTTGATAGAGTCTCATGCCCATTTGACTTCTTCTATGAGTCACCCAAGTCTTAGTTACAGTATTTACCAGATTTTTCCACCGATCATATACCAATGGTGTCGTTTCCATCTCATATTTACTTGAGTACATTATAGCGCATATCGATGTGGTGGATTTGCAGGATACAGTATTTCGGGCTACCCTTTTATGTCCCTTTGGTTCAACATTCTTTTCGAACCGAAAGAGAACGATTCAATTGAGCTACCTAGCAACACTAGCCGATTTAGAGCAGTTGCATTTAATTGATTGGGGCTCATCTATATTGGGTTATCTATACACCGCTCTTGACTCTTACGCTTTTGGAGAGGTTCAGCAAATGTTTGGATTTTGGTACATGTTACTACCAAAACTCTCTTAGCATGAGATGGCAGTGAAGGAATGTTGAATGATTATAAGCCCAGAAGGAAGAACCCAAAAGCAACATAGACCAACACCGTTCAAGAAGAAAGGAGTTCAAGACCTTTAGAATGACAGCAAAGTTCACCCGACAAGGTCAATCTGATGGTGACTACCCAAAGGAGGGTTTCATGATGAGAAATAACCTAAGACAAGGATCAAGAAAGGGGAAAGCATAGGCTCCGCTTATCGAAACTCCGAAGGACTATCGGGATCAACCGCTTAATGCCAACACACCAAAGAAAGAAGAGTATCAGACCAATACATAAAGATTGTCCAAGGTCAACTTCTAAGAATCGACTCTATGTATAATGAAAGGCTACTTTCACAAGTAACACAAATATCACCGGAGGCCACCTTCCGGAAAGCCAAACCGCCTCGAAAGTTTCACCGAAAAGTTAAACCAAGACCCAAGCATGGATACAGGCTACCCGTACTAATCTATCTAGTACTGAAACCAGCAACGGTTTCAAACCGGCAGATATCTACGTACATCAAGAGGACGGGCTCCTCCAAGTACTCACGATAAAGTCGAAGGCCTACATTTAGAAGCTTACGTCTGAAAACCAACACCTAAAAACTGCTACCTTAGGATCAAACATCGTCCTCAAATTACCACGACAATAAACCCGTGTCAGTCTCGGGGAAGCCCAAGTCATCTGGAGCCCCCACTTCGAAGACCGTAATCGGCACCATAAGGACAACCGAGAGCCAGACGCCCGAGACTAGGAAGAAAAAGTGGCCAATAGAGGCCCGTGCAGGTCCAGTAAACTGACAACGAAAGGACTCCGAATTCTCCAAAAATAAGACCCCAGGAGTCACATAGCGGGGCCTAACTTTTTATTCCTCAAATCATTTATTCTTTCTTGAGGAGGAGGAAATCATCAATTCTTGTAATATATCTACAATTTAAGAATGGAGTATTTCTGGGTCAAAAGCGTCTTGCGATCTGATGATCTTTTTCGGCCATTATGATGAAACAGGGAGTTAATACTAACTTTACTGATGAGAAGATCAATCGGGATACCTCAGCAATGGAGAAAGAACTCTGTAAAATACGGAGTCTCTTTCCCCTCGCCTCAAGGGTTCGCCATGATTGATCGACACTCTCATAATGAGCCTAACGTTTCCTGACTCTTGAAAACAAAGGAGGTCGTATGTGGGTTCATAACTTGACCTTCGACGCGATTCTGACCCCTCTCTGGGGTGGGTCGAATGCAGGATGATCATTGAGGTTAATGAACGTCACATGACCTTCTTCCCGAGGTCAAGGGAAGTGTTAGCCTGTTTTCTTCTTATTTACAGTACATCATGCCATATTCATGACTCGGGGGCTATCAGTTTCACTAATCTCAGTATTAATAGGCTAGACAACTTCCCCAAAGATCAATTTGGGGTACCCTCACACAATACGTACGATATCCATCGCTTGGGAATAAGATAATTACTCATTAGAGTTGAGATTCTTAAACCCAGGGGAAGGCAATCTAGCTTAGATTCACAGGTTTCAAAACGTATTTCGGTAACTCTGAGTCATGACGGTGCTAGATCCCATGTACACGCGCTTTACATCTCATAATTTGGGTGTTGGCGAAAAATATCGTTAACATTTTGGTGCTAGAAGGACAGCTTGAACCTCCGTCCTTATGGTTAATTTGTTAAAACTAATTTAGTGAATTTATTGCTCTATAGTAGGAAAGATGAAATCGAAAAGATTGGAGGACCGAAATAAAGAGCTGGATCCCAATGCCACCCTTAAAGGAAATGAGGGTCCAGCGCTTAACCCAAATAATAACGAAAAGGGAACCATGTCCAATCCACAACAACCGCCAGACTCAAATGCCATTGAAGATAATGTCGCAAGAATCTTGGTCGTGGAAAAGCAACTTCAAGAGATGCAGGCTCTGGTCAACGCCGTCCATGCACAAAAGTCCTCAAGGCTCACCAGATCTAGTCAGGGAGAGACGAATGAATATCCTAAAAGGAAAGCTCCCATTCAATAGTCGGAAGCAAAAGAGAAGTTTAAAGTAATCTCTTCTAAGGAAAAGAGGACCCATCTGATGGGGATAGATCATCAAGGGAATCAGTGCGAGCAGGAACAGTCTCGGAGTTATATCTCCAAAGGCTATGATCCCGAGAGAGTGAATTATGACAACACGGAAGCTTACATCAACGATCTTACTCAGAAGACCGTCATGGACTTGTTGGGAAGCAAGGGGAAAAGGATCCGAGATGACAGGGTGAATGACAACAAAAGGGCAGCTCCATTCATCGATGAAATTATGAATACCATAATACCATCGAGAGTGAAAGTTCTAACCATAAAGTATCTTGGGACAATTGACCCCGACGATCATCTGATGGCTTTCGACAGCCAAATGGATCTTTACAACGCTTCCGGAGCCGTCAGATGCCATCTTTTCTCGGTTACCTTTCAAGGGGCAACGACGAAATGGTATCGCCAGTATAGGGAAAACACCATTTACTCGTGGAAAAAATTCTCTTACGAATTTTCCACGTAGTTCTGCATCTGTAAAGATCCAACCGTGGATTATATGGTCATTACTAACATCAAGCTGAGGCAAGGGGAGTCCCTTGGGAATTATTTGAAAAGGTTCAATGTCGTGGCCTTAAAAGATAAGGATATGAACGACCGTGACAAGCTAATTGCCGTACACTCAGGGCTAATTGAAAGTACCTCCTTCTGGAAGGAGTTATATATCCACGGCTGCAAAGACTTGCAAGATTTCCATTTCCACGCCGACAAGTTTATTCGCATGGATGAATTGTACTTCACAAAAAGGAAGTTCATGTCTCGAGGGGAAGGAGGAAGGCTAAACTTTGGACGAAAGCTTCCGGAAGGAAATCAAAAGAGGTCAAGGTGGGAAGATTCTAATACTAACTCGGTTGCCCTAAACAAGCCCATCTCGTATGTATATGCTATCACAAAAGAAAGGGTCAATAATTTCCCCGTCTCGTTCAAAGCTAAGAATTGCCCCGAACCTCATTCTGGTGGTAAATATTGCAAATTCCACAAAACTAATGGACATAAGACTGACGAGTGAAAGGTGTTGGACGAGATTATCCAGAAGTTGATCTAAGAGGGACACCTAAAGGAATTTGTTTTAGACAAGACAACATCATCTTGGCATATAAATGGACAGCAAAAGGTGTCGGTAAATGCGATAGGAATTACCACGGGGGAGAGCAACCTAAATTTGCAGACATCCATAAACCGAATCAATGTGATTCACGGAGGATCACACCTTGCCGGAAGTTGTCCGAAAGCCAGAAACCAGTACATGAAAGAAGCCATGGAGGGGATCTTCTCCGTTCAAGAAGAGCCATCGTTGAAGAATGCGCGTTCTGCTCTCAAAATGCACAACCTAGTCGTTTCCCCAGAAGAAATGAAGATAGGGGCCCGCCACCCTCACAACGACCCTCTTATGATAACAGCGCAAATAAGGCTCTCGGTGGTTTCAAAGATTCTTGTGGATACGGGGAGTGTCGTCAATGTCATCTTTAAGCATGCTTTCGATCAGATGGGAATTCCCGAGAAGAAGTTGGAGCCTAGTAACGAACCAATCTTCGGATTCAACAATAAGGGGTCGATTCTGGTGGGTCAAATCAACCTGCTGGTTCAAGTGGGGCTATTCCCGCTTCACAGGATTTTCGAAACTCTCTTTGTTGCAATCAATCAACCGTCCTATTACAACGCCTTCTTTGGGCGACCGGCTTTAGGGGAGATGGACGCCTTCATCTCTTCCAAATATCTAGTGTTAAAATTCCTAACCAAACAGGGATGGGGTACCATCAGGGGAGAACAGTTTAGCTCCCGCAAGTTGTATTTCGCAACGGTTAAAAAATACAAAAGGGAGTATTCTTTGTACTTTGATTCTTCTACTGTTTTTATGCCTTCAGATAGGGGATTCTTACATCCCTCCTTCGAAGCTAAGGTAAAAATAAATAAGACTGACAAACGCACTAATGGTAGGTACGCTTCTTTGAAAAGGAAAACGAAAGGATCCGATGAAGTGAACTCGGGTGAGGAAGGAGAAATCATTACAGATTTGGATTCTAGAGGAAACATTGAAAGAATAAAACCAATAGAAGAAGTGAAAGAAGTAAACGTGGATCCAAAGGATGAATCAAAGGTCGTCATCATAGGGAAAAAGCTAACGAATCCCCTCAAAAGCAACTTAATCCGGTTCCTATAGGTTAACAAAGATGTTTTCGCTTGGACACATTCAGACATGATTGGTATCAACCCTTCAATTATGAGTCATGCCTTAAACATTAACCCTTCGATAACCCTGGTCTGACAAAAGAAGAGGCAAAACAACAGAGACCGGATAGAGGCCTATAAGGAGGAAGTCAGCAGGTTGGAAACTAACGGGTTTATCTGAGAGGTTCTTTACCCGGAATGGTTTCCCAATCCCGTGATAGTGAAGAAGTCCAATGGGAAGCGGAGGACGTGTATTGATTACACGGATTTAAATAAGGCTTGCCCGAAGGATTTCTACCCTCTTCCGCGGATTGATCAATTGGTTAATGCAACGAGCGATCATAAGGTACTATCCCTCATGGATGCTTACTCGGGATACAACCAAATTTCAATGCACAAACCTGACGAGGAGCATACAAGCTTTATCACCGACTGGGGAACGTTTTGTTATAAGGTGATGCCCTTCGGTTTGAGAAACGCAGGGGCGACATACCAAAGACTAGTAAACAAGATGTTTCAAGAGAAAATGGGGCGTAATATGGAAGTATATGTGGATGACATGCTGGTGAAGTCCACCAAAACAAAGAACCATCTCAAGGATCTAGAGGAGATGTTCAAAGTCCTAAGAAGTTACCAAATGAAGCTGAACCCTCAAAAATGTCTGTTTGGAGTTCAATCTGGGAAGTTTTTGGAGTATGTAGTAAGTGAACAGGGAATTGAAGCCCTGACAAAATACAAGCTATTAAGCCAATAACAAGCAAAGAAGTCATGGGTCTAAATGGAAAAGTGGCAGCCCTCAGTAGGTTCATTTCCAAAGCCACCAACAAATGTGTTCATTTCTTCGATGTTATAAAGAAAAAGAGGAATTTCGAATGGAATGAAGAGTGTAGGAAGGCATTCCAAGAATTAAAAGTCTACATGGGAACGCCTCTAATTTTATCCAGTCCCGAGAGGGGAGAAGATTTATACCTATGAATGGTCGTTTCAGAACATGCAGTGAGCTTAGTCCTGATAAGAGAGAATGGTGGAACTCAGCATCCCATCTACTACATTAGCCGAAGGCTAAAGGACGCAGAAACCCAATACCCTGTTATAGAGAAACTAGCGTATTGCTTAATCCTTAACGCCCGAAAGCTAAGAGGTTATTTCCAGGCTCATCCTATTAAAGTTTTAACTAGCTTTCCGCTTAAGTAAGTGTTCAGCAAACCGAAAACCTCAGGGAGGCTAATTAAATGGGGTGTCGAGCTCAGCCAATACGAGATTGAATTCCATCCTCGGGCAGGAATTAAAGGACAAGCTCTCGCAGATTTTGTGAACCAATGCACGAACTTCATTTCAGAACAATCAGCTAAAGAAAACGACTTAAAACTAAATGACGTCTCTTTGTAGATAGAGCCTCCAACGAGCAAGGAGCTGGGGCAGGTTATGTTATAATTACCCCTGACGGATACCGCTTGCACTATGCCATGGAGTTAGGATTTCCAGCAACCAACAACATAACCGAGTATGAATCAATGATAGCTGGCTTGAATTTGGCACTACAGTTAAAGATACCACGGATAGAAATCTTTAGCGATTCACAATTAATGGTAAACCAAATAAAATAGACATATCAAAGCAAGGATAAGCAGTTGATCCTATATATGAAGTGGGTATTGATGATGCTTTCGCTATTTGAGGACTTCTCGGTTCATCAGATAACCCGCGAGGAGAACGCCTAAGCGAATTCGTTAGCTAAATTGACCAGTTCCCAGCCCCCCCCCCCCCTCGGAAACACGAATAGTGCCGGTGGGGTATCAGGAAATGCCCAACATCAAATAGGAAGAATTGGAACGGGGAGAGAGATATTAGTCTTAACCAGATCCCAAGCCTCAAGAAGGGGAGACAAAGAAAACCAGGGAAGAAACTTCAAAAGGGAGCCCCCCATAACGGAAACGAACTGCCAGCAGGAGACCATGTTGATGACTCCCATAGTAGACTACCTCCTAAGAGGAACCTTACCCCTTAGTAAGTAAGACGCGAGATGAAATGACCCAAACTTGCCCTTACGGGAAAGCCCGGATTGAGTTGAGAACACGACAAATCAGAACACAAATAGAAGAACATTTCATTATTATTACAACAATTACATCAGAGTACAAAAATATAATGGAGTATGAATGAATAATATACATCAGAGAAATAACAGAGATTTTAAATTACAAAGCAGCGGAAAAATAATACATAACACAACTGAAACAGATACATGGATACAAAGCTTTCCGTATATAGCTCCAACTATAGATCCAAGATCCTGTGAATATAATATCTGCAAAACCAAAACTACTAGCTGCCCCTGTGGAAAATACGAGCACCCAGAGTTTAGGTTAAAACAATAAACTCCAAGTCAGTCATGGGACTGGTGTGAGAACTAAACAGTTATTTAAAACTTTACTTTGAAAATAAAGTAAATCAAGGGACCTCGTCGTATAACACGGAACGGGCTTTCTCCCAAGAATACCAGTGCATGTACAGTTTATAAACAATGCAATGCTTTCTGAAAAATGAAGCTATTATAAGACTCAGGTCCCTTCACACAATGCAACGCAAGCCGGAGGATAGAGTTTTCCCTTATAATAGCCAGACATGCTTGGTACATTTAAAACAAATCACTTTGATACTATTATAAGTGCATAGTGTTTAAAAACAACTTCAAATATAAATGTATCAATCATAAACGGCATGGGTACCATATATCATGTCGCCATACTAGTTCTACAACTAAAACCGCACATTGTCGTATTGGAAGTTGGATTTCCGTCTGTGAACCAAGGCAAGGGATCGTCCTTACCGAATTCGAGTCTGTCTAGCCTGAGTCTCAGGATCAGAACGCATCGACCCTTGGAGTGTCAGGGCCGGTCCACACTAAGTGGATTAATAGTCCCTGAACAATACGTTTCCCTTCCATATGGGGCGTAAGTCTGGTCAGTATGTCGACTATGTCATCCATCGGCCCCATAGTGACTGATATATATATATATATATATATATATATGAGGCGCCTCGCTATCCATCAAATAATATGCAATATCCACATGAGTAAAATGTTTGGGCTCCATATCATGACACCACTCCTAGCTAGAAAGAAACGCATGTCCTCCTTGAGGTCCTCTCCCGTTTCTGGTTCACACCAGGGTGTGAGGCTAGCGAATTAACGCTATACACAAAGCTATGCTATTTAAAGTCATGTTTTGATTATCAACCAAAAGACTCTGCTTTTCAACAGAAGCCTTGATCATTTTCATCTCAGCATGCCACAATGACAATTTACGCCATACGACTGATGTCTATCGATATATAACATCTGAGCTCGTACGTCTCAGAGAAGGGTGTTAAGCAAGAGAATAAACTCTCCGCCACCAAACAGATATATATTTAATAGAGATCAGTCAACATAGAATAAAATCCAATGTCAGACACACATCCATTTACTAGTTCGTTCTGGGTTTGAACGAAACTGGAGGCACCTTATTCCTCGTCCCATGTGTCCAATACAGGAGAGAGGTCCTCGCATATCCGGTCGATCTCCAAGTACGTCTGGACGATCACCACTTATTACCTTATCTTGAGTGTATAGCCCAATCAAGACATCAGTAATCATCCAAACAATATGAAGACCTCCAGTCTTCAACCACCATCTTCATCGTCGATTTATCATCGAATCAGTTATTCAGAATGGGTATAAACCTGGCCTTTCTAAATAACTCGCGTATATTATAAACAAGTGCTACACAAACACAACATACGCCTCGTTCCAATTCAGAATATTATTTTATTCAAATATTCATGTCATTAGGGAAAGTTTCCCATTAATTTTATCAAAGATAAAATTCTTTAAATTTATTCTTTAATCTTCCTTTGGATATCAATTCAAACCAAATTAAGATTTATCCAAACTAGTCGGGATTAACGCACCTTACTGAAGTTATCATTTGTTTAATTTCCCAATCCCAACCTATTCGTCCCATGGAGCAAAA
The DNA here is from genome assembly GCA_030737875.1 of Allium sativum. Classification (NCBI taxonomy): domain Eukaryota; kingdom Viridiplantae; phylum Streptophyta; class Magnoliopsida; order Asparagales; family Amaryllidaceae; genus Allium; species Allium sativum. The sequence goes on from CM060910.1 coordinate 469,297,671, forward strand.
TTGGTAATACTCCATATCTAACACCACAGTGTTATCGGTAAATTTAAATACCATGTTATGTTCAAATCTAATTAAAGATTTAACCATCGCTTGAAGTAAAACTGGTGGTACTCCATTCTCAGTCATTTCCTGAATTTGATAATTTAAATTATCAAATTCTCATTTCAATCTAATTAAAGATTCATTAAAACTCCACTTAGTTTTAATCTTCCCAAAAATCAATATTAATGATTGTTTAACTTTGGGAAATCAAACATGCCGCATCGACAATCTACACCGTACCATTGATTTATGCCGATATATAACCTCTAAGCTCGTACATCTCAGAGAAGGGTGTTAAGCAAGAGAATAAATTATCCGCCACCAAAAAGATATATATTTAACAGAGATCAACAGTACAGTTCGAAATATAATGTTAGACATGTAATCATGTCTTCAATTGGGTTAAAGAAATAATGTCATTTAAAACACAGCTCACGATAAACCCAAAATCACATTCCATTAATTATGGAATCTTCACGGAAAAACAGATCAATATATAATCGATATCAATTTTCGTATCCGACTAATAATACAAATGGAATAACGACAAAGCCTGTTAAATTCCATATATATTAACAGTCTTCCTCCACAGAAGCTCACTTCGATTATTACCAAATCGAATTCCATTCAATCCCAATTTATTTATATTAAACTGGAAAACTTTACTTTGGAAAATTCTTTTAAATCTTAGAAAAAAGATTTATAAATTCCAAATCTTAACTTCACTATTAATCGGGTTAAAGAACAAGTTTTATTTAAAAAACCGTTCACGATAAACCCAAAAATCCAATTCTCAATTCAGTTCCAATTAAATATTAGTTAATTGGTAAACTTCTCTAAATCTTAATTAAAAGATTTATTCTTTTCTCAACTGGGTTTAAGAACAGTATTAGCAAAGACCATTCATGACAAACCCAAAATCCCATTTGATATTAAATACAACGCTCTAAATAGAAATTATATCGGTTTATATTCAATATCAAATTCTGAAACCAACAAATATCGTATTGGAAATAACAATATATATATATATATATATCTTCCAAATTTTCATAATGATATCTGTATAATCACGGAATCCAATATCGAAATATTCCGAAGATTATTTCCATTCCAAATCCATTCTAATTTGTTCGTTGGAAATTCTGGTTATTTTAAAACCATTTCAAATCCAATTTATTTTATTTAAAATTTATTTTATTTAAAAGTTATTGGATTTCAAATCTAGTTAATAACTAGTTCATTTTGATAAAAATATATTTTTGTCTTTACAAACGTGGAATTTTTCATCCCCATCTTTTCCAAATCATTTATTATGATTTTACACAAATTAGTAATATTTTTAATAATTTTGTTAAGGCCCTTTCAGTCGATTTCCATAAACGGTCATCGAACTGCACTTACAGCGACCTTTTCCAAATTTGATTTGGACATAATTCCAAATCCAAACGTTAGATTTCAAATATCATATATTCGTTGGAAAGCTCTTTTCGATACGAACCCAACGGTTCCGGTTTTAGAAGAATCCGATGGTCGAATCTCCCGTAATGTCAATTCGAAGTCAATGGTCAAAATTTGCGAACGGTCGCAGTGCAGCGCGTTCTATTTAGGCCATTATATATATATATATATATATATAATATATGTCATCGATTTCCATTTAAAACATATTTTATAAATTGTTTATAAATTTGTTTTAAAACGATTCTAACTTCATTTTCAATTTTAAATCAAAATTGAATACTCCTTATCATTATAAAATGATAATGTTTTCAAAATATCATATTTTGAAATACTTTCCTTTTCAATATTCATTATAAAAATGAATAAAATCGATATAAATATCGTTCGCGTCAAAATGGCGCATATATAATCAACAAGGCTTCATATATTTCAATATTTTCGTGTCCATCCCAAATCGGACATCAAAATTATATTTTAATCCTTTACTGAATATTATTTTAAAATATTCGTTCTTTCTGAATTGGAATCAAACACAGTCAATTACCATATAATGTTATTTATATGGATTTCATGCACACATGTATACAACAATAATGATATACAATCAATCATCATCCAGAGTGCATTACACAACTACACAAGCATTAAATATAAATAATTAATGCTTACAACAGTCTATCAACCAATTGATTGACATATAACTAAAATATTGGGATTAGTGTGTGCTAAATATCATCCCAATACCCGTGTGGGGTTTCAACCAACAAATACTGAATATTATTTGTGCAACTGGGCGATGTGTAAAATTATCGTCCCAATCGACATCACAAAAATTGACGAGCATAAACAAGCCGTTCGACTTGTAAATGGATGTGTAAATTTATTTTTTTAACTATCCAATAATTATTTTATTTATCGCCATTATAAGCTAAAAATAATATTTTCAACTAACTAAATTTTCTAACACTTTTTATAAAATTTCGGCAGCATAACGGCATGATACTAGAACCGGAACAAGGTCTAGCCTTATCCCTCGCCTAATACTGGCACGCGCCATACTCAAACCAATTTCAATCCTATTCACATCCAAATCAAATTCAGACAAATAAATCAATTTTCACAACCATTATCAAATCACGTAGAACATCCAAATAAATAAATACTCAACTACCCCAATGCCATTTACGGTGCCATAAGTGGCTATTCGCGGAGTATGAAATATGTGTGTCGGTAATATCCATACATCGCTTTCAATTTATGTGATTGTGCGAATTCGAGTGTTGAACTCCATATAATTCAAATCAAACAACATGGTTTGTACAATAAATAGCGTCGGGGGCTTCTAAGCCCCGTTTGCATCCTAGAATATTTTTAATTGTAAAATAAATAGAGTGAGAAGCAGTTCTCACCTTTGGTTTCCACTCCGTCATTCTTTAATGGACGATTTGGATTCCGTTCTACTTCCAATCAGTTTCATCGCAATCTGCTTCACACGGTATATATATTAAAAATCACATTTTTATATAACGCTATATAATATATATATATATAAATTCATATTTTTATAGCTTTACCATATATATGAAAATCGCATTTTATATTGCTACTATATATATATATAAATCGCATTTTTATATCGCTATCATATATATATATATATCACATTTTTATATTGGTACTATATATATATATATAAAATCGTATTTTTATATCGCTATCATATATATATAAATCACATTTTTATACTGCTATCCTTATAATAAAAATCATATTTTTATATTGTTATTCATATAATAAAAATCATATTTTTACTACAATGTTTTCTATATAAAAATCATATTTTTAACACGATGTTTATATTCTAAAAATCACATTTTTATTCGATGTTATATATATATATATATATAAATCACCTTTTTAAATCATCGCTATTTCATATATTTAAAAATCATATTTTTAAATCAAAGCTATATACATAGAAATCATATTTTTATTTTGCTATTTCTATTTCAAAAATGATGCAAATTTTATTTTAAAAACAATGCAAAATTTATTTTCAAAAACAATCCAATATTTATTTTAAAAACAATGCAAATTTTATTTTAAAAACAATGCAAATTTTATTTTCAAAAACATTGCAAACTTTATTTTCAAAAACAATGCAAATTTTATTTTCAAAAAAAAAAACAATGCAAATTTTATTAATGCTTAATTATCTAAATTAAATAAACTAATATCAGTAAAAAAAACCTTTTCTCTATCGTTAATCACGCAGCAGTGCTCAAACCCAAACTATCGATCCTTAGGGTTCGACCTTGCACGTAATCCGAGGCCCTTGGCAATGATCGGAGGCTTCCACGTGGACGTCCTACACGAGAGATCCCAACTACTGGCGGCGCGTTGACTTCGGTAGCCGTAGGACGCCGGAATTCGCCTCAAACCAGCGATGGTTTGGAGCGGCGATTCGAGTTAAATACTCGATGAGAACCTACCAAATCTGATCAGCGTGGAGATCTTGTGTAGTTCTTCAATTTTTGTTTATATAATTTCTTGGTTTAATTCATGGATTGGAAGTTCTTGGGGGAAATCGATTTGAATGGGTTTCTGCCGTTGTTTGAGAGGGAGGCGGGTTTTTTTAATTTGACCGTGGATTTCCATTTGACTAGGGTTTGGCCAATAGGAGTGTTTTTTTAATTTAATTATCCTTTAAATTCGAGAATACTCGTTTAACACCACGAACTCCAAATCAAACCCAACGACTGTCGCCCTAGCCAAATACCCTCATTCCGGATACAATGGGATATGTTTCATAAGCCAATTCGACCGTTTCGACCAGTTTTCATCAAAATTATAATACAAATCAATGTATATTGAATTCAAACGTACATTTTAATTTACCGGGGCCACATACTAACTCCAAAAATTTCAGAAAAATAAATCTAGCTATGTTTTGACGATACGGTCCTAACAAAACTAATTTCATCGAATTTGGAGACCGTTTGAAAAATGGTCATTTTCTGGTCGATCCAATTCAAACTAAAACTGTCAAAACACGTTTAATTCAATGTGCTCACATATTAATTCCAAAAATTATGAAAATTGGAATCTAGCAATAACTTGACATTCCAGATCTAACAAAAGTGGTTTCGTCAAAAACGGAGGTCGTTTGCAAAATGACTATTTTTAAGGGCTATATATTATATAAAATATATATAAATTCCATAACATTATTTTAAATTTTAAACTGGACATAACTTTTTGTTCCCGTTATGAAATTTAAAATTTTCACGTTCGTTAGAAAGATATAATTAAACAGATTCTAATATTTCTGGTTTTACTAAAATCTGATTTATTTTTAATCATGTATATTCAATTAAAATTTGAAATCGAATTTTCAAACTACCATGCCATTTCAGGCTCGTTATATAATTAAAATGAATTTATTCGTTCTAACTTCGTTTAAAATAAATTTTTAATTATTATTATTTAAAATAAATCATTTTAAATATTCAAAATCCATTAAAATAGCTAAAATAAAAAATTTAAATTGGTTTTAAAATTCCAGTTGTTACAACAAAAAGATAAAACACCAAGCTCCTGCGTTCGCGATTGTGAATGACATACTTTATAAAGAGGGACATTCACTTCCTTACTTGAGGTGTGTAAATTCCAAAGATTGACTTACCCTGTTAAAAGAAGCTCATGAAGGACGGTGCGGGGACCATTCCAGTGGAGTTAAGCTAGCCAAAAGGGTCATGCGACAAGGTTACTACTGGCCACGGATGGTTAGTCAAGAAGTTGAATATGTTAAGAGATGTGAAAAATGTCAGAAGTACTCAAAGGTGCAATGGCTTCCTCCCAGTGAATTAACCACTATGTCAAGCCCCTGACCATTCGATGTATGGGAAATAGATTTAATTGGGCCCTTACCACTCGCCAAGGGTGGAGCTAAATATGCTGTAGTAGTTATCGACTACTTCACCAAGTGGGTGGAGGTAGAACCCCTTCCGACTATCACATCCAAAAAAGTATTAAGATTTCTAATAAAAAAATATTATTACCCTCTTCAAAATTCCTCACAAAATCATATCGGACAACGAAACACGGTTTGAAATCGAAGAATTTACCCGATTTTGCGAAAAAATGGAATCATTAAGAGTTTCTCCTCAGTAGCCCATTCGAAAGCTAACGGAGTTGTGGAAGCCGCCAATAAGACCATTAAGAAAATCCTTAAGAAACGCCTAAATCTAGCCAGGAAATTAGGCAGAAGAGCTGCCTTTAGTGCTTTGGGCATACAGATCCTCTTCCAAAATAGCCATGGGATGTACCCCTTTCTCCCTAACATATGGATGCGAAGCTATGCTTCCGGTCGAGGTTGAAATCCCATCACATAGAAGGATAATGTACGCGTACAACCGCAACCAAGAGTTAAGGAAGGAATCACTAGACTTAATACAAGGACTAATGGATGAGGCTACAATCAGGACCGCTGAATATTAAAGAAGGGTTACGAAATACTATAATTCCAAAGTCAAAGCGAGAACCTTCGCTAAAGGTGAATTAGTGCTACGAAGAGTGATGGATAACACTAAAAACTCAGCGGATGGCCCTCTCGGTCCAAATTGGGAAGGATCCCTAATCATCCATCAAGAAGTTATACCCGGGACATATCGGCTATGCAGGCCTAATGGTAATCTTGTTCCAAGAACATGGAACTCGAAACATTTTAGACCATATTTCTCGACGGTAAAGGAATAGGAAACAAGATCTTCCCTCAAAGATCGATACACAGTTGAGGGCATGAAAACCCTTTTGATGGCTCAAAAGAGACCTAAAAGGGGTCGAGCTAAAAAAAAAGAGGATCAAAACCCTCGTCATCGCTAAATTGGCCGGGGCGAGGCATCCTCTGAAGGGGGATGATGTGTTAGTCTTTCTCCATGCCTAAAACAGAGGGGGCACGGTTAAAGCATCAAAAGCGTAAGCCTCCGTTTCACACCAGAAATGGTTGTGGCGGTGCACCTAACTTCAGCATGCCCTGCCTCTGTTGGCAAAAGAGTATGCCCTGCCTCTGCTAAGACTAAGCACATCCTACCTCTGCTCATAGAAGAGCACGTCCTACCTCTGCTTATGTTTCGTGTTACCTGCAGAAAGGGACGCAAACCCCTATAATCATCTACGATGGTCAGGATAGGGCACCCCTTGGGGGGGTGCATAAGCCTCTGTCAGAGCCTACGATGGTCCGTATAGAGCATCAAAAGTGCAAACCTTAGTTCTGTGTCTACAATGGCCCCATTTAAGTCTATAGTACCTTGTCATTGCCTACAACGGTCAAGTAAGGCGCCTCTTGGAGGGAGTTCAGGTAAGTCCTTGGGCCCTGCTTGTGGATAAGCTAGCCAAGCGCTCCGGGCGCACAGGCCCAAAGAGTGGCCAACAAAGCACATACATCCTATGCTTTGACATCAAATGCCCATGGAGAGGCTCAAGAAGCATGTACAACCTCTGCTTCATCAATCAAACCCAAAAGGGATACCGAAACTACAAATACCGGAGGGGGTTCCTGTTTTCTATTATCAAATACCTGAATCTGGGTTGATTAGGCGCTCCACAAATGCCCAAGGGGGTTCCGGTCTTCTATTATTAAGTACCCGAATCTGGGTCGATTTGATGCTCTACAAATACCGGAGGGAGTTCTTGTCTTCTATTATCAAATACCTGAATCTGGTTGATTCGGTGCTCCATGAATACCGGAGGGGGTTCTGGTCTTCTATTATTTAGTACCCGAATCTTAGTTGATTCGACGCTCCACAAATACCGGAGGGGTTCCGATCTTCTATTATCAAATACCCGAATCTGGGTTGATTCGGCGCTCCATGAATACAGGAGGGGTTTTGGTCTTCTATTATTAAGTACCCGAATCTGGGTCGATTCAGCACTCTACAAATACTAAAGGGGTTCCGATCTTCTATTATTAAATGTCTGAATCTGGGTTAATTCAACGTTTCACAAATCCCAGATCTTAATCTTTAAAATACCCGATCTGGATGGATTCATCCCTTTGTTGATACCAGAAGTGTTCCCGGTCTTCTGTTTATGTCAACACCCAAGTCTGGGTCAGTTAATTTCTGTAACAACTCGTATTTCGATAACATGTTAAAACGAGAATCAAGGCAGAATTTAATTTTAAATTCTGAATCAAGTAAAACGGGCTATGCCATTGCGGTCGTCTCGGAAAAATACGCGAAATAGAGTCCGAGTTTTCGGGAATCGGAATCCGTATGACCAAGTTATGATCCGTCGAAGTTTTCAGGGTTTTCAAGTTTGAAAATCACCTAGGAAGTTCAAGTTTTGGGGTAGGCGGGAATTTTCCCGCCAAAGCCCATGTCGACAGGGGAGTCGACAGGGCTGTCGACACCCCTGGACCCCAAGTCGACAGGGCTGTCGACTTGGGTGTCGACTGGGTCCAAAAACACAACTCCGTGTTTTGTGGCCTGGTGCACCTGGATGCAGTCTTGGTCTGGTCTGATGGGCCTATGACGATTTCTGTGGTCTAGATTAATCCTAGATCTAATCCTAGGGCCTAAAACTATCCTAATCTCTATAAAAAGACCCTAAACCTAACCTAAATCCCTAAAAATCAAACCTAGCAACTAAGTGCTGCCAAAATCAATCTTGATCATGGCCTCCATCTCCAATCCCTAGAGCCTATGCATTCAAATCGGGTTCAAATCAAAAGGTGCAAGCTTGCTACACCAAATAGAGGCCAAATCAACGTTGCTATGCGAGTTTCATGACGGATCTTCATCAAAGGAGCCACCTTTCTTCGCCAAAACGATGCATGCTCCTAGTCCTCTTGCCATGCTAGGTAAGTTCTAGCTACTTTTAGATGGAAACGGTAGTTTTGATAATGACATGGGATAAAATGAGGCTAAACATGATTATGCGAACCTATATGAACCTTACCATGCCTCTTGTGTTCATATTTATGATCTTAGGCCATGTGAGTGACTTAATCATGCCTCTCATGCTATGCATAACCTAGTTTAACTTGCAAGTTTGGATCTTTATGCATGAAATGCTAGCATGAACCTTTAGGAACCACTTCACTTGTGAAACATTGGCTAAGACAAGATTTTGGGGCTTATGCATGTTTATGAACCCAAACCCCTTATGCTAACATGCAAGTTTGTGGCCAAATCCTTTATGAGATTATGCATGCTTGTGGCCAATCCCCTCTTTTAAGTTGTGCATGTTTATGGCCAATCTCTTTATGATGTTATGCATGTGGAAGCCAAGCCCTTTTTGGCATCATGCATGTTTTGAGACCAATATGTGACATAGTATCCTTACTATGTTGACTCGCTTTGCTTGTGTTGGGAAAACACGATTTTGGGTAGTTAGATAAACATGAACATGTCGCAAAATCTTAACTTGAATATGACATGTGTTTATACTTGGAAATATGACTTGAAAGATAACATGGAAGATGACATGTAAGTATGCATAAAACATGAGCTTGGGAATTTACCTATTAAGTTAGGTCTACCCTTTGGGAATTTACCTATTAAGTTAGGTCTACCCAAATGCTTGAAAACTTGTAACATGTTTTGGAAACATGATGAACTTAGATAATATAAGTGTGGCCAACTCGAGGTTGGGTTGAGTTTGCAACATAAAACTACCCGGAACCGACCGGCCTAACTAGTAGTTGCAAACAATAGGACCCAATGTGAGAAGTTGGTCATGTCGCGCTTAAGACCCGAGGTTAGACTAGGTTGTGGTGTAAATCTACCCGGACCCGCCCGGCTTAACTAGTAACCACAACAAGGTCTAATGTGAGAGGTTGAGGGTGCATTAATTAAATTAATGCCACACTATAGGGTTAAGTTGATTTGATTAATAAGGCTTAACCAAATATGATATGGACAAATGGGTTAAGTAATTTGATTAGGCTAATGATACTTAACAAAACATGATAAGCTTGGGTAGGTTAAGTAACTTGATTTGCCTAATGACACTTGACCATTTTTATACGACTAGTGGACGGGATTAAGTTAACCAACACTTAATCAATCCAACACGATAACGTGATAAGGTTAAGTAAATTTTCTTAATGACACTTAACCGTATAATACAGTTAATGGATGGGATTAAGATTAGGCTTAACTAATCTAAACATGGTAATCGGATAGGGTTAAGTTAGCCTAGACTTAATTAATCCAACTTGGTAATTTAATGGGGTTAAGTTAAACACTTAACTAATTTAACACGATGATTTGATGAGGTTAAGTGACCTATACTTAACCAATCTAACTCGTTAATTTGATGAGGTTAAGTTAATCTATACTTAACCAATCTAACGTGAAAACATGATAAGGCTAAGTCACGAATCACTTGAATACGCTTGACCGATTTGACTCGGTAATTTGACAAAGTCAAGTTAATTTATATAATTAGCCAATCTAAAATGATAATTAGACGAGGTTAAGTTATGGATTGCTTAATATACTTAGCCAACTTGACACATGGTCTGTAGGGTTAAGTCTTGGACTTGGATACTTAGCCAATTTCGACATGTTTTGTAGACGGGTTAAGTTGTGAACTTAAGTGACACTTAACCCATTAGATAAACCCTAATTCAGAGGATTAGGTAAATAACCATAGTTAACAAGGATAATGGAAATAAGGCTAAGTGGTAAACCTTAGTTAAGGGAAACTAAGTAATAATTCTTAGTCAAGGAAATTTGGACCACTTCTTAGATAGATGAGTAACCCGATACGGTAGGTCATCGTTTAAGTACACGTGTAGGAGCAGGCTATCTGATTTAGATAAAGGCTCCAGCGAACTGGGTAACGAAGCAGCGGCTTCAGGGAACGTGAGGATATTCTTGGTATCCCTCTGTGATGTCGCAGATGATCATCCTGGGCTCACAAGAGGTTAAGGTCTGCGTTAGAAGAACCAAGAGTATGCCTTGGTTGCTATACGAGCGACCTAAAGACTGGGATGGATAGCAGTGAGTCAACGAATACATGATAGTGCCCTAGATAGCAAGTTCGTCGATCATCTACCATCTTGAGTCAAGCGTGTACGTACGGAAAGGCAGGGAACACCCAACAGACCATAATTGCTATCTAATTATGGGTGAGGTAGGCCGTAGGATGTGGGCTGGCCGGAGTGTAGTTCTCATGCAAGATTTTCTCTTGTGTTGCCTTTCACTAGTTGAGGGAGGGGTCTCGTGGGACCATAGCCACGTGTAGAAAAGCAGACCTTAGTATCTGCATCGGCAGATAAATCTAAAGCTCCCGACCGAGTCTTGTATTTCTTGTTTTGCCCTGTGACAGGACTCGGATGGCACGATGTGATACATGTGCATACAGTTATAGAAAAACGATTCACGATGAATGCGTGGGAAAAAGGGCGCGGTTGAGGGTTAGCGTAATCCCTAGTGGCCTAGGTGGTTTGACCCAGACCGAAATACGAAAAGCGTGCAATAGGTAAGCGTAATCCCTAGTAGAGCTAGGTGGCGTAAGTCCTAGTAGTTCAAACAATGATTCATATGGAAGAGCCTAGCTAGAACAAGGGTGACAGTCCAAACGATTTCAAAGATAATACGACATGAGGAAGCCCGTACGAGGTACGGCAAAGGACTGAACTTATAAACATGGAAAGAAACATGTGATTTGAGTAACCTATATATGCTATATTAGGTTGACATGGACCATTACACGACTTTGAGCACGGGACATTCATGGTTAACGCATGACGCGGGTAGGGATACTAGTACGGAGGGTGCAGAGCAAATATACATGTTAGAACTAATATACATAATAGATACCGTGGGATGTTAGACGGGGCAGATACCTTGGGATAATGTACTCGATAGAAATCTGACGATGTGATACCTTGACTTATCATAACACCGTAGTTTATCATGATACCTTAGTTTACCTTGCCGCAGTAGTTCAACCGGCTACCCTGGTTTATCTATCTTGTAGTTATCCTTATGTTTACTTTCAGTTTATGCATGTCATGTTACCTTTACCTGTTTTTATACTGGAAGTAGATAGGACTTACTCAGTCTTTTTGACAGACCCGTTTTGTTTCGCCTCTTTTCTTCCGTTTCCCCCCCAGGTTACAGGGAGGAAACAATGCAGTTTAGTTCGGACTTCTTCTGCTTGAAGGTCATCATGGATGGCTTGGACTTCTCTTGGCTATGGCTACTTTACTGTTTTTACTTGGGGAATAATTTATGAAAAAGTTTTTATGCTTCTTTACTATTGTGACAGGTCTTGATGTACTCTGATGTAAAAGGCTTTAGACCTTATTTATTAATGTTATTCAAGTTTGATTTTACTTCCGCTATTTTATATGTTCTGTCTTGTGATATTTCTGTGCATGTTTACCAATAATGCCCCTCTAAAGCTAGTGCATTCCTTTGCGAGTGACCCTAGCGGAGGCGGGGTGTTACATTTGGTATCAGAGCAGAAGGTTACCAGACTAGGCAAAAGTTTTTAAAGACCTTCTGAAAACTATTTGAAAATCGTTTATAAAGAAGCATTTTTCAAGAAAATTTTCTTTTAAAAAGGAAAAGGCTATTCCCCAAAGGCCATTAGCACTACCCTGGTTTCCTTGATTGAATCTCTTTTCCTTTCTTTCCTCCACCTGTAGTCACAGTGGTTTTAACTGCGACTAGTCTTTTCTATCTTCGAAAGTGCTTTCCATGCGATGGAGGCTGTTCTCGGGAGACCAGTGGCCGCGTTATAAGAAAGGATAGTGAGAAAGAGGATGAAGGATACGAGTTAAGGATGAGCAACTTGTTGGTATGGCTCAACTCAGAATGAGAGAGAAAGATGAACAATGAAACCCATGACGAGAGAGTACCTTTGGCATGGTGGAACGAGACGGATAGTTAAGTATCATGGGACAAGGACAAGATCATCGGGAGGGCAGTAGTATGCTCTCATTTCTAGGGTGCCTCGGAAGGAGGGTAACGATCTTGTTAAAGGCTCAGCTTTTCTTCTCTATCATCCCGTTAGGACTTCGTTGTTCGTATCATTTAAGTCTGCTTCGGTAGTTGAGTCTCTGCACCTTAAGTACTAGCGTAATAGAGGATCCCATTTTTGTCTCAAGGTCCTATTGGAAAATCGGTCCATTTACTCATGGCTTGTTTGGATTTGAGAATGTCTATATCAAGTGTTGAGCTTGGAAATAATGCTTATATTTATATGTTGCGGATGGATTCTAGGGGTAAAGTGGTTATCCACTAAGGGATACCATTCTCGGTTTTAGAAAGAGGGTGGTTGGATTCTTGACTTGCCTTGGTGATACCCTCGAAGGCTCTTGAAACCCTTTTTGGGTTCTGTCATGGTTAGTTACCTAGAATCCCGGGATGCATTTGTTGGTAATCCGTTCAAATAGGATTCGCCGCTAAGGCGGATGGTTCATTTCGATTATGCATGAGTTATGGGAATCACCCTAGTAAGAACTCTTGGCAACATGGATTGGCATCGGAAAACGAGATCCAGAATTCACTGGTGAATTTTGGAGAGCTTGCATGAGTACGCAGATATGTTTGAGCCAAGCATACTAGGGAAAGAATAAGTGAAACGAGAGGCGGCAGTGAAATGAGTTCCACTCACACCTTGGAAATAGGAATCAAGAAGCCACGAAATCGCGAAGTTAAAGGACGGTCAAGGCACAATGGAATTGAGCTCAAGGAAATACGACTTTGATGGTCAAAGACTAGATACGCGCATGATACCTCTTTTTGGGAGTATATCCTTGATCCCTGTTTTCTGTAGAGCTCACTTGTAGGCTATCTTTTGTGGACATCCTCTCGGTCCTATTTTCTGTTACAAACCCCATAAGGAGTTTGTCTTGTTTATCTTCTCGACCCTGTTTCAGGGAATCCTAGGTAGAACCCTATGGATGTAAACATGTATTTGAAACATGTTATGGTTGATATGGTTGCAAATGGTTGCAAGTGGTTGCTCGTGGATGCGCGAATTTACATTAGATATTAGCTCGACTCGGTCACATTTCATATTGCATATGCACGAGTATTTATACTTATTTATGGATGAAATTGAATGTGTTATCATGCGGATGTTGCATATGGTTGAATGTTTGTGCACGCATATAGTGTATATGACTAGGACTATTTGCATACATGATGGATTCATAGCACTAAACATATTTTTGCATTCAAAAGATTTTTCAGGCCTGATCATTAGCATTAGCTAAGGAACATATACACACACTCTTTGCATGTATTCATACAGCATTAGAAATCATCTAAGGACGATGGTTGCTTGTGGATGATGTTTTGAGTAGATGGATGATGGATGGTAGGATATGTTCTTCCTAACTTTGAGATTTCGGGGACGAAATCCTAAAAGGTGGGGAGAATGTAACAACTCGTATTTCGATAACATGTTAAAACGAGAATCAAGGCAGAATTTAATTTTAAATTCTGAATCAAGTAAAACGGGCTATGCCATTGCGGTCGTCTCGGAAAAATACGCGAAATAGAGTCCGAGTTTTCGGGAATCGGAATCCGTATGACCAAGTTATGATCCGTCGAAGTTTTCAGGGTTTTCAAGTTTGAAAATCACCTAGGAAGTTCAAGTTTTGGGGTAGGCGGGAATTTTCCCGCCAAAGCCCATGTCGACAGGGGAGTCGACAGGGCTGTCGACACCCCTGGACCCCAAGTCGACAGGGCTGTCGACTTGGGTGTCGACTGGGTCCAAAAACACAACTCCGTGTTTTGTGGCCTGGTGCACCTGGATGCAGTCTTGGTCTGGTCTGATGGGCCTGTGACGATTTCTGTGGTCTAGATTAATCCTAGATCTAATCCTAGGGCCTAAAACTATCCTAATCTCTATAAAAAGACCCTAAACCTAACCTAAATCCCTAAAAATCAAACCTAGCAACTAAGTGCTGCCAAAATCAATCTTGATCATGGCCTCCATCTCCAATCCCTAGAGCCTATGCATTCAAATCGGGTTCAAATCAAAAGGTGCAAGCTTGCTACACCAAATAGAGGCCAAATCAACGTTGCTATGCGAGTTTCATGACGGATCTTCATCAAAGGAGCCACCTTTCTTCGCCAAAACGATGCATGCTCCTAGTCCTCTTGCCATGCTAGGTAAGTTCTAGCTACTTTTAGATGGAAACGGTAGTTTTGATAATGACATGGGATAAAATGAGGCTAAACATGATTATGCGAACCTATATGAACCTTACCATGCCTCTTGTGTTCATATTTATGATCTTAAGCCATGTGAGTGACTTAATCATGCCTCTCATGCTATGCATAACCTAGTTTAACTTGCAAGTTTGGATCTTTATGCATGAAATGCTAGCATGAACCTTTAGGAACCACTTCACTTGTGAAACATTGGCTAAGACAAGATTTTGGGGCTTATGCATGTTTATGAACCCAAACCCCTTATGCTAACATGCAAGTTTGTGGCCAAATCCTTTATGAGATTATGCATGCTTGTGGCCAATCCCCTCTTTTAAGTTGTGCATGTTTATGGCCAATCTCTTTATGATGTTATGCATGTGGAAGCCAAGCCCTTTTTGGCATCATGCATGTTTTGAGACCAATATGTGACATAGTATCCTTACTATGTTGACTCGCTTTGCTTGTGTTGGGAAAACACGATTTTGGGTAGTTAGATAAACATGACATGTCGCAAAATCTTAACTTGAATATGACATGTGTTTATACTTGAAAATATGACTTGAAAGATAACATGGAAGATGACATGTAAGTATGCATAAAACATGAGCTTGGGAATTTACCTATTAAGTTAGGTCTACCCTTTGGGAATTTACCTATTAAGTTAGGTCTACCCAAATGCTTGAAAACTTGTAACATGTTTTGGAAACATGATGAACTTAGATAATATAAGTGTGGCCAACTCGAGGTTGGGTTGAGTTTGCAACGTAAAACTACCCGGAACCGACCGACCTAACTAGTAGTTGCAAACAATAGGACCCAATGTGAGAAGTTGGTCATGTCGCGCTTAAGACCCGAGGTTAGACTAGGTTGTGGTGTAAATCTACCCGGACCCGCCCGACTTAACTAGTAACCACAACAAGGTCTAATGTGAGAGGTTGAGGGTGCATTAATTAAATTAATGCCACACAATAGGGTTAAGTTGATTTGATTAATAAGGCTTAACCAAATATGATATGGACAAATGGGTTAAGTAATTTGATTAGGCTAATGATACTTAACAAAACATGATAAGCTTGGGTAGGTTAAGTAACTTGATTTGCCTAATGACACTTGACCATTTTTATACGACTAGTGGACGGGATTAAGTTAACCAACACTTAATCAATCCAACACGATAACGTGATAAGGTTAAGTAAATTTTCTTAATGACACTTAACCGTATAATACAGTTAATGGATGGGATTAAGATTAGGCTTAACTAATCTAAACATGGTAATCGGATAGGGTTAAGTTAGCCTAGACTTAATTAATCCAACTTGGTAATTTAATGGGGTTAAGTTAAACACTTAACTAATTTAACACGATGATTTGATGAGGTTAAGTGACCTATACTTAACCAATCTAACTCGTTAATTTGATGAGGTTAAGTTAATCTATACTTAACCAATCTAACGTGAAAACATGATAAGGCTAAGTCACGAATCACTTGAATACGCTTGACCGATTTGACTCGGTAATTTGACAAAGTCAAGTTAATTTATATAATTAGCCAATCTAAAATGATAATTAGACGAGGTTAAGTTATGGATTGCTTAATATACTTAGCCAACTTGACACATGGTCTGTAGGGTTAAGTCTTGGACTTGGATACTTAGCCAATTTCGACATGTTTTGTAGACGGGTTAAGTTGTGAACTTAAGTGACACTTAACCCATTAGATAAACCCTAATTCGGAGGATTAGGTAAATAACCATAGTTAACAAGGATAATGGAAATAAGGCTAAGTGGTAAACCTTAGTTAAGGGAAACTAAGTAATAATTCTTAGTCAAGGAAATTTGGACCACTTCTTAGATAGATGAGTAACCCGATACGGTAGGTCATCGTTTAAGTACACGTGTAGGAGCAGGCTATCTGATTTAGATAAAGGCTCCAGCGAACTGGGTAACGAAGCAGCGGCTTCAGGGAACGTGAGGATATTCTTGGTATCCCTCTGTGATGTCGCAGATGATCATCCTGGGCTCACAAGAGGTTAAGGTCTGCGTTAGAAGAACCAAGAGTATGCCTTGGTTGCTATACGAGCGACCTAAAGACTGGGATGGATAGCAGTGAGTCAACGAATACATGATAGTGCCCTAGATAGCAAGTTCGTCGATCATCTACCATCTTGAGTCAAGTGTGTACGTACGGAAAGGCAGGGAACACCCAACAGACCATAATTGCTATCTAATTATGGGTGAGGTAGGCCGTAGGATGTGGGCTGGCCGGAGTGTAGTTCTCATGCAAGATTTTCTCTTGTGTTGCCTTTCACTAGTTGAGGGAGGGGTCTCGTGGGACCATAGCCACGTGTAGAAAAGCAGACCTTAGTATCTGCATCGGCAGATAAATCTAAAGCTCCCGACCGAGTCTTGTATTTCTTGTTTTGCCCTGTGACAGGACTCGGATGGCACGATGTGATACATGTGCATACAGTTATAGAAAAACGATTCACGATGAATGCGTGGGAAAAAGGGCGCGGTTGAGGGTTAGCGTAATCCCTAGTGGCCTAGGTGGTTTGACCCAGACCGAAATACGAAAAGCGTGCAATAGGTAAGCGTAATCCCTAGTAGAGCTAGGTGGCGTAAGTCCTAGTAGTTCAAACAATGATTCATATGGAAGAGCCTAGCTAGAACAAGGGTGACAGTCCAAACGATTTCAAAGATAATACGACATGAGGAAGCCCGTACGAGGTACGGCAAAGGACTGAACTTATAAACATGGAAAGAAACATGTGATTTGAGTAACCTATATATGCGATATTAGGTTGACATGGACCATTACACGACTTTGAGCACGGGACATTCATGGTTAACGCATGACGCGGGTAGGGATACTAGTACGGAGGGTGCAGAGCAAATATACATGTTAGAACTAATATACATAATAGATACCGTGGGATGTTAGACGGGGCAGATACCTTGGGATAATGTACTCGATAGAAATCTGACGATGTGATACCTTGACTTATCATAACACCGTAGTTTATCATGATACCTTAGTTTACCTTGCCGCAGTAGTTCAACCGGCTACCCTGGTTTATCTATCTTGTAGTTATCCTTATGTTTACTTTCAGTTTATGCATGTCATGTTACCTTTACCTGTTTTTATACTGGAAGTAGATAGGACTTACTCAGTCTTTTTGACTGACCCGTTTTGTTTCGCCTCTTTTCTTCCGTTTCCCCCCCAGGTTACAGGGAGGAAACAATGCAGTTTAGTTCGGACTTCTTCTGCTTGAAGGTCATCATGGATGGCTTGGACTTCTCTTGGCTATGGCTACTTTACTGTTTTTACTTGGGGAATAATTTATGAAAAAGTTTTTATGCTTCTTTACTATTGTGACAGGTCTTGATGTACTCTGATGTAAAAGGCTTTAGACCTTATTTATTAATGTTATTCAAGTTTGATTTTACTTCCGCTATTTTATATGTTCTGTCTTGTGATATTTCTGTGCATGTTTACCAATAATGCCCCTCTAAAGCTAGTGCATTCCTTTGCGAGTGACCCTAGCGGAGGCGGGGTGTTACAATTTCTCCATAAATGCCAATATGAACCTCTTTGCCAAGATCCATGTCGTAACCCAACATTGAAAGGCAACGGGCGACCAAACGGGAGAGAGCTTGGAAAGATAAACTTGACTTGGAAATTTGAAGACACCCCTTCACTAAAGGGGAGGGGCAAATGATATAGCAAAATTCTCTTAGCATAAGATGGCAGTGAAGGGATGTTGAATGAGTATAAGCACGGAAGGTAGAACCCAAGAGTAACATAGACCAACATCGTTCAAGAAGAAAGGAGTTCAAAACCTTCAGAACGGCATCAAAGTTCACCCGACAGGTCCATCCGACGGGGACCACCCAAAGGAGGGTTCCGTAACGAGAATAACCTAAGACAAGGATCAGAAAAGGGATAGCATAGGCTCCACTTATTGAAACCCCGAAGGACTATCAGGATTAACTCGCTTAACGCCGACACACCAGAGAAAGAAGAGTATCGGACCAATACGTAAAGATTGTCCAAGGCCAACTTCTAAGAATCGACTCCGTGTATAATGAAAGGATACCTTCACAAGTAACAGAAATATCACCGGAGGCCACCTTCCAGGAAACCAACCCGCCTCGAAAGTTTCACCAAAAGGTTAAACCAAGACGTAAGCACAGATACATGCTACCCATACTAATCTACCGAGTACCCAAACTAGCAACGGTTTCAAACCGGCAGATATCTACACACATCAGGAGGACGGGCTCCTCCAAGTCCTCACGATAAAGCCGAAGGCCTACATCCAAAAGCTTACATCAGAAAACCAACACCTAGAAGCTGCTACCAGAGGATCAAACATCGTCAGCAAATCGTTGTGACAACAAACCCGTGTCAGTCTCGGGGTAGCCCAAGTCGTCCGAAGCCCCACTTTGAAGGCCATAATTGGCACCACAAGGAAAACCGAGAGCCAGATTCCCGAGACCAGGAGGAAAAAGCAGCCAATAGAGGCCCGTGCAGGCCCAATAATCTAATAATGAAAGGACCCCAGATTCTCTATAAACAGGACCCCAGGAGTCACATAGGGGGGACGAACTTTTTATTCCTCAAATGACTTATTATTTCTTGAGAAGGAGGAAATCATCAATTCTTGAAATATATCTACAATTTAAGAATGAAGAACTTCCGGGTCTTAAGCGTCTTGCGATTTGATGATCTTTTTGCGCCATTATGATGAAACAGGGAGTTAACACTAACTTTACTGATGAGAAGATCAATCTAGATACCTCAGCAATAGAGGAAGAACTCTGTAAAATACAGAGTCTCTTTCCCCTCGCCTCAAGGGTTCGCCATGATTGATCGACACTCACATAATGAGCTTAACATTTCCTAACCCTTGAAAACAAAGGAGGTCATCTGTGGATTCATAACTTGATCTTCGACGCGATTCTGACCCCTCTCTGGGGTAGGTCAGATGCAGGATAATCATTGAGGTTAACGAACGTCACATGACCTTCTTCCCGAGGTCAAGGGAAGTGTTAGCCTGTTTACTTCTTATTTACAGCACATCACGCCATCTTCATGACTCGGGGGCTATCAATTTCACTGATCTCAGTATTAATAGGCTAGACAACCTCCCAAAGGATCAATTTGGAATACCCTCACACAATACGTACGATATCCATCGCTTGGGAATAAGATTATTACTCATTAGAGTCGAGATTCTTAAACCCAGGGGAAGGAAATCTAGCTTAGATTCACAGGTTTCAAAATGTATTTCAGTAACTCTGAGTCATGACGATGTCAGATCCCATGGACACGCGCTTTACATCTCATAATTTGGGTGTTGACGAAAAAATCGTTAACAGTACATGTTGCCGTGTTGGTACTACGAGTACACAGCCAACATGCATCCACGCATAGAGCCGATCGCCAATCATACCGCCGAGTCCTTTTTCCCATGCATGCATAGATGGGAGATAGTCACGTAGTCTAGCGTGTTTCTAGTGGTGTGAGACACGATTTGATGGAGGCCCATTCTCAAATAGATTTGAGGTCGAAGGGCAATATATTACGAGCACCGTGGACTTCTTATTAGATGTTACTATCAGCGGGTGGCCCGCTACCTGATGCCCACCCATTAGTCATTGCATGTCGTTTATCTGTATGTTTTGTTGTCTTGCTCTCTCCAGCCCACCTTCCTATTTGGTACTTGGGATATCGTTGTTATTATCAAGGGCCCGGTGAGTTTCGTGTATCCGAAGATCCACTTCCTCCCGGTGATATGTTCAAGCGGCGTCGTTCGATATGGAGATAGTACATACAGGGTTTGAGACAGGCAGGATGGGTTGGTACGCAAGATTTTCTATTATCTGGAGTAGATTTTGATACGTATTGGCATCGAGTATCTCCTCGATGGTACATGTTGCCAAATTATTTTCGAGGGGTGAACTCCAATCACATTAGTCCTTGAGTGGCTACGGGTAGAGTTCATCCTCCATTGTTCACTTTTGACCCGACCCCTTCACAGTACTCCGAACAACCTATGGATTTTGCTATTACCGACACATTTCAGGCATTTGATCTTAGCGGTACACATCTATCCCTGCCTATTGTCTACCCACCTAATCAAATGGTTGTCGCTATCCTTACAGCTGGATTATATCCGGCACATAAGGTAATATTCGTACTTGTAAATTTATTTGCTTATATGTCCTAAGGTATACAAACTGAGTTTACATGTTATATTGTTACAGTTTGCACCGAAGATAGACCAACATAAATGACATGTAGCCTGTATTTGGGAGATGGCCTTGCTACATACTCAGTTGTTATATTAGGAGCACCACGTGATAGTGCAGAGTTTGCAGGCCCAAATCGACGACTTATAGGCCCGACTAGCGGCAGAAGGGGTAGTGGTGATACAGGAGCATCAGGTACCGCTGGAGAATCATGTAATGTCGGAGGATCAGGTGGTGCTGGAGGACCGGGAGGGGTGGTGACGAGGACGACCTTATTCCTTATTATAGCGATGATGACATAGAGGAGGATGGTGATAAGCACGATAATGACGATGATGTCGCGGATTTAGGATGACTTTCATGAGGATCATGATGGTGATATGGTTTTTTGGTTATCATGTTGTGTGTATGGCTTGATGTACTGGACTTGATGTTATTTTTTACATGTTATGTTTGTTCTTATTGACAACTATATGTGTATGGTTTCTTATTGACACTCATGTACTAGACTTTGTGTTCTTTTATTATCTACGTGTTATGTTTATTCTATGTTATGGACCCTTTATGTTGATTTCGAACATACATTTGCAACTCCAATTCACTTATCCAAAGTCCAATTTCAATACAAAACTCCATTAAATAATTATTCGTTTAATTAGTTAACTGCATTTAATAACGATTAAAATGCTGTTTTTCTAGAAATTTGATTTTGGCGTAACACAAAATATATAAGATGAAATCCATATTTTTCTCCTCCATTGGAAAACAATTATTCAGACGGTCCTAACGATTTATGTTTCAAAGAATTCCGACTTAAATTGAACCATATATACTTAATTGAAGTTCGAAACGTCGAATTATGAACTACCGCATTGCGTTAAGCATGTTTTAATTATAATTAAGTATAAATGTTTAAATTTCATTTATTAATAAACTTCAATCTCATTCATCCATATTTTAAATATAACATAAACCCGTTTTCCAAATCTAACTTACTCAGTCTTTTTGACTGACCCGTTTTGTTTCGCCTCTTTTCTTCCGTTTCCCCCCCCAGGTTACAGGGAGGAAACAATGCAGTTTAGTTCGGACTTCTTCTGCTTGAAGGTCATCATGGATGGCTTGGACTTCTCTTGGCTATGGCTACTTTACTGTTTTTACTTGGGGAATAATTTATGAAAAAGTTTTTATGCTTCTTTACTATTGTGACAGGTCTTGATGTACTCTGATGTAAAAGGCTTTAGACCTTATTTATTAATGTTATTCAAGTTTGATTTTACTTCCGCTATTTTATATGTTCTGTCTTGTGATATTTCTGTGCATGTTTACCAATAATGCCCCTCTAAAGCTAGTGCATTCCTTTGCGAGTGACCCTAGCGGAGGCGGGGTGTTACAATTTCTCCATAAATGCCAATATGAACCTCTTTGCCAAGATCCATGTCGTAACCCAACATTGAAAGGCAACGGGCGACCAAACGGGAGAGAGCTTGGAAAGATAAACTTGACTTGGAAATTTGAAGACACCCCTTCACTAAAGGGGAGGGGCAAATGATATAGCAAAATTCTCTTAGCATAAGATGGCAGTGAAGGGATGTTGAATGAGTATAAGCACGGAAGGTAGAACCCAAGAGTAACATAGACCAACATCGTTCAAGAAGAAAGGAGTTCAAAACCTTCAGAACGGCATCAAAGTTCACCCGACAGGTCCATCCGACGGGGACCACCCAAAGGAGGGTTCCGTAACGAGAATAACCTAAGACAAGGATCAGAAAAGGGAAAGCATAGGCTCCACTTATTGAAACCCCGAAGGACTATCAGGATTAACTCGCTTAACGCCGACACACCAGAGAAAGAAGAGTATCGGACCAATACGTAAAGATTGTCCAAGGCCAACTTCTAAGAATCGACTCCGTGTATAATGAAAGGATACCTTCACAAGTAACAGAAATATCACCGGAGGCCACCTTCCAGGAAACCAACCCGCCTCGAAAGTTTCACCAAAAGGTTAAACCAAGACGTAAGCACAGATACATGCTACCCATACTAATCTACCGAGTACCCAAACTAGCAACGGTTTCAAACCGGCAGATATCTACACACATCAGGAGGACGGGCTCCTCCAAGTCCTCACGATAAAGCCGAAGGCCTACATCCAAAAGCTTACATCAGAAAACCAACACCTAGAAGCTGCTACCAGAGGATCAAACATCGTCAGCAAATCGTTGTGACAACAAACCCGTGTCAGTCTCGGGGTAGCCCAAGTCGTCCGAAGCCCCACTTTGAAGGCCATAATTGGCACCACAAGGAAAACCGAGAGCCAGATTCCCGAGACCAGGAGGAAAAAGCAGCCAATAGAGGCCCGTGCAGGCCCAATAATCTAATAATGAAAGGACCCCAGATTCTCTATAAACAGGACCCCAGGAGTCACATAGGGGGGACGAACTTTTTATTCCTCAAATGACTTATTATTTCTTGAGAAGGAGGAAATCATCAATTCTTGAAATATATCTACAATTTAAGAATGAAGAACTTCCGGGTCTTAAGCGTCTTGCGATTTGATGATCTTTTTGCGCCATTATGATGAAACAGGGAGTTAACACTAACTTTACTGATGAGAAGATCAATCTAGATACCTCAGCAATAGAGGAAGAACTTTGTAAAATACAGAGTCTCTTTCCCCTCGCCTCAAGGGTTCGCCATGATTGATCGACACTCACATAATGAGCTTAACATTTCCTAACCCTTGAAAACAAAGGAGGTCATCTGTGGATTCATAACTTGATCTTCGACGCGATTCTGACCCCTCTCTGGGGTAGGTCAGATGCAGGATAATCATTGAGGTTAACGAACGTCACATGACCTTCTTCCCGAGGTCAAGGGAAGTGTTAGCCTGTTTACTTCTTATTTACAGCACATCACGCCATCTTCATGACTCGGGGGCTATCAATTTCACTGATCTCAGTATTAATAGGCTAGACAACCTCCCAAAGGATCAATTTGGAATACCCTCACACAATACGTACGATATCCATCGCTTGGGAATAAGATTATTACTCATTAGAGTCGAGATTCTTAAACCCAGGGGAAGGAAATCTAGCTTAGATTCACAGGTTTCAAAATGTATTTCAGTAACTCTGAGTCATGACGATGTCAGATCCCATGGACACGCGCTTTACATCTCATAATTTGGGTGTTGACGAAAAAATCGTTAACAGTACATGTTGCCGTGTTGGTACTACGAGTACACAGCCAACATGCATCCACGCATAGAGCCGATCGCCAATCATACCGCCGAGTCCTTTTTCCCATGCATGCATAGATGGGAGATAGTCACGTAGTCTAGCGTGTTTCTAGTGGTGTGAGACACGATTTGATGGAGGCCCATTCTCAAATAGATTTGAGGTCGAAGGGCAATATATTACGAGCACCGTGGACTTCTTATTAGATGTTACTATCAGCGGGTGGCCCGCTACCTGATGCCCACCCATTAGTCATTGCATGTCGTTTATCTGTATGTTTTGTTGTCTTGCTCTCTCCAGCCCACCTTCCTATTTGGTACTTGGGATATCGTTGTTATTATCAAGGGCCCGGTGAGTTTCGTGTATCCGAAGATCCACTTCCTCCCGGTGATATGTTCAAGCGGCGTCGTTCGATATGGAGATAGTACATACAGGGTTTGAGACAGGCAGGATGGGTTGGTACGCAAGATTTTCTATTATCTGGAGTAGATTTTGATACGTATTGGCATCGAGTATCTCCTCGATGGTACATGTTGCCAAATTATTTTCGAGGGGTGAACTCCAATCACATTAGTCCTTGAGTGGCTACGGGTAGAGTTCATCCTCCATTGTTCACTTTTGACCCGACCCCTTCACAGTACTCCGAACAACCTATGGATTTTGCTATTACCGACACATTTCAGGCATTTGATCTTAGCGGTACACATCTATCCCTGCCTATTGTCTACCCACCTAATCAAATGGTTGTCGCTATCCTTACAGCTGGATTATATCCGGCACATAAGGTAATATTCGTACTTGTAAATTTATTTGCTTATATGTCCTAAGGTATACAAACTGAGTTTACATGTTATATTGTTACAGTTTGCACCGAAGATAGACCAACATAAATGACATGTAGCCTGTATTTGGGAGATGGCCTTGCTACATACTCAGTTGTTATATTAGGAGCACCACGTGATAGTGCAGAGTTTGCAGGCCCAAATCGACGACTTATAGGCCCGACTAGCGGCAGAAGGGGTAGTGGTGATACAGGAGCATCAGGTACCGCTGGAGAATCATGTAATGTCGGAGGATCAGGTGGTGCTGGAGGACCGGGAGGGGTGGTGACGAGGACGACCTTATTCCTTATTATAGCGATGATGACATAGAGGAGGATGGTGATAAGCACGATAATGACGATGATGTCGCGGATTTAGGATGACTTTCATGAGGATCATGATGGTGATATGGTTTTTTGGTTATCATGTTGTGTGTATGGCTTGATGTACTGGACTTGATGTTATTTTTTACATGTTATGTTTGTTCTTATTGACAACTATATGTGTATGGTTTCTTATTGACACTCATGTACTAGACTTTGTGTTCTTTTATTATCTACGTGTTATGTTTATTCTATGTTATGGACCCTTTATGTTGATTTCGAACATACATTTGCAACTCCAATTCACTTATCCAAAGTCCAATTTCAATACAAAACTCCATTAAATAATTATTCGTTTAATTAGTTAACTGCATTTAATAACGATTAAAATGCTGTTTTTCTAGAAATTTGATTTTGGCGTAACACAAAATATATAAGATGAAATCCATATTTTTCTCCTCCATTGGAAAACAATTATTCAGACGGTCCTAACGATTTATGTTTCAAAGAATTCCGACTTAAATTGAACCATATATACTTAATTGAAGTTCGAAACGTCGAATTATGAACTACCGCATTGCGTTAAGCATGTTTTAATTATAATTAAGTATAAATGTTTAAATTTCATTTATTAATAAACTTCAATCTCATTCATCCATATTTTAAATATAACATAAACCCGTTTTCCAAATCTAACTTAATCATGTCGAGTATTTCATAACTCAGTTATAAATTTATTTCATAACTCAGTTATAAATTTTGTTTTAAAAACCAGTAATAAATTTATTTCATAACTCAGTTATAAATTTATAAACGATTTTATAGCGACAGTTTGAGATTTTTGGTTTTCCTTAACTCGAAATATACAATACGGAAATCCGATATTTCATTTTTTTATTATCATTCCATAATCAATTAGATCATGATGGTTTTAGTTTTGAAGAATTCCAATGTATTTTGGACCCTGTATATACGATTGAAGTTCAAAACTTATAACTACGAACTAGCGGACGTTATGAGCTTGTTTATATATAATTTATAAATTAAACTTTCAAATTTCGAATAATTTAATTATTCCTTTCAAATTTTCCTTTCGAGTAAAAAAATATATCGATTTAAAGAAACTGGACGACCCTAACCGTTCGACCCCTTTTCGATCAAAAACAGGGAATGATCCTTTATGTCTAACTCCTTTTCGAATAACGATAGTGGACGACCATTTTCAATTTAAAAATAGGGGATGACCCCTAACTTCACTGTTTCCACTCTGTCCTGTATGTTATTCATTGTCCTATATGCAAGGTAAATAGAGTCAAAGATTTAGACTCGACATTGGATACTGCAGCCACTCTATCATGTATGTTATTCACTATACCACTGTATATTGCAACGACTGTTTATTAGGGACGACCCTACTTGTTAAATTCCTTGGTTATGTTACGAGGACGACCCCGTTATTTTTACTCTTTAGGTATATAACGTGATGACCCTATTAAGCTGCATACTACACACTGGACCAACACTCGTACCAATAAAGGAGTACTCGTACCAATAAAGGATCACTCGTACTAATAAAGGAGCACTCATACCAAAAAAGGAGCATGCGTACCAATAGAGGAGCACTCGTAAAAATAAAGGATCACTCGTACCAATAAAGGAGCACTGGTACTAATAAAGGAGCACTGGTACCAATAAAGAGCAATCGTACCAATAACGGAACACTCGTACCAATAAAAGAGCACTCGTACCAATAAAGGAGCACTGCATTTATACACATATCGAGAAAGGGACACCAAAACCCATAAAGCTACACACAACACAATGCATACTCCAACCAATAAAGATGCACACAATTAAATAAAGGAACACAGAAAACAATAAGCTACACAATAACCAAGACCTCATACCTTATATACAACAACAACATTTCAAACCATATCTCGTACCCAAACATATTCACAAACAAAAATGGATACCTATTTTATGAAATGCATGATAGTTTTTTACAGCGATTCGGAGGAAGAAGAAATCCTTCAAGAGGAAGCAGAAAAAACATAAGGAATACGGGACTTATATAAGGAAGCTTACGGTTCTCCATCCACAACACAAAAGGGACCGGTTCCTAGAAGGAAGTTTATACATCGAAATCAAGATAAATACCATAAGTCACTGATGCTAGATTACTTCAATGACAATTGCACTTACGGGCCTAATATGTTTCGTAGAAGATACAGGATGCGAAGAAATCTATTTATTCAGATATTGGTGGGTATTCAAGGTAACAATGATTACTTTAAGTACAAAAAAAATGCATCAAAGACACAGGGGTTATCAGGTGAACATAAAATGACGGTTGCTATGAGAATGTTAGCTTGTGGCACTCCCACAACACCAGAAAACGCCTTTGGTAGCGTTTAAAAACGCTACCAAAGACTTTGGTAGCGTTTTAGAGAACGCTATTACAGGTCACGCAACTAAAAGCCTGATTTTTTCTGTTGCGTTTCCATAAATGCTGCCAAACTAAAGCAACCAAATATTTTCTGCAGCGTTTAAAAAATCTAACCAAAACTAACATATTTTGGTTGCGTTTGTTCTTGGCTCTTTTATTGAAGTTTCTGTAGCGTTTATTTTATGTAACTAAAAACTTTTCGTTGCATTTAGTTTATGCCACTGTAAATTCAAATATTATTTTACGTTTGTTTCAGTAACGTTTCAGAAACGCTGCTGAAATGTATTGATTGATTTGTAGCATATTTTAAATGCTACTATATACCGGTAATGGCTTACATTGTTTTCAGCAGCCAGCTTTGTAATAATCATACCAAAATCATCAACAATCATATAAAGATCATATTTAAACCAACAATCAACCAATCATATAATCAACATATTTATATAATTGAAAACAAGTAATTACAAAACTACTATTGACAACCATTTAGATAATAATTATTTGACAAAATGAGCAAGTTCACATACCACAAACATTTTCAAAGAGTTTTACTTAACTACCGACTAATATCATAATACATATAACAATTGAAGTCAAGTCCGTTGTTGGTGATGGTCTTTACTCCGGAAAAGCTAATTACCTGTAAACACATTCAATAATCAACTATAAGTGTTTGTCATGAATTATCAAATAACATTCAAATAATGGTAATTGATTGTTATTTAAAAAAACACATAAATAATTGAAATGAATATCAAATAACATTCAGACAATACTGTACATTATGATTCATTTCAAACGAAAGTACAATCAATAAAATGTTAAGTAACTGGAATAACGCTAACAAAATTATCGAAACTAGAAAAAAAATCTGTGCTAACACTTCCAAAACAAGTGGAAAAAAAAATCTATGCTAACAGCCATCTTTATTTTAGTTATAATTATTTTTGGTAGTTAAAACTGTGGAGAATATAGGATGCAAAAACAAAAGCATGTTTGGTAGTAAAATCTGTGGAGAATATATATAGTCAAAGCTTTACCGCAGTTGCATTGCAAAGCTTGCACTGCATAGCTTGCACCGGCAAGCTTGCCGCGGCAAAGCTTTTCCTACAAGCACGCGACAAGCTTTGCCTGCAAGCGTATGCAGTTTGCAGTGCAAAGCTTTGCAGTGCATAGCTTGCACCAGCAAGCTTGCCGCGGCAAAGCTTTGCCTGCAAGCATGCGGCTTTGCCTGCAAGCTTATGCAGTGCAAAGCTTGCACTACATGCAAAGCTATGCAGTGCAAAGCTTTGCACTGCATAGCTTGCACCGGCAAGCTTTGCACTGCAAAGCTTTGCCGCAGTTGCAATGCAAGCTTTGCAGTGCAAGCTTATGCAGTGCAAAGCTTGCACTGCATAGCTTGCACCGACAAGCTTGCCGCGGCAAAGCTTTGCCTGCAAGCATGCGGCAAGCTTTGCCTGCAAGCTTATGCAGTGCAAAGCTGGCACTGCATGCAAAGCTTTGCAGTGCAAGCTTATGCAGTGCAACACTGCATAGCTTGCACTGCAAAGCTTGCACCCACTACACCAAAACAATAAATTTGGCACTCTACAATGCAGAGATTTGATACGGTTTTAAGCCGTATCAAATTTGGTAGGGCTCATAGCCGTATTAAATTTTCTTCTGTAATCCGCATCCTCTCCAACACTAAAATCTAACCCTACATCGCATATGATTTGGATCAGTTCATTTTGGTACGGGTTCAAGCCGTATCAAATCCGCTTGAAATTTTCTTCGTTCCTTCTAACTTTTGTTTTTCGTTTTCCCCCTCCACTTTTACTTTTTGGCCGAAATAATATAATTTCCCAAACCAAAGAAACGGGGTTCCTTAAAATCGCCATGCCTCTCCCTTCTTCTGTAAATCAAGACTGCATCCCCAAATTCGCAACCTCCCTCAAATCAATTCGTAAACGTCCCTCAAAATTTTACTATTGTACGATTTCCACTAGAGTCGCCTGTTGTTCGATCCCCAAATTCGTTAACATCAGAGATCGTCATGGTTCTTGAAATATGGTGATGGAGTGAGGCTCTATCTTCCATCAATTTGATTTTCAGGTGAGCACTAGATTTGATTTTGAATTCTAAGATGTTGTTCGATTTGTTCTCGTATTGTTAATTTTGTTCCAGTTATTTGAAAAATCATTGTGTTCGATTATTACTATTGTCAGATTATTTTTAGGCACACTATAGATTAACTGGATCATCACTGCATAGCATATATCCTTTGGTCGTTGGAAATTATTGATTAGCTAGAATTTATATTAGCTAGAATTTTCCTTGTTTCCAACTAAAATATTTAGATACAATAATTCTCAGGTAAAATAAAGATGAAAAATATACTATTTTTGAAGAACACATCTTCGGAGTGAGGATTATTAGTTAGAAATAGGGAACAGAGTGAAATATTGTTAAGATTTGCATAATACTATGAATATGCATTAAAGAGTATGTATTATATATGCATCGTAGACCGAGATCATTTCGAGATGTACTTCAGGATCTAAGATGTAATTTCAAGATGAACACCCATATATGTTTGTTTCACCTGAGATCTCACCCAATTCAAAATCAGGTTTCTAAATTCTCCATGACGAAACGTAACCAAATCTGAGATTTAAACCCTTGGTCATCATGTAATCTAAACTATAAAAATGTGATTCGCAGTTGTTCCAACCCTGTAAACCTTTTTGCGTCTTTTTATTAAGTTTAATGTTTTTATCTGTCAGCTGCATTTTGGGTAATTCATTTGTCTAATGTGACAAATAAAAAGTGCAACCAACAAGGTTATTGTTGATGCTTTCATATTGTCAATTTATGTTGACTGTTGAGATGGACCTGAGATAAAATTTATAGATTTATCTGAGTATTTGAACTGTGAGATATCTAAATACACTTGTCCGAGCCTGCTTCTGAAATGAGTCCATCAGATGTTTTCTACTGATTCCTTTGTCGATTCAAGAGGTAAAACCATTAGGTCCATCAATGTTAACAAACCGTGTGATGTTAACTGAAATTAGCCAGTCTAGCTAGGTGGTTTAAAACACATAGTATGTTTTGGTAATGGCAAAGGAATATAAAGTACTAGCTTAATCTAATATCAGAGCAGAATTGCATGATCTTGGATTTAAACCAGCCTAGCACATAAGCGTATTAGAAGTAATTGGTTGATATCGCTTCAAAGACAAGCATTTGTTAGATGCTGATTTGCAAAACATACGGAATTTGTATTAAAATTGCATTATAAATCTTTATACAGAAATGTTAACACTGGTTCAGATATTCTGATTGGAAACTTGGCAGTTCAGCTTAGTGGAATGGAATTTGAATTACCAGTTATGTGGTAGAAGATGACAGAAATACGATCTTTATTTAAACTACTACATTTTCATGAAGCGTAGCTTGCACTGGCAAGCTTGCCGCGGCAAAGCTTTGCCTGCAAGCACGCGGTAAGCTTTGCCTGCAAGCTTATGCAGTGCAAAGCTTGCACTGCATGCAAAGCTTTGCAGTGCAAGCTTATGCAGTGCAACACTGCATAGCTTGCACTGCAAAGCTTGCACCGGCAAGCTTGCCGCGACAAAGCTTTGCCTGCAAGCATGCGTCAAGCTTTGCCTGCAAGCTTATGCCGTGCAAAGCTTGCACTGCATGCAAAGCTTTGCAGTGCAAGCTTATGCGGTGCAACACTGCATAGCTTGCACTGCAAAGCTTGCACCGGCAAGCTTGCCGCGGCAAAGCTTTGCAGTGCTAACCATATTTATAGTTCTAAGCGTATTCCTACATTCACAAAGTGTGATTTACTGTTATGCTAACTTTTCAAACGCTAAAGAAAATAATAGATCTTGAACAGTCTGATAGGAAGAATTCATAAAAAAAATATTGTTTAACTGAAAAATAATACTTACTTGAACTTGATTCCCCAATGACATAGGCCGTCGTCCAAGCTACGGTAGTTCCAAAAGCATCTTCCATGTATGTGCACTCCGATGTAGGTCTCCACAGTAATGCGTCATTAACTCTCACAAAGTCTACCCAAACTTTTACCGCATCTTTTCCTAAAGGAACACAGTGCACCGTTGATGTTGGATCAGTTGAAGCGATAGTTCCTTCGGCCACTACTCGTCCAGTTTCAGCCACGTCAATCAATTTGCATTTATTATTTGCTACCAGAATCGAGCCATGCTGGATAAGTAAACCAAAATAACATTTTTTACAAGATAGATCAGTCAAAATATTATGTAATTTGTTATGAAAAATGAAATGAAGCATTTACAACATAAATGCAATATATTTTACCACTTTACCATAATGATTCAGTGTCCAATAAATTACCTGACGAGTTGATTTAGCCTTGCAAGGAGAAGTTGAAATGTTTGTTGCAGCCTTGAAAGGAGAAGACACGAAGCTTGTTTTTTCAGCTAAAACTTTTGACTTTGGCCATGCTATTTTCTTGCCAACGGCCTCTTTAATGCATGACATATCTACTGTGGGGCGCCACAAGTAAGCATCCTCTTTTTTTGCGCATTCTAACCAAACCACCACGGCTAACGGACCAAGCGGAATACGGTTCACAATCATGTTTGAATCACTCGAGCAAAGCCTTCATTCGGCAACCAACACCTCATCCTCATACCAATCATAAAGCTTGCATTTGTTGTTAGTGCTACTAGTTTTACTCTAAAAAGAACAATGAATGTATTTAAAGGAAAATATATGTATATACAATCACAAACAGTTACCGTGCATCATAAATTTTACCGTAAGGACTTCTATCATGTGTCCTCCCATAGCAACAACATGATTTGCAGGCCATGCCACTGACTTATCCTTAGCTTCTCCTAATATTGATAAACTAGATGTAGGCCTCCATAAATAAGCATCTGGTCTCTTTATGCAACTTACAACAACTTTCACAACATTTGGTCCAATATGGATGTCATTGACAACTTCATTTGGATCGGTGGATACCACTCTTCCTTCGGCCACAATTTCATCGGTCCCATCCCAATTCAATAGCTTGCATAGGTTGTCATTATTCTACAATCATTCAATCAAAAATTATATTGATTATTGAATTTAAAACTAAACTCTAAATGGTGTTATATCAATATAAATGATTTATACCATTTCAATTGTGCTTCCTTCTTTTGAACATTCGTGTGACGGCAAGGAATTTCGCTCAATCCGAATCAGTCGTTAAACCGATCTAGACCGTTCGAAACCCCTGATCGTTTGAGAACAGGACAAAACAGAACGCAGACGGAAGAACATTGCATTGCTATTACAACAATTCCATCAGATACAAGAATATACAGAGTATAATTGAATAAATTACATTCGATAAATATCAGAGATTACAATAATTTACATAGCAGCGGAAAAACAATATAAAACAACTGAAAGTAATACACGGATACAGAGCTTTCCGAGCATCGTTCCAGCTGTAAATCAGGATCCTGTGAATATAAATCTGCAAAACCAAACTACTAGCTGCCCGTGCGGAAAATAGGGGCACCCAGAGTTTAGGTTAAAACAATAAACTCCAGGTCAGTCATGTGACTGGTGTGAGAACTAAAACAGTTATTTAAAACTTTATTTTAAAAGAGAGTAATTCAAGGGACCACGCCGTATAACACGGAACGGGTTTCCTCCGAAGAATACTAGTGCGTAGAATAAACAACGCAATGCTTTTTCGAAAAATGAAGCTATTATAAGACCCAAGTCCCATCACACAATGCAACGCAAGCCGAAGGATAGGGTTTTCCCTTATAATAGCCAAACATGCTTGGTACGTTTAAAACAAATCATTTGATACTATAATAAGTGTATAGTGTCAAAACAATTTCAATCATAAATATAAATCATAGGCGGCATAGCTACCATCTACTATGTCGCCATACTAGTTCTACAATTAAAACCGAATTACACATATTGGAAATTGGATTCCGTCATGAGTCGAGGCAAGGGGCAAGCTCCTCTCCGCGTTCGAGACACTCTAGCAAATGTCCCAGGGTTACGCACTCTGGGCAACCCCTGGATCTTCAGGGCCGGTCCTCACTTACGTTAGAGGATTGGCAATTCCTGAACACACGTTTCCCGGTCCTTACAGACCTATAATCGAGGCGCCTCGCATTCCAACAACCACATAGCTAAAAAGTATATAAATGTCAGGGCTGGTAAGTCACTGACACCACCAAAGCTAGAAAGAAACTTCGTGCTCTCCCTGCAGTCCGTATCCCGTTTTTAACTCATACCGAGGTGTGAGGCTCGCGAATTCACGTTATACACAAAGCTGCCACGTAGGCGTGCTTTGATCATCAACCACAAGACTTTGTTTTTCAACAGAAGCCTTGATCTATGCAACTCAGCATGCCACACTGGCAGTTCATGCCATGCGATTGATGTCTATCGATATATAACCTCTAAGCTCGTACGTCTCAGAGAAGGGCGTTAAGCAAGAGAATAAATTCTCCGCCGCCAAACAGATATATATTTAACAGAAATCAATCAACACAGAATAAAATCCAATGTCAGACACACTATCCATTTACAAGTCCGTTCTGGGTCTGAACGAAACCGGAGGCACTTTCCTCGCATATCCATCCATCTCCAAGTACGTCCGGACAACCACCAACTATTTCCATCCTCTTGGGTGTACAGCCCAATCAGGATCGTCAGTAATTACCCAAACGATGTGAAGACTTCCGGTCTTCGACCACCGTCTTCATCTTCGACATATCGTCGAATCGGTTATTCAGAATGGGTATAAACCCGACCTTTCCGAACAATCCGCGTATATTAAAAACAAATGTTACCCAAACACAACATACGCCTCATTCCAATTCAGAATATTCTTTTATTCACAAAATCACATTTTTAGGGAAAGGTTCCCATTAATTTTATCCAAGATAAATTCTTTCAAATTTATCCTTTAATCTTCCTTTGGATGTCATTTCAAACCAAATTATGGTTTTCTAAATTAGTCGAGATTAGCGAACCACACCGAAGTAATTGTTTATTTTATTTCCCAATCCCAACCTATTTATCCCATGAAGAAAACTGGTAATACTCCATATCTAGCACCACAGTGTTATCGGTAAAATTAATTACCATTTCACGTTCAAACCTAATTAAAGATTTAACTATCGCTTTGGAGCAAAACTGGTGATACTCCATTCTCGCTCGTTTTCTAAATTTGATAATTTAGATTGTAAATTCACATTTCAATCTAATTGCAGATTCGTTAAAACTCCTTTTACTGGGTTAAAGAACTAGGTGTTATTTAAAACACAGTTCACGACAAACCCAAATCACATTCTATTTATCATCGGGTTAAAGAACTAGTGTTGTTTAAAACACAGTTCACGATAAACCCACAAATCAATTCTAGTTCAATTCAAATCAAATATATTAGGAATTCCGATTATTTAAAACCCCTTTTTAAATCTAATTTATTTATTTAAAAATAAAAACCCGGGTTTTAAATTGAGTTCAAACTAGTTTATTTCGATAAAAATCTATTTTTGTCTTTTCAAATATGGAGTTTTTCATCCCAAATTTTCCCAAATCATTTCTTCTGATTTTACACAAATTATTACTATTTATAATAATTTTATCAAGGCCCGTACAGTCGATTTCCAACAATGGCCATCGAACTGCACTTACAACGACCTTTTTCAAATTTGATTTGGACGTATCTCCAAATCCAACCGTTAGATTTTGAATTTCAAATATTCGTTAGAAAGCTCTTTTCGATACGAACCTAACGGTTCCGGTTTTAGGAGAATCCGATGGTCGGATCTCCCGTAATATCCGTTTGAAATAAATGGTCGAAATTCACGAACTGCCGCGGAGCGGCGCGTTATATTCAGGCCATTTTATTATATATATAATATATATTTCGTCGATTTCTATTTAAAACGAATTTTATAAATAGTTTTTAAATTCGTTTCAAAATTCATTTCAACTTCCATTTCAATTCAAAGCAAAATTGAATTCTTCTTTATAAATTCGTTTTAAAATTCATTTCAACTTCCATTTCAATTCAAAGCAAAATTGAATTCTTCTTTATAAATTATTTTAAAATTCATTTCTATTCAATTCAAATTTCAATTCAATTTGAATTCGTTTTCAATTCAATTCGGTTTCAAAGTCGTTTTCTATTCGATTC
The DNA here is from genome assembly GCA_030737875.1 of Allium sativum. Classification (NCBI taxonomy): domain Eukaryota; kingdom Viridiplantae; phylum Streptophyta; class Magnoliopsida; order Asparagales; family Amaryllidaceae; genus Allium; species Allium sativum. The sequence goes on from CM060910.1 coordinate 469,333,654, forward strand.
AATTCAAATTGGTTTCAAAGTCGTTTTCTATTCGATTCAATTCAAATTGGTTTCAAAGTCGTTTTCTATTCGATTCATTTCAAATTGGTTTCAAAGTCGTTTTCTATACGATTCAATTCAAATTGGTTTCATATATTTCTATTTTCAAATGTTCTGTTTCAAATATTTCTTTTTCAAATATTTTTATTTCAAATATTTCTATTTCAAATAATTTTATTTCAAATATTTCTATTTCAAATATTTCTTTTTCAAATATTTCCTATTCAAATATTTCGTTCAACACATGACTAATCTCAACGGATGAGTACAGTCAACACATGAACCTTTATATTGTATTGATAAAGATGTAAATTTTATTATTAAAATATTTCGTTCAACACATGACTAATCTCAACGGATGAGTACAGTCAACACATGAACCTTTATATTGTATTGATAAAGATGTAAATTTTATTATAAAATTATTTCGTTCAACACATGACTAATCTCAACGGATGAGTACAGTCAACACATGAACCTTTATATTGTATTGATAAAGTTGTAAATTTTATTATTAAAATATTTCGTTCAACACATGACTAATCTCAACGGATGAGTACAGTCAACACATGAACCTTTATATTGTATTGATAAAGATGTAAATTTTATTATTAAAATATTTCGTTCAACACATGACTAATCTCAACGGATGAGTACAGTCAACACATGAACCTTTATATTGTATTGATAAAGATGTAAATTTTATTATTAAAATATTTCGTTCAACACATGACTAATCTCAACGGATGAGTACAGTCAACACATGAACCTTTATATTGTATTGATAAAGATGTAAATTTTATTATTAAAATATTTCGTTCAACACATGACTAATCTCAACGGATGAGTACAGTCAACACATGAACCTTTATATTATATTGATAAAGATGTAAATTTTATTATAAAAATATTTCGTTCAACACATGACTAATCTCAACGGATGAGTACAGTCAACACATGAACCTTTATATTATATTGATAAAGATGTAAATTTTATTATAAAAATATTCCGTTCAACACATGACTAATCTCAACGGATGAGTAGAGTCAACACATGAACCTTTATTTTATATATTCTTTATTTTCTAGATTGGAATGAGGCCCAATCAATCACCATATAAAATTAATTATATGGATTTTCATACAACACACGTATATAATAGCATTGAAAAATAATCAACCATCAACCAAAGTGCACTACACTGTATAAGCATCAAATATAGATATCTAACGCTTATAACAGTCTGTCAATCAATCGATCGACATATTTAATCAATCAGGATGAGTGAACTTCAAATTTCATCCCAACACCCGTGTGGGGTTTCAAACAATCAAACACAGATTTTATTTGTGCAGTTGGGCGATGTGTAAAATTTATCGACCCAATCAATGTCCTTCAAATAGGTGTACATAAACAAACCGTCCGGTTTGTAAATGAATATTTATTTATTCACATTCACGTTAAAAATTATATTTTTAACGACAACATTTTATTTTAACTTATGAATTTCTATTCAGTTCATTCTTTAAATAAAATGTTATTTTTATTTTTCTAACATATTTTAGAAAATTTCGGCGGCATAACGGCACGATACTAGAAACGGGACAAGGCCTAGCCTTATCCCCGGTCTAGTGAAGGCCCACGCCATTCACACATCAATCAAATTCACCAAACACCCAAATTCAATTCAAACCAAATAATCTAACTAATTTTTGCAATCAAACAAACAAGTCCATGGTCTGTGGACGATTGTGTCGGGTGCTACTAAACACCGTCTGCATCCTAGTATATATATATATAACTAGAAAAAGAAATTGAAAGGTGAGAAATTCTCACCGATAGCTATCCAATATCACGACTCTTCTTTGATAGAAATCTTCATCGTTATCGCATCTTCTTCATCTTCGTTGCCCGTATTCACTACATATATAAAAATCACATATTTTTATATTTTGATGTCTTTAAAATAAAGATCAAATTTTTATTTGTTCACGTTCAATTTGAAAACCATACTTTTATAATCGCTTCATACATTTAAAAATCGAATTTTCACTTCGCTATTTAATATATAAAAATCGAATTTTTACTATGTTATTCAATATATAAAAATCGAATTTTTACTATGCTACTATATAGATAAAAATTATATTTTCACATCGATGTTCATATAGTAAAGATTATATTTTTATCACGCCATTCCTCATATAAAGATTTCGCCTTTTCAAAAATAAAGACTTCGCCTTTTCAAAAATAAAGACTTCGCCTTTTCAAAAATAAAGATTTCTCCTTTTTACATTTAAAAATATCGCCTTATCATATTTTTATAGTTCCTACTATGCAAAGATCATATTTTTATCTTTCTACAATATAAAAGATTATATTTTTAATTCTTTAAAAATATAAAAATCATATTTTTAATACTTTAAAAATATGAAAATCATATTTTGACTACTTCGTTATAAAAGAAATATATTTTTCTTCATAAACCGTTATGAAAAAATCTAATTTTTTTTTATTACAATAAACCCTAATTGTTTTTTTTATTATCTGTATTTTAATGAAAATGAAAATAAAATAAAATAAGAAAATAAAATAAAAAAAACATACCAGCGGAGGGGGGGTGATGGCCAGGCTCGGCGGTAGGAGGAGCAGGGGGGGTGTGCGGCGGTGGAGGAAAAGGGGAGGGGGGGCTCTCGATGTTGCGGCGCGGCTCATCGGAGGGGGGGGGGGGGTTCTCGCGCTTCGAGGTGACGGAGGGGAAGAAGAAGGGGAAGGCGGCGAGCTTGGACGGAGGTGGGCCTGCGTCGATGGTGAGGCGGCGCGGTGGTTTAGGGGGGCGGCGAAATCGATTCCCCCCTTTTTTTCTTTTTTCTTTTTTTCTGTTCTGTAAAATCGATTGAAAATGAAAAGGGGGGTCAGAGCGGGTTAAAGGGGAGGGAGATATTTTTTTTATATTATTTAATTTCAATATTTTATTCACATAAAGTAACTTTTTCTATCGACCTCGAAACGAAGCCCACCGCCTGTCGTCCCTAGCGTTTTACCCCCATTCCGAACACAATGGGATATGTATCGTAGGTTGATTTGATCGTTTGAATCAGTTTCCGTTAAATTTACATTTAAATCTATATATTGAATTTTAAACGCGCATTTCAAATTATCGGGGTCACATAACAACTCTATAAATTCCATAAAAATATTTTCTAGCTTCGTATTGACGATACGGTCCTAACAAAACTAGTTTCGTCGAATTCTGAGACCGTTTGAAAAATGGTCATTTTCCAGTCGATTAAAATCAACTGAAACTGGTCAAACGCGTTTTCCTTTGCCACGCTCACATATTGATTCGAAAAATTATGAAATTTGAAACCTAGCAATAATTTGACATCACGGACCCAACAAAACTGGTTTCGTCGAAATCCGAGGTCGTTTGCAAAATGTCTATTTTTAAGGGCCTGAATTCCATAGCGACTATTCAGAATTTTCAACTGGACATATCTTTTGATTCCCGCTATGAAATTTTGATTTTTCGGATTCGTTGGAAAGATATTATCAATTTGATTCTAATGTTTTTGGTTTCACTAAAATCCGGATTGTTTTGCACCCGGTACATTCAATTGAAGTTTGAAATCGAATTATCGAACTACCTCGCCATTTTCAATTCTATTTATAATTATATATAATTATTTATATTCTAACGACGACGCGTATAACATATACATTCGAATTATTTTCAAAATAAATTTCTCGTCGATATTATTTAAAATAATCTATTTTAAATATTCAAAATTCGCTAAAATTGCCAAAATAAAAATTTTAAACTGGCCCAGAATTCCCGGGTTATTACAATCTCCCCCACTTAAAACTTTTCGTCCCCGAAAAGGAACAAAGTCGAAAGTGGTTTGATTAATCAACTCTACGTTCGATCTGGCTTCCATTCTCCAACTTTTCAGTTTCTAAGAATTTTCAAATTTTCAAAAATTTGGCTAACAACCTAAATTTTCGAAATTTTTTGCCATAACCTCCCCTGCACCGGGAGCATCGGGGAATTTCAAATTGCTTCCCCGGTCCTTCTAATCTCAAAAAGAAAAAGAAAAAGCCAAGCGGCTAGCCAATAGGCTCATAAAATCATCATCACCCAAACAAAACAGTAAATTATGTAGTAAACATGTACCTATTTGTCGGGCAAACAAATTTTATTCTCTGCTCTAGCCTCCTTGCTATGACCTGTTCAATGTAAGTACAAGTATATGCAAGCAAAAGCAACCAATTTTCAATATAGCTCAATATTTAATACATTTAGGCTAAATGGTTCAAAATTAGCAAACAAATAGGCAAACAACACCAGCATCAATCAATTAGTGAATTAAAGTTTCAAATTCATAATTTTGATATATATACAGAAAATCATGTTTTTGATGCCAATTCACAACAATGTGATCTATCTATATATAAGTTTTGGTTCTCACACCAGTCTAATGGAAATATATCGATATCACACCTTCGTTACTCGAACATGAATACTAATGACGACTAGTCAATCATCAGAATCATCTTCGGGCCACTAGAGTATGATTCTATATCTATCCAGTATATTAAAACTTCGAATATACGTTCATGACGCGTATATGCAAAATCTTTATATATTGGATTGTCCATATTCAAAATAAATAAATATTCAAATACGTATAAAATGATTTAAATTTTCAAAACAAAATTGTTTTCATTTGAAAATATACTCTTCACACTCGTTCTAGGATACTACTGATCCTATCTCTAACGAGTCATTCTAATTGGATATTACTAATCCAATATCTGATGAATTCTTTCGTATGGTTCTAATGTGACTTGTTCTCGAGCTCTGTAAACCAAAGCTCTGATACCAAATGTGACGGCAAGGAACTTCGCTCAATCCGAATCAGTCGTTAAACCGATCTAGACCGTTCGAAACCCCTGATCGTTTGAGAACAGGACAAAACAGAACGCAGACGGAAGAACATTGCATTGCTATTACAACAATTCCATCAGATACAAGAATATACAGAGTATAATTGAATAAATTACATTCGATAAATATCAGAGATTACAATAATTTACATAGCAGCGGAAAAACAATATAAAACAACTGAAAGTAATACACAGATACAGAGCTTTCCGAGCATCGTTCCAGCTGTAAATCAGGATCCTATGAATATAAATCTGCAAAACCAAACTACTAGCTGCCCGTGCGGAAAATAGGGGCACCCAGAGTTTAGGTTAAAACAATAAACTCCAGGTCAGTCATGTGACTGGTGTGAGAACTAAAACAGTTATTTAAAACTTTATTTTAAAAGAGAGTAATTCAAGGGACCACGCCGTATAACACGGAACGGGTTTCCTCCCAAGAATACTAGTGCATAGAATAAACAACGCAATGCTTTTTCGAAAAATGAAGCTATTATAAGACCCAAGTCCCATCACACAATGCAACGCAAGCCGGAGGATAGGGTTTTCCCTTATAATAGCCAAACATGCTTGGTACGTTTAAAACAAATCATTTGATACTATAATAAGTGTATAGTGTCCAAACAATTTCAATCATAAATATAAATCATAGGCGGCATAGCTACCATCTACTATGTCGCCATACTAGTTCTACAATTAAAACCGAATGACACGTATTGGAAATTGGATTCCGTCATGAGTCGAGGCAAGGGGCAAGCTCCTCTCCGCGTTCGAGACACTCTAGCAAATGTCCCAGGGTTACGCACTCTGGGCAACCCCTGGATCTTCAGGGCCGGTCCTCACTTACGTTAGAGGATTGGCAATTCCTGAACACACATTTCCCGGTCCTTACAGACCTATAATCGAGGCGCCTCGCATTCCAACAACCACATAGGTGAAAAGTATATAAATGTCAGGGCTGGTAAGTCACTGACACCACCAAAGCTAGAAAGAAACGTCGTGCTCTCCCTGTAGTCCGTATCCCGTTTTTAACTCATACCGAGGTGTGAGGCTCGCGAATTCACGTTATACACAAAGCTGCCACGTAGGCGTGCTTTGATCATCAACCACAAGACTTTGCTTTTCAACAGAAGCCTTGATCTATGCAACTCAGCATGCCACACTGGCAGTTCATGCCATGCGATTGATGTCTATCGATATATAACCTTTAAGCTCGTACGTCTCAGAGAAGGGCGTTAAGCAAGAGAATAAATTCTCCGCCGCCAAACAGATATATATTTAACAGAAATCAATCAACACAGAATAAAATCCAATGTCAGACACACTATCCATTTACAAGTCCGTTCTGGGTCTGAACGAAACCGGAGGCACTTTCCTCGCATATCCATCCATCTCCAAGTACGTCCGGACAACCACCAACTATTTCCATCCTCTTGGGTGTACAGCCCAATCAGGATCGTCAGTAATTACCCAAACGATGTGAAGACTTCCGGTCTTCGACCACCGTCTTCATCTTCGACATATCGTCGTATCGGTTATTCAGAATGGGTATAAACCCGGCCTTTCCGAACAATCCGCGTATATTAAAAACAAATGTTACCCAAACACAACATACGCCTCATTCCAATTCAGAATATTCTTTTATTCACAAAATCACATTTTTAGGGAAAGGTTCCCATTAATTTTATCCAAGATAAATTCTTTCAAATTTATCCTTTAATCTTCCTTTGGATGTCATTTCAAACCAAATTATGGTTTTCTAAATTAGTCGAGATTAGCGAACCACACCGAAGTAATTATTTATTTTATTTCCCAATCCCAACCTATTCATCCCATGAAGCAAAACTGGTAATACTCCATATCTAGCACCACAGTGTTATCGGTAAAATTAATTACCATTTCACGTTCAAATCTAATTAAAGATTTAACTATCGCTTTGGAGCAAAACTGGTGATACTCCATTCTCGCTCGTTTTCTAAATTTGATAACTTAGATTGTAAATTCACATTTCAATCTAATTGCAGATTCGTTAAAACTCCTTTTACTGGGTTAAAGAACTAGGTGTTATTTAAAACACAGTTCACGACAAACCCAAATCACATTATATTTATCATCGGGTTAAAGAACTAGTGTTGTTTAAAACACAGTTCACGATAAACCCACAAATCAATTCTAGTTCAATTCAAATCAAATATATTAGGAATTCCGATTATTTAAAACCCCTTTTTAAATCTAATTTATTTATTTAAAAATAAAAACCCGGGTTTTAAATTGAGTTCAAACTAGTTTATTTCGATAAAAATCTATTTTTGTCTTTTCAAATATGGAGTTTTTCATCCCAAATTTTCCCAAATCATTTCTTCTGATTTTACACAAATTATTACTATTTTTAATAATTTTATCAAGGCCCGTACAGTCGATTTCCAACAATGGCCATCGAACTGCACTTACAGTGACCTTTTTCAAATTTGATTTGGACGTATCTCCAAATCCAACCGTTAGATTTTGAATTTCAAATATTCGTTAGAAAGCTCTTTTCGATACGAACCCAACGGTTCCGGTTTTAGGAGAATCCGACGGTCGGATCTCCCGTAATATCCGTTTGAAATAAATGGTCGAAATTCACAAACTGCCGCGGTGCGGCGCGTTCTATTCAGGCCATTTTATTATATATATAATATATATAATATATATTTCGTCGATTTCTATTTAAAACGAATTTTATAAATAGTTTTTAAATTCGTTTCAAAATTCATTTCAACTTCCATTTCAATTCAAAGCAAAATTGAATTCTTCTTTATAAATTCGTTTTAAAATTCATTTCAACTTCCATTTCAATTCAAAGCAAAATTGAATTCTTCTTTATAAATTCGTTTTAAAATTCATTTCTATTCAATTCAAATTTCAATTCAATTTGAATTCGTTTTCAATTCAATTCGGTTTCAAAGTCGTTTTCTATTCGATTCAATTCAAATTGGTTTCAAAGTCGTTTTCTATTCGATTCAATTCAAATTGGTTTCAAAGTCGTTTTCTATTCGATTCAATTCAAATTGGTTTCAAAGTCGTTTTCTATTCGATTCATTTCAAATTGGTTTCAAAGTCGTTTTCTATTCGATTCAATTCAAATTGGTTTCATATATTTCTATTTTCAAATGTTCTGTTTCAAATATTTCTTTTTCAAATATTTTTATTTCAAATATTTCTATTTCAAATAATTTTATTTCAAATATTTCTATTTCAAATATTTCTTTTTCAAATATTTCCTATTCAAATATTTCGTTCAACACATGACTAATCTCAACGGATGAGTACAGTCAACACATGAACCTTTATATTGTATTGATAAAGATGTAAATTTTATTATTAAAATATTTCGTTCAACACATGACTAATCTCAACGGATGAGTACAGTCAACACATGAACCTTTATATTGTATTGATAAAGATGTAAATTTTATTATTAAAATATTTCGTTCAACACATGACTAATCTCAACGGATGAGTACAGTCAACACATGAACCTTTATATTGTATTGATAAAGATGTAAATTTTATTATTAAAATATTTCGTTCAACACATGACTAATCTCAACGGATGAGTACAGTCAACACATGAACCTTTATATTGTATTGATAAAGATGTAAATTTTATTATTAAAATATTTCGTTCAACACATGACTAAACTCAACGGATGAGTACAGTCAACACATGAACCTTTATATTATATTGATAAAGATGTAAATTTTATTATTAAAATATTTCGTTCAACACATGACTAATCTCAACGGATGAGTACAGTCAACACATGAACCTTTATATTATATTGATAAAGATGTAAATTTTATTATAAAAATATTTCGTTCAACACATGACTAATCTCAATGGATGAGTACAGTCAACACATGAACCTTTATATTATATTGATAAAGATGTAAATTTTATTATAAAAATATTTCGTTCAACACATGACTAATCTCAACGGATGAGTACAGTCAACACATGAACCTTTATATTATATTGATAAAGATGTAAATTTTATTATAAAAATATTTCGTTCAACACATGACTAATCTCAACGGATGAGTACAGTCAACACATGAACCTTTATTTTATATATTCTTTATTTTCTAGATTGGAACGAGGCCCAATCAATCACCATATAAAATTAATTATATGGATTTTCATACAACACATGTATATAATAGCATTGAAAAATAATCAACCATCAACCAAAGTGCACTACACTGTATAAGCATCAAGTATAGATATCTAATGCTTATAACAGCCTGTCAATCAATCGATCGACATATTTAATCAATCAGGATGAGTGAACTTCAAATTTCATCCCAACACCCGTGTGGGGTTTCAAACAATCAAACACAGATTTTATTTGTGCAGTTGGGCGATGTGTAAAATTTATCGACCCAATCAATGTCCTTCAAATAGGTGTACATAAACAAACCGTCCGGTTTGTAAATGAATATTTATTTATTCACATTCACATTAAAAATTATATTTTTAACGACAACATTTTATTTTAACTTATGAATTTCTATTCAGTTCATTCTTTAAATAAAATGTTATTTTTATTTTTCTAACATATTTTAGAAAATTTCGGCGGCATAACGACACGATACTAGAAACAGGACAAGGCCTAGCCTTATCCCCGGTCTAGTGAAGGCCCACGCCATTCACACATCAATCAAATTCACCAAACACCCAAATTCAATTCAAACCAAATAATCTAACTAATTTTTGCAATCAAACAAACAAGTCCATGGTCTGTGGACGATTGTGTCGGGTGCTACTAAACACCGTCTTCATCCTAGTATATATATAACTAGAAAAAGAAATTGAAAGGTGAGAAATTCTCACCGATAGCTATCCAATATCACGACTCTTCTTTGATAGAAATCTTCATCGTTATCGCATCTTCTTCATCTTCGTTGCCCGTATTCACTACATATATAAAAATCACATATTTTTATATTTTGATGTCTTTAAAATAAAGATCAAATTTTTATTTGTTCACGTTCAATTTGAAAACCATACTTTTATAATCGCTTCATACATTTAAAAATCGAATTTTCACTTCGCTATTCAATATATAAAATTCGAATTTTTACTATGCTATTCAATATATAAAAATCGAATTTTTACTATGCTACTATATAGATAAAAATTATATTTTCACATCGATGTTCATATAGTAAAGATTATATTTTTATCACGCCATTCCTCATATAAAGATTTCGCCTTTTCAAAAATAAAGACTTCGCCTTTTCAAAAATAAAGATTTCTCCTTTTTACATTTAAAAATATCGCCTTATCATATTTTTATAGTTCCTACTATGCAAAGATCATATTTTTATCTTTCTACAATATAAAAGATTATATTTTTAATTCTTTAAAAATATAAAAATCATATTTTTAATATTTTAAAAATATAAAAATCATATTTTGACTACTTCATTATAAAAGAAATATATTTTTCTTCATAAACCGCTATGAAAAAACTAATTTTTTTTTTATTACAAAAAACTCTAATTGTTTTTTTTCTTTTTTATTATTATCTGTATTTTAATGAAAATGAAAATAAAATAAAATAAGAAAATAAAATAAAAAAAACATACCAGCGGAGGGGGGGGGGTGATGGCCAGGCTCGGCGGCAGTAGGAGCAGGGGGGGTGTGCGGCGGTGGAGGAAAAGGGGAGGGGAGGGGGGCTCTCGATGCTACGGCGTGGCTCATCTGGGGGGGGGGGCTCTCGCGCTTCGAGGTGACGGAGGGGAAGAAGAAGGGGAGGGCGGCGAGCTTGGACGGAGGTGGGCCTGCGTCGATGGTGAGGCGGCGCGGTGGTTTAGGGGGGCGGCGAAATCGATTCCCCCCCTTTTTTTTTCTGTTCTGTAAAATCGATTGAAAATGAAAAGGGGGGGGGGGCAGAGCGGGTTAAAGGGGAGGGAGATATTTTTTTTATATTATTTAATTTTAATATTTTATTCACATAAAGTAACTTTTTCTATCGACCTCGAAACGAAGCCCACCGCCTGTCGTCCCTAGCGTTTTACCCCCATTCCGAACACAATGGGATATGTATCATATGTTGATTTGATCGTTTGAATCAGTTTCCGTTAAATTTACATTTAAATCTATATATTGAATTTTAAACGCGCATTTCAAATTATCGGGGTCACATAACAACTCTATAAATTCCATAAAAATATTTTCTAGCTTTGTATTGACGATACGGTCCTAACAAAACTAGTTTCGTCGAATTCTGAGACCGTTTGAAAAATGGCCATTTTCCAGTCGATTAAAATCTACTGAAACTGGTCAAACGTGTTTTCCTTTTCCACGCTCACATATTGATTCGAAAAATTATGAAATTTGAAACCTAGCAATAATTTGAAATCACGGACCCAACAAAACTGGTTTCGTCGAAATCCGAGGTCGTTTGCAAAATGTCTATTTTTAAGGGCCTGAATTCCATAGCGACTATTCAGAATTTTCAACTGGACATATCTTTTGATTCCCGCTATGAAATTTTGATTTTTCGGATTCGTTGGAAAGATATTATCAATTTGATTCTAATGTTTTTGGTTTCACTGAAATCCGGATTGTTTTGCACCCGGTACATTCAATTGAAGTTTGAAATCGAATTATCGAACTACCGCGCCATTTTCAATTCTATTTATAATTATATATAATTATTTATATTCTAACGACGACGCGTATAACATATACATTCGAATTATTTTCAAAATAAATTTCTCGTCGATATTATTTAAAATAATCTATTTTAAATATTCAAAATTCGCTAAAATTGCCAAAATAAAAATTTTAAACTGGCCCAGAATTTCCGGGTTATTACAATTCGTTACCCTGCCAAATTGTCAAGGTAAAATACATGTTAACATTCATAGAAAACCAGCAAAAAGCAAAAGTCATTTGGCTAATGAAATTCGAATGATGATTTAGAACGATCAGAACTCTCGATAACCAAAGACCAGAACTTGCAAACAGATTTAAATCGTAATAGAGACACTACTGTTAAATATAATAAAGTGTCGAATAGTATATGGTAGTGTATATCAACCATTGTGTATCTATATCCATTGATCAATATTTTATTGTGCTCTGCAAATAATGAATGAATACATAAGGTCAATTTAAACACATAATTTTAAATCATCAAATTATTGCAAATCAATGCTCAATGTATTTGATGAAACTACAGAAATAACTTAATATGACAAGTCCGAAAATATCAAAATTTGAATACAGCAGCAGACGGTTCTACAAAATTCCAAAAAAAAAGACTTATTGGTTTGAAAGACTCAACTGAAGCCCAAAAATCATTGAATAATAAACATTGCAAAGTCCACTCAGATAATACATTCATTTCTCTTCAAAATTCAAAAGAAAACAGTTTCAGAAGCTTAACATACAACTGTACACGGTCTATTTCCTTTGGAGGTGGGAAGTCTTATTATACATCTCTCTGTTTAGATTGAGAAAACCAATATATAAAACTGTAAACAAATAAAACTCCTTTAATTTTTGTCTCTATTTATGACCAATAATCTTATAGTACAATTCAATAGGCTATAAAAAATATGCTGCCATAATTCATATAGTCAAAACCTTTTTAAAATAACTGGTTTAGTTTGTCGACATTTGCCAAATCAGATGGTTTTTGTGACTTTTTATGCAGGATACGCATTCATTAAATAGTTATACAATTATCATTTTCACATATGTTAATACTGATAATGTAACCACTAAAAATATATTTATTTTTCACGTTTCACTATTAATTAACACAGACCGACCGCGTCCACCCCTACTTTCTTCTATTAATTTTCTAAGAAAATCTGATGGAAAATATTCACATAATCCCGTCTTAAAATCCGATTGCCAATTGAGTGTCACTGGATGAAATTATCTCACAAACGTCAACTATTTGAAAACAAGATTGATCATTTACTAACTCTATTGTCTTGTCAATAACTATTTAAAATTTAAAATTGCTATACTTTCAATAGACAATAAATATCTTTCAGGAAAATAGAAGTTCATATTAAATATATTTTTCAACGTAACTTTACCTTTAGTAGTAATTTTCTACCCACAACACGTTCAAAACTGGTACAATAGTAGTTTTTATGGATACAATCGTGGATATGCCACTTTTGGCTTCCAGAATTTGGAGAGCAAGTTTAAAGAAGACAACACCAATTTAAGGAATTTGCAAGATAAGAATAAAGAGCATGAAAACCAGCTTGAGTCCAAAGTGCAATTACAAGATTTTCTGTTAATGATAGAATCAAATTTGATGCTATAACACTATAAGACTGGAGCATGGGAACAAATGCAATGACATGATGTCCATATTCAATTAGCATACAGTCTGAAGTCAAAATAACACAAAATGCATAAATAGAAATTTTGTGCATTTAAAAGTATACCTGTTTGTTTATTAGAAAGCGAACCATATTCTGTAAGTCTGAAATTCTTTTATGACACTGAGTTATTTGGGTATCCCTTGATTGAGACAAAACTAATTTGGTTTTGGTATACCCCCTTCCTAGTGCTCTTATACGTCCAGGTTTATCTTGTCCCAAAATTTGTACAATCGCATCTTCTTGGATATTCTTTGTCGAGTCAGATTATTTCGCATTTTCAATTTTTTTAATCTCTTCCTATTTAAATTAACATACATGTATGTTATATACAATGGTAAAAATGTCACAATATTCAATTATTGACCCAAAATAAACCAAAATACTTACAATAACATTTGCAACATCTGTATTCATTGGTTCACCATTCTTTTTGGTATGAGATTTAATCCAAATATCCGTTCTACATATGGAAGATGAATCTTGACTATGCTTTTTCTAAATTTAAAAACACAAAAAATAAATCAATCGATATTTATTAATTAGCTAGATAAATAATGCTACGTTTAATTAACTAACCAAATCATCGGTAAATCTAGCCAGTCCTCTTCGTCCAGTTGTGTGTGGCAATTGCTTTTGCCTAAAGGATCTATATTTCTCACTTTTTGCCTGAAAATACGTAATTTAGCCTTAGACTCTAAACATAATTTAATCCACAATTTAGTTTTATAGTAAATAAGCATACCTTAAACTCCAAACTTAATTTCTCCTTTATAAACGATCTCGACTCGTTCATGCTTTTTATATTGTACGGTTTCAAGCTAAGTCTTTCCTCTTCCGTCATTGCATTAACTAATTTTCGGACCAATTTGCTTTTTAACGATCTCCAAATAGTTCCCATTTGTTGAAATATGGAATTTTTTTGCCATTCTTCCACTTTGAATCTAGCCTACAAGTAAAAATAAGAAGAAACTAATCAAGCAATTTGATAACATGCATTATTTTCAGTTTAGTGACTATTAGCAACTGAAATTAAAATAAATTAGTAATATCTAAACTGGACTAAATTTAATAAGAAGTCTAATATTAAATTACTATTAGACTTATTAGTGACTATTAGACTTATTAGTAACATACATTAGTTCTGTCAGTTTAGTGACTATTAGACTTATTAGTCACATACATTAGTTCTGTCAGTTTAGTGACTATTAGACTTATTAGTAACATACATTAGTTCTGTCAGTTTTCTCCTTTAAACAAAGATGCATCAATTACTAATTTTAATAAGCCAATTCATGTAGACAGATCAAAATGCCTGAAGCCATACAAGCAAAGAATGAAGTTGTATATGGTAATCGTATACCCATGTGCATTCCGCTAAATTGTTTTCAACCCCATGAATTTCAATCTTTAAACTTTGCTAAAATTGCTATGGACATTGTTTAGAAGACTATACAACAAGAAAAACGTCATTGTTATATAAGTTGTGAGATCCAAACCACACTACATATTTTTCAAAGCCTACATACATAGGATATGAAAACCGGCAAAGACTTCGCCATTTTATGCAAGAAAATGGTTTTTGTGCTATTAAATTTGAGAAAAAAGAATTGTGATAAAGTATGAGAGGATGACCCATAATTTTTATAATAAGAAACCAATGACGATGAAAAGATGGACATTCGAAACAAAGATCTTCTATATACCATCCATATTTGGATGACTCTCTGGCTTGTCATTAAACTATTGGACTAAATATGGTATTAGTCATCAATCTGCTCAAATTAGATAAATTTACAAAATGTGTTATTAAAATAGCATATTTGCGCATTCTAGTTGAAGTCTAGATGTCATTTAAATACCAAAATCCAATTCTAATCATAACAGAAAAAGGCACGTTGTTTATGCAATATGCCGAGTATGAATGAAAACCCACAAATGTTTGAATTGTAATAACAGAAAAATGTGTTAAAAAATTTGCTAAGTTTGTCCTTTAGTCTATTTTCTACAGATTCTATATGTAATTTTACTGAAGTATAGGTGCCAAACCAATTAAACTCAAACAACGCAACGCTATGGATATTGACTCTAACCAGTATGTGAATACCGATCTTATTCAAGCAACAAACTGTCAATAGGAGCAAAACTAATGTATGTTACTAATAAGTCTAATAAGTCATAGCATGTAGCAAAATAGTAGACGAACTGCCAAAATCAAATCATAATTCATAACTCATTGATATTTGTAGTAGAAATCAAATTGCATATTCCAAAAAAGAAATCTAACAATCCTAGTTAGATGTCTTAACAATAACTGAATTTCTCTTAAAATTTTGCAATATGTTGTTTACTGAACTGAATATCTTCATGTGCTACTAGCACAGAATATTTCTCCGTGTTTTAAGCAACGGACGCCCCATGTTATCGATTTGGAATGCGATAATTCTTCACTATTACGACCACGTTCTGAACTTATGCATTCAAACCGACTTTGATGATTGGAAACTAACAGCCTAATTTCTTCTTACTACAAACACTTTTGTGGTGCTGAAACATAACCAATAAATCTTGTAGAAATGATTCCAAAACTGTATTTCAAAAACATAAAAACATGGTTTTAATCTATAATTCGTTGGATCATCCTAAAATTCGATTCTGCCAAACTTTTCAGTGGTCTTGATGATAGGCAGTAACCACGATTTGCTAAACAACTTGGGAACCAATGTAGAACAATTAACACATAATCCCTAGATTATACACTTCAAATAATCAGCATTTGATTTTTTTTTCAATGAATCTGATTTCTGCTATCGAACGAACAAAACCCAAAGAAGGAGTCGAAACTATATAAGCCATTTTAACATCGAATGGAAGCCATATCATTTGGCAGATCCAAACTTTGACTTACTTGCCTAACGCCCCATGCACCTGAGTCGCATTATGTATATTTTTTCATATGTCTCGCATGCCTTAATCTACTAAGGTGTCAGTCTCATAGGCAATAAGGGACAATAAAAGAAGCATTTAATAGCCGTAATTCTCAAGCTTTGTTGAGTGACTAGCATGGAAATTTTTTATCCTTTTTCTGTTACAATTTTACATGTTTTCATACTTCATTATCCTGCAAAGAGCACCTATTATGCATTAGTTATCAATTTTCTAATAATAACAGTACAACAAAAGCATAGCAGATATCAACTAGCAGATAAATGAAAGATATACAGTAAACTAATCGCTTGTTTACTATGAGCAACACAGACATCAACGGACTTAAGTAATATATCAACTTAATTATGCATTAGTTATAAATTTTCCAAAATAAAACATTCATACCTGAATTGATTCCCATAATACAACTTTCAATTCAACGCTTAGAAGCCTCCAATCGACAAGTGTAACCGGTACATGTTCTCGTACAAGCGACCCAAGAAAGGAAGATAAATGTATTGAGCCCTCTCCTATGGGTATGGATACCTCATTGACTTCAATTTCAATTCGATTCCCAGGACATAACGGAAGTTTTTTTGCTCTTGTTGGACCTCTAGGATGTTTTTTCACATCCATATTTGCAGTTTGAACTTCAGTTGATCCATTGATTTCCTCTTCGGCATGAGCATTTTCTTTGGAAGCTATTTCAACTTCTTCACGTATTTCATTTTCTTCACGGAGCATTTCAGTTTCCTCACGCATTTCAGTTTCTTCACGAGCCATTTCAATTTCCACACACGGCATTTGTATTGTCTTGTGCCGTAATTCTTGTTCTTTGTCTACATTACAAGCTTCAACGGTTGACTTGTTATATTTGACTTTTGGCTTATACTTTCGGGATTTCTCGTTCTTCAATTGTTAGCAAGTACGTATTGAGCTTATGTGCATATCCTTATCCTTTGGCTGTGAAAACAATATTGACAAACAAAACAAAATTAGATGAGCACTCAATTAACATTTATTAACAAACACTACATACACTCCCATATAAGTCTAATATTCTCTGAATAAGTCTAATATTTTCTGTAATATGCAAATAATTAACAAACACTACATGCGCCTTTTCCTTTGAAACTACTCTGAATGTATTCAATTTTTTTTTTAACTTATAATACATGTTGCTCAGCTGTGCCACCACCTCTTTTGTTTAAATTCAATTCGAGAGCCAGACCATAAAACTGTGAAAAAGAACCGGATGAGAGAGAGGCTCCAAATTTTGACCTTGGCATCACTCAGATTCTAGCTATGCATGTGTACAAGTAGAGAAAAGTTGTATAAAATAATATGGTGAGAAAGGCAGACAATACTAATTCTAAAACATATTGCTTAGGAAACATAATGCTAGTGTTAACTGAGATTTACCATGTGGTTGTATAATAATGTTTACACAATATTGCTTAGGAAACAACTAGAGATTCAATGCTATTAAATGATAAACTAACTTGTCATATTTCACCAGAAAAAAAATGATTTAAAACTAACTTCATACCTTCATGATCAAGATTATGAGCGTCTTCAAATATGAAAATCTCTATGACAACCAATAACTCGATACCTGCATATATGAAATATTAAATTTTATGAGATATATAACTCAATAACTCCTCTAGTGATCACCAATTTTTTTATAATTAAATGTATCTTATTGATTTAGATATTGAAATGTAGAAGATGAAGTCAAAATCATTTATATAAATCAACACATATCAAACACAATAATTAATGCATAAAAACTAAAATATAACTAAACAAAAATTGCCTTGCGTAAAGGGTAGCTATACCTCTCTTAAATAATGCATGTAACAATATTTATTGACTCGCCATAGGGTAACAAATTCAGCAATATTGAGTTATTCGAGTATGCCTTCGCAGTCCTCTCTAACATAGCTAACATTGTCAACTTCCATATCGGTTACATCGAGTTCTTCTGGAATATTGATAGTTTCTTCTACATAATCATTTGTTTCTAAATCAAGAAAACCTCTTGGCGGTGCTTTCATTATGACGTACCAACTTGAAGAATCGTTTTCTCTTGAATAAAATACTTGTTTCGCTTGAGATGCAAGAATGTATGGATCTTTTGAAAATGATGCTTGGTTTTGATGTAAATTGACAATGGTGAAACCATCTTCATCAACTTTTACTCCATTTCCAACATGTGCCCAATGACACTTAAAAATAGGAATATAAAACACGTGATAATCTAATAAAATTATATCAGTCAATATTCCATGATAAGTGACCACATCGGCTACTTGAGAAATATCTTTTGCACTTGCTCTACACAAAGTAGTCGCATCGTAAGTCACTCCACTATTCTGAGTTTCACTCGCTACATCTTTTATGTGAAATCGTTGTCCATTGATGACATATCCTTTGTAAGACAAAGCATCATTTTTCGGACCATATGCAATCCACCTCAGCATTTCATCGTGATCATTGGAGTTAATAGGTATCTGTAAATTATTTAGAATTACATTGGCTATTTTAGAATAATATTCTTAAAAAAAAATGAGAGTATGTTTAAAAAATTCATTTTACCTTATTTTTTATCCAATCAGCAAAAAAATTTGTACGCGTTTGCCACAACAAAGCTGAATTTCTCTCCATGCGCTTGTTTGAATTTTGTAATTCCCCTAAGTGCAAACTAGTATAAAACAAGGAATTTAATGTTATATTTACTAACAGAAACATATTAAAATAATTGAAACATAATATAATATATATTTACTCTAAAAATGGTTCAACCATGGCCATATTCATTAATACGGCTAAATGAGCACTTTCTTTCTCATTTGAGGATAATGTAATTGTCTTAGACGCTGAAATTGGACGTCCCTCGAGTATTACATTGCTTTCTTAATCTTCATTTCGACCATTTGTCTCCTCAATGTTCCCTGATTTTTTTCAAGAAATCACTAAAAAAATTAATGCATTCCTCCATAAGATAAGATTCTACAATACATCCCTCTGGTCGTGAGCAGTTTCTTACATAATCTTTGAGTGTTTTCATATATCTTTCAAAAGGATACATCCAGCAAAATTGAACCGGTCCACATAGAAGTGCTTCTCTACCAAGATGAATTGACAGATGCACCATTATGTCAAAAAATGAGGGTAGAAAATATTTTTCAAGCTCACATAAAATTTCTATAATCTCTATGTTCATTTGTTGAAAATTTTCTCTATCAAGGACACGTTGACATAATTTGTTGAAAAATGAACATAAGCGAATTATTGATTTTCTTGCTTTTTTGACAATAACCCTCTTATTGCTACAGGTAACAAGTGTTGCATTAAAACATGATAATCATGTGATTTCAAGCCACCAATTTTACAATTCTCTAACGATATACGATTTTTCAAATTTGAGCAGTAACCATCGGGTCCTTTGAAATCATACAGTCTTTTGCAGAATATTTTTTTCTCTGAATTTGACAACGTATAAGGAGCCGGCGGAAGGTATGTTTTCTTCCCACGAGGTTGTGCATGAAGCTCATGTCGAATTCCCTAATCCTCTAAATCCTTTCTAGAGTTCGTTCCATCTTTTGATTTGTTATCATGCAACATTGATCCTAAGATGCTTTCACCGATGTTTTTCTCCATATGCATTACATCTAAATTATACCGTAACGGAAGTTCCTATAAATATCAATAATGTAACTCATAATTATATTATATTATAATTTTAAATTTTAAAAAATAAAAAAAAACTACCGCTAACCTTCCAATACGGCAAATCAAAGAAAAACGATCTCTTTTTCCACCTTGTTAACTCCAGTTTAATATGATCTTTATCTTCATCATATTCATCTTCCGTACCATGGACAATCTTCATCTTCCTCTTTTCAACTTGATAGATTTTATCTTAATGGCTTTTTTCTTATTATTCCTTTTCTTCTTGTTTTTCTTTTCTTTCTCTTTTCCAAAGTTATTTGGATAATCTTTTAACAATTCAAAAATATTTCTTCCAGTTAAAATTCTAGGCGCGTTTCCATTCTCCATGGTGTTATCAAACCATGTCTTTTGTTTCCTACGTGCATCATCTACAGATAGATATCTTCTGTGACCCATGTAGACATTCTTTCGACTATAATTCAACCAACGATGATGAGTGTTAACACCACACAATGAGCAAGCTTTTTCTCCCTTCACACAACATCCAGCTAGATTTCCATAGGCTGGAAAATCATTTATTGTCCAAAGCAAGATTGCGTTCAGTTTAAACAGCGTTTTACTAAATGCATCATATGAATCAATTCCATCACTCCACAAATAATGCAAGTCTTCAATCAAAGGTGCCAAGTATACATCAATATCGTTTCTGGGCTGTTTCGGGCCGAGAATAAGTAATGTCAACAAAATATTTTCCTTCTTCATACACAACGTAGGTGAGAGGTTGTATATGAGAAGCATTACTGGCCAACAACTATACTTAGAATTTAACATAGAAAATGGATAAAATCCATCCGTAACAAGACCGAGTCTAAGATTGCGTGGATCGGCAGAAAAAGGTTTCCATCGTTCATCCACCATATTCCATGCCATAGAATCCACAGGATGACGCATTTTTCCATCATTGCTTCTATTATTGAAATGCCATCTTAAATTTTCTGCCATTTTCTTAGATCTAAACATTCTTCTAAATCTTGGAATTATCGGAAAATATCTCAAGACTTTAACTGGAACACCTTGTACAATCTCCTTGGTATCTTGATTTATTTTCCATCTTGAAGAACCACATTTTGGACTAGCATTTAAATCTTTGTATTCTTTTCTGAAAAGACAACAGTCATTCTCACAAGCTTGTATCTTTTCAAATCCCATGTCAAATGCTTTAAGAATTTTTTTTTACTTCATATAAAGTCTTAGGAAGTACGTTGTCTTTCGGCAAAAACAATTGTTGCACATTTAGAAGCTTGTCAAACCCACTATCTGATAGACCGGTCTCACATTTAAGATTATACAAGACAGTGATGGCTGATAATTTTGTATGATCTGTGCAGCCAAGATATAATGGAGTTTCTGCATCTTCCAAATTTTTAAGCAACTCATCCTCTCTTCTTTGAAAATCAACATCATCTTTATCATCAACAAGAGAATCATGATCCACAAAATCTTCATCTTCATAGTGAATCATCTTGAATAAGCCATACGTGTCGGACGAATTTGTCTTTTCATCTACATTTACTTGATTGCCATGGCTATACCGCCTACTGCTCTTATGTTTAGGATCCATTCCTTTTATAACTAAATGCTCAAAAATGATGTGGTCATCGTGACGTCTAAGATTTCGACAATCCTTGCACGGGCACAAAATTTTCTCCACATTTCTCAGATTTTCCTTTGCCACACGCACGAAATTCAAAACTCCTCGCCGATACTCTACACTAGCCCTATGACAAAAATAAAAAAAATAAATTTTAATATTAACATATATGTGCTAATTCTTCAAATAAATTTAAGTATCATATACTCACCTGTTTAAATTCATCCAATCTTTTTCCATCGGTGATATATACAAGTGCACTTAAATCTGCACTGGTTTAACAAAAATCTGCACTGGTTTAACAAAAAATCTGCACTGTGTTTAATTTTCTGAAACTGCACTCCTTTAAAATACAGCTCTTGTTAAAAAAAATGCACTGGTTTAACAAAAAATCTGCACTTGTTTAACAATAAAAAACTGTATTTCTTTAACAAAAATAAAATGCATTTGTTTTGCTTAAAAACTGCAGTTTTATAATTATAAAAAAACTACACTTAAATAAAACATTGATATATACAAGTGCTGCAATTTTCATAACGATATAATAGGACTAATTTTGAAGCGATAGAAATTACCATTTTAAACAAGTTTTTGGCGCCCTTTCTAGTGAATGCATGTTAGTTTTTATTCCACTCTTTGGACTATTTTTACTTTTGCTTTCTTTTATTTTGTGTTTAAAAAACAAAACAATCAATGATGATTGCGTTGTTCATTTGTTGCTTGGTCCACTCGTTGTATTCACTTGAATTTAGTTTTGTTAGTGTATGCTTGTTTTTTTTTTTTAGATTGTTCTATTAAAAAAGGTTATGCATTTATTGTTAGATTTTGTGTTTTTGTTTCTGCTTGTATTTCACTGCATTCTCATTTTTTTAAGGAAGGTAGTGTTTGGTTTATTTTATGTTTTGAGTTTTTAGTTTTCAACGTTAATTATGAAATTGGGAAGATTTGACGTGTATCGGAGGTGATGGATCAAAGACAGAGGGAGTGAAGGAGGGGAACGCGGGATTATGGATGCATAAATTCGTTATCGTCTTTTCGTTATTTCTAAAAATATGGAAAATAATAAAAAGTTGTTTTTTGTTTTGTGTGTTAACTTCGTTTTGTAAAACGATCGTTTTTCACGAAATGTATGCGTTATCGGTACTTTTGTATGTGCGAAAATTCAAAATTGAAAATTGTAAACCAAACGCATTCGAAATTTTGCATTTAACTTCTTAAAATTTATGTTGTTTAGTGTCTTTGTTTTGTTTTGTTTTGTTTGTCTTGTGCATTTGCAATAAAATAAAATAAGTAAATCAATACAGATAATTTGTAATATTCACAATGTGCTAAATGGTAGTGCATCACTGTTTTTTTTGGAATGTTATTTTGTTGTTTTCAATTTCCAATTTCCAATTAATTTGACTTCATTTTAGTTCTTGACTGTTGCAGTTGCTGCATTTGCATTTTCAGTCATAATTTCTGTTACACTGAATTAAAAAAAATTGCATTGCATCTTTATATCTACACTGCATTTAACTTTATTTATTTACATTTGCTCATATATGTTCTCTCTTGTTCCAAACATTTCATCTCCTCTACCTCATCACTTACAAACACATTACATTTTAACAGTCAACTATCTGACCATCACCACTTCTTCGTTCCGGGACCATCCTCCAGCAAATTACTTGTTACCAATTTCATTCACAAACCAACACTACTACAAACTTTCGTGCGACAATCCAATTCAATGTGCTCTTCCATACACCACAACTCGAAACTTCTGCTTCCTTTTCTTCACCTGCGTGCTTCACGTCAAAGTGGTGAACCCGTACCCGTGAGATACAACAGCTCCATCTTCTTCCTTTTCTTTTGGAACTTTGCAGTCCTACTGTGTTGCTTCATCGGACTTTCCTCACGCTGATAGTAATTCTTCTCGAATCACTACACTCACGCTCCACACCTCAACCCCCAACCCCCAACAACGGCCTTCTCTTCTCCCTTCCCAAAAACTACACTTACTTTCTGTGTAAACAAACTCATTTCTTTCATCACGACCATCACGTACTTTCTTATACTCTGCGTTTCAACTCCCTCCCTTCACCTCATATTTACACATCAACTTCACCATTTCATACACCCACTCACGTCCGCTTCCCTGATTATACACCATTAACCACACTTCATGCCTGCATTACCACAAATGGATACTACCCAGAACGCAACTCCCCTCCCATTCTTCTAGATCCATACACTTACTTGTTTCTCCACCAATAACAAGACGACAATACTCCTCCTTCCTCCATATTTTCATGTGTTTCCTTCCCTAGCGAGAACTCCTTGCTTCCTGTTTCTCGTCAATATCTCACGCTCAGATTCATAGCCTCCCTCCCAATACGTTACTTCATTGCACACTCATCACATATACGCTGCACAGAACAGATCGACGTCTCCCCTTCTTCCTAGAACACAGCTTGCATGCTATGTTCAAACCCAGCTACACTTTTATAACCGAACCCACCCTGGCTCTTACATATATAAAATATTGGAATTTATAGTGGAGGGTTTGTTTTCGAATTACTGGTTTTTGTAGTATTTGATACAAAGTTTTGAAGTGGCGGCGTGTTTATTGAAGACGCGAAGAAAATCAAGGAAAAATAGAAACTGCATATTTCAGTGTTTATATAGGAAGCTACTTACGTCGCAGCTAAGTATTTGGCTACTACGAGTTGATGTCATATTTTCTTTCTTAAAGTTAGAACAAAGTCACTATGGTCATTATCGCTATTATAACAAGAACATAAAAAAAACAACATGGAAGTATGTAGAAAACTATTGAAAATTAAATCATCCATATATTCTAGTTAGTTATGTCAAATAATAATCATAATACTTGAAAAACTCATTGTGCTGCTAATCATTGCGATTCCAGAATATAGTGATTTTTGTTATCAAAAAAAGAAAGAAAAAAACATGAAAATGTGTGGGTTTCATTTTCATGTCGTATAAGTAATAAATTGTACTTAATTATGCGAATTTGTTATGCATTCTAACGTCATCGACATCATCGATTACTTGTTGATATGCTAGTGGCATTAGCATACACCTATTGATAATTAATATACATAACTATTGCAACTACTTTTAATGTCTGCTTAATTTGATGGTCATCAATCATAACAGGACATACCAGGTTTGTAATTAACTTCTAATAACATGTATAAATGTTCAATCAAGCAAACCGCAGGGAAATAACATATATAAATGTTCATTCATATAGTCATATTATCTGCAATAAGATTCATTGTACTTGATAAATTTATGTTTTAATTAAAAGGATAAATGAGCAAACAATTAAATATTATTTGTACAAAGTAAAAGGTGTGTTAAACTTAATCCCTTCCAGACATTGCCAGGTGTGTCGTATAAGACTCACAGCTTTAAGTGAGTTAACCATGGCCAAGTTCTTCACGTCTTTTACATTTAAACACATCCATGATTTGAGAATCAATTTATTGATAGCTAACAATATGTACGTATGCTTCATCAGTTTAATGATATATAATCATGCTGGTCTTTGTTGAAGACCACAAGTTAAGAGTTAGGCGAAGCAATTAATGTTACATGATCCACAGTTAGTGAAGCCCACATAGTTCAGATTTCAGAAGTTAACCACATCCACATAACTATCATTCGCAACCTTTTATTTTAGAGTTACTTTGATACGTCCTAAAATCATGATCTTACTTGGTCTGTAGAACAAACCATTGGATAATTTTGAACAGTAGTCGATAGCGATAGTGAAACATTAAGACATAATTATATTAAACAACCATTTAAATTATTTTTACAAAAATCCATTGAATCGAACCACACTATTATTTAAAAAAGCAAAAGATACAATACAGTTTTAACATGCCATGTTACATAGAAGCGGCTAATGAGACAAAATCATACCACCATTAGAAAAGCTTTAAATCGTTGTTGACTTTAACAACCGCTGGCGTCGGTTTAAATAAGTGGCGGCGCTAACAGAATCTACCAGTTATACTCAAATTTCTACTTTCATAGCCTACTTTAGAAAAAAGATCCGTTGCATGGCCTATTTGTATACATATAGCTATCATCCTAGCCTATTTGTAAACTAACAGTACAAACAAAAATTACCGTCTTAAGAAACTAAACAAATTAGTGCGATTTGTTACCTTAATCTGAAACGCCTGAACAAAAATCACGATTTGAAAGCAAAGCTGTAGATCTGTGAATCAAAAAACAAAAATAGTTAGAAAACAACTGTAAAACATACATGGATCTAAACGAAATCGAAGAGGAGAAGGAGCGAACATGGATTTGTTTGTTGAAGGAGAAGGAGCGAACATGGGAAGAGTAGGAATCCGATCTAAGAGGACAAAACATTCACAAAATTTTTGATTGAAGGAGAAGTTGGGGATTCGTGTATTGGAACATAAACCGTGATGGAAGAAACGATATGAGGATAACGAGGAAGCTAATTTGGGGGGGAAAATGAAATAAAGGGGGGAAAAGGTTAAACGCAACGGAACCCTACAAATGAAGAAAACAAAAAAAGTTTGCTGCATTTTAACGTAAACGCCGCCATCATGAGTAACCATATCCACATTTTCTTGTAGTGTCCTGCTGATGCATTGGACGATGCATAAGAGCACGGTACTTGAAACACTCAAAAATTTCTATCAGGTTGTGGTGGACGTCTATGGAGAGGAATATTTACAGTCTCCGAATGAAGCTGATATAGTGCGAATCAGAGAGATGCACGAAAGCAGGGGATGGCCAGGCATGTTAGGAAGTCTGGACTGTATGCATTGGGAATGGAAGATCTTCTGCAAGGGATTACAAGGTGCGTACAACGGTAAGGAAAAGCGACCAACCATCGTTTTGGAAGTTATAGCATCGTACGCTTTATGGATATGACACGCTTTCTTCGGAATGCCCGGTTCGAATAATGACTTAAATTTTATAGAACGATTTCATATGTTCAATGATCTCGCTTTAGTCCAGGTACCTCCTTTAACATTTACTACTGGCCAAAATACTTACAACCATGGCTATTACCAAGGTGATGGCATTTATTTGAAATGGAGAACCATTGTTAAAACATGTCCAAATCCATTGACTCCTAAACAAGTAAAATTCACGGCAATGCAGGAGGGACAGAGAAAAGATGTAGAACGAGCATTTGTTTTTTTTACAATCTAAATTTGCAATGATAAGTAATCCGTGTCGGTTGTGGTCTAGGAAAAAGATGTCAACAATCATGTTTGCCTGCACTATTCTACACAACATGATCATAGAAGATGAACGAGATATGGATGAAGGGCAATGCCACTACGAATACGAAGGTGCTTCACAAGCACACAAAGTATTCCGACAAAACATGCAAATAACAGAAGCGGAATTCAACATTCATTTGTACCGTCGGATTATGTTTAGAGATGCATAATTTCCTAGCCGGCTGCAAAAAGAACTTATGAATCATTTATGGAACCACTTTGGCGATACCTAGTTATGAAGTTTGCTTGTCCGAACTCGAGTTTTATTTTATGATTGTATGAATTTATGCAGTAATGATGATGTAGTTATTTATTTTAGCATTCACGTTCTATTATATTTGTTATTAACCGGCTATTATTAAGATCTGAAGCTAAATTAGTTTATTTCGGTCTAAGTAAACATAATTGTTATATACTAAAATAATAACAATTTTATTTCGTCATAGTAAAATATGAGTTAGGATAGGTAAAAAATAACAATAAAATGTTAAGGGGAACCGTGCCTACTTTATCGGCGCTTCAGCGCGCCGATTTTGTCGACCCACGTCGAAAATATTGGCACGCTTCGAAAAGAGACGATAAAATCGGTGAGCGAGGTCAATTCAAAATTCTGAAATAGTCACGTAACAATTTCCTAAATATTACGATCCCCAACTGTAACAACCTGAGAATTCGGGCAGCAAATATTTAAATATCAAGGTTATTTAAATATTTAATCTTGAATTTAATGGTTTTATAACCTTGATTAAATCCCTTTATAAATAATAATCAATAAAGAGAAAAACATATTGTTGAGTTTTTTTTTTACAAAGATAAGTAGTTCGAAGAAAAATCGATAATGTGACCGAAAACAGTTTTATCAATAAACGAGGTTTGGCTTATTAAAAGTTGTTGGAATAGCATGTGCATGTAGTAACACTAGAAGATCACGTATATGTGTATGTACATATCATAGAAGTAACATACAAATGGTATATAAGTGCATGTTCTAGAATATGAAAATGGCTTAAAATGATAGGGACACATGTCGCCAAATGAAATGAACACATGTCTTGTAAATAAATAAGTTAAGACACATACACCCATTAGGTGTCCATGAGTAGAAACCTCTTAAGACACATAAGAGGGCATGTGTCTACATCCTAAAGAATGCATGAAGATGTAGTGTACAAGTGTCCAAAACTAAATTATCAAATTAACCTTGAAAACTACTATATAAAGGGTGTAAAGGTTCACTTCATTTCATATATTTTGAAAACAAAAATAAAATAAGATAAAGAGGAGAAGCTTAGGAGAAGGCAAGAGGATAAGTACAAGATCAAGATACAAGTTTAAGGTGAGAAAAACTATTTAAGTTCATGTATTCATTTCATATTTTGAAGAAAAGTTGAGAATTCTATGAACGAATGTTTGGATGTGAACCCCCGAAAATGACGTTCGATATTTTGGGAATAACTTTTGCAATTCTTAATGAAATTTCGACTTCTCTATCAACTTGGAAAGCTAATTCAAAGGGCTACAATTTTGTCTTCGGGCACCTTTACTAATTCGGTCGTTTTCATACTCGAAAACTAGATGCAAAGTAAGGTAAAAATCAGCCCGAATTAGACATGTTAAAAAACGCCTTGTATTGTTGAATTTTATTTATTGAATAGATAAATAATTATAATGGTTTCTTTTTATGATAATTAAGTAGACAAAGATAGCTTCTTTCTATAAAAAATTTGGGGTCAAAATCTATTATATCATAGAGAAACAGTGTCAAACATTTCACCCAAAAACTGGAAAAAAAGCTGATTTTCCGAAACTTGAAACACTTTGGAAATTTGAAACGCTTTCTGAGCGTTCCTAACGCAGAAGTGTCTCAAAACAGAACTTTCTATAGCACTTCTGAAGCGCTATCTTTTCACTGAATTGATTATAAAGCCTTGAACACGACCAGAACTCTTTTTATAGCACGCAGAAACGCTGTAGTAGCTGAATTTAGTCTAAAACCATTATAGACTAACCAGAACATTCCATAGCATGGCTGAAACGCTGTAGATAGCTGTTTTGAGCCTAAAACCATCCGAAACTTGTCCTAACACTTTTAAAACGCTGCAGTTTTACTTTATGATGCAGAAACTTTTTATAGTACTTTTTAAATGTTACCTTTTCTTTGTTTCAAGTAGTTTCGAGGTTCTTCTTTACATAGATTGGAATAATTTGAGATAGTTTGGTTTTGTTTTAAGCCCTTTAAAAGCATGAATTTAAAAGTAGGAGATTTGCCTATTACCAATATAACACCCTAACTGTTGCGCGAATACACATATATTTATAAAGTATCTTTCAAAAAGAATAACTGGAACGTTCTAGGGTGATAGAGAGGATAGTGTCTAGGCCTGAGTTTGGAAAATATAGTTTCCTGCTCTCCCTAGCTATCCCTAACTGATCCGACGAACGAGATGATTAATTAAAAATTTAATTAGATTTTATTTGAGTTTAATTTAGAATTTTATTTAATAAAAGTAATTTAAGTTTACTTTTGAGAATCTCTACATGATGTAATGAGTATTTTGAAAGTAAGTAATGATTTTAAATGTTTTATGTAAAGAAGAACTACGTTGGCTTGATCCTGTATCTAATTGCTTACCCAATTAGATAAAGGTACTTAGGCAGTCACAAGGGATAGTGATGCAGCTGCTTTATTAATAAAAATATTTTTTGTTATTACATTTGTGTTGGTGCGTCTTTCATATTTTATCATTTAAGCTGTATTGTTGTTTTATCAAGAAAAGAAACAAAGCTGAATTTTAATAATTTAGAGGGTTTATATAAGTATATAATGGTTATCAAAGATATTTTGAACGCAACATAGGATAATTTTTATTTCGGTCAAAATAGAGCTATAATAAAATGGCAATTCGTGTATTTGAGTTATAAACTTTAAATGCTTATAGCTTTTGGAATCTAAATCGGATTTTCACCAAACGAAGGGCGGTTAATTAATATTGACAAGAACTTTCAAATGAGTGAAAGCAGATTTTAATTTCGAGGTATAATTTTCAAGTTATGTTTCAAACTGTATCGGTGAAGGATGTCGTAAGTGCAGTTATCGACCGCAACCATAAATAGCCATTTTTAATGTTTTAAGATATGAAAATAATTTGTAAAATTATTATAAATTATGTAAGAGTGTTTTGAATTAGAAAGTTTTAAGTTTTGACTGGCCGGAAATTCCGGGGCGTTACAAGTGGTATCAGAGCTCAGGTTAGGTGCCTAAATAAAATTTCATATAAGATTAGAAAATCATTTTTTAGAAATTTTAAAATGAAGTTACCATAATTTGGTGAATAAAAGTGGATAAGGTAAGACACCATTCCTCTGACCAGGTATATGAGTAATATTTATTTGTTTAACTTTTGTTTATGAATAATGTGTGGATTCATTTTTAAGCATCACATAAAGAGGTTTAACGAAGTTATAAGTGCATATGACAAGCTAAAAAGTAACGAAGAAATGAATCAAGTGGCTTGCAAAGGAAGGAATGTTGCAGCTTGAAATGGATGCAACAGAGTGGCTTAAGAGGAATGAGGTATTGCAACTTATCGAGGAATGAGTTAAATGAGCTTGGGCAAATAAACTTGAGGAAGACTAGGAGGAGTAAAATTGAGCACTACATTCATGCCAAATCAAGGTGATAAATTTTGATATAATAAGATATTAGAATTGTTTTGCATTAATGGTGTTAACTTAAAAAGCTGCTGAAACATCTCTCAGCAATTCAGTCATAACTATTGATTCCTTGATTTGGGTTTAGTCGAAGTTAATCTTGTTGGAAAGCTAGATTAATTATCTAGAATACTTACATCGTACACATTTTAAATTTTGGAAGTTTTCTATCTCAAAATATTATTGCAAACCGACTATGTGTTTGACAAAAAAACAGGGGTTTATACTTAAGATGATTTTTGAAGTTGGGAGAGTGGATTTTCCAAAATGAAATGGTTATCCATGTGGAAGTAATGATTACAAAGTATAGAAGTGTTTTGAGAGTATACTTGGTTTAAACTTGCTAAATATTTTTATGGGTTATTTCATCAATGATGGATACCTTCGGGTGACGATGACGATGTGCGGTATAAGACAATAGATCTTGGGTAGTGCACTATTACTCTATGTTGGTATTGAGCCGAGTAGAGTACATCCTATTTGATGACAGGATGCCAGCATAAGACAATAGATCTTGGATAGTGCAACTATTACTCCATGTTGGTATCGAGCCGAGTAGAGTACATCCTATTTGATGACGGGATGCCGGCCGCAATAGGATAAAATATCCTAAATTGAGTGTGGATCCACTTTGATGAATATGATCCTACTTTTGACAAAAGAATTTTTATAAAACTTATTTGAGTTAATTAAAATATTGATTAGAGTCTATTACTCTTAGTACATTTTGATGGGTACTGCAACAAGGAGAGTACAACATAATTGATGAATATAATCATTAAAGATATTATTTGAGATGTCTATTTTTAAAATATTACTCTTTGGTACATTTCGATGGGTACCACAATATGGAGAATACATCCTTATTTGATGATGATGAGGATGCTGAGTCGGATGAGCTGGAGTATGATGAATCTTTGGTACATTTGGTTGGGTACCGCACAAGAAGACTTGCAGGATTGCTAAGATATGGATCACAAATTGAGAATTCCAGGTACGTCTTGAAATTTCGATTTATGAAATTGTTTCGAAGTATACTTTCAAGAAAAATGTCCTACATACTAAGAGTTTTATTTATGGAATAATTGGGTTTCTTTTGATCAAGTATAGCGTAGAATTTCGGGGACGGAATTCCTTTTAAGAGGGAAAGAATGTAGCAACCTGAGAATTCGGGCAGCAAATATTTAAATATCAAGGTTATTTAAATATTTAATCTTGGATTTAATGGTTTTATAACCTTGATTAAATCCCTTTATAAATAATAATTAATAAAGAGAAAAACATATTGTTGAGTTTTTGTTTACAAAGATAAGTAGTTCGAAGAAAAATCGATAATGTGACCGAAAACAGTTTTATCAATAAACGAGGTTTGGCTTATTAAAAGTTGTTGGAATATCATGTGCATGTAGTAACGCTAGAAGATCACATATATGTGTATGTACATATCATAGAAGTAACATACAAATGGTATATAAACGCATGTTCTAGAATATGAAAAATGGCATGAAATGATAGGGACACGTGTCGCCAAATGAAAGGAACACATGTCTTGTAAATAAATAAGGTAAAGACACATACACCCATTAGGTGTCCATGTGTAGAAACCTCTTAAGATAAATGAGAGGGCATGTGTTTGCATCCTAAAGAATGCATGAAGATGTAGTGGACAAGTGTCCAAAGCTAAATAACCAAATTAACCTTCAAAACTACTATATAAAGGGTGTAAAGGTTCACTTCATTTCATACATTTTGAAAACAAAAATAAAATAAGATAAAGAGGAGAAGCTTAGGAGAAGGCAAGATGATAAGTACAAGATCAAGATACAAGTTTAAGGTGAGAAAAACTATTTAAGTTCATGTATTCATTTCATATTTTGAAGAAAAGTTGAGAATTCTATGAACGAATGTTTGGATGTGAACCCCCGAAAATGACGTTCGGTATTTTGGGCATAACTTTTGCAATTCTTAATAAAATTTTGACTTCTCTATCAATTTTGAAAGCTAATTCAAAGGGATAAAACTTTTCTTTGGCCACCTTTACTAATTAGCTCGTTTTCATACTCGAAAACTGGATGCAAAGTAAGGTAAAAATCAGCCCGAATTAGACATGTTAAAAACGCCTTGTATTGTTGAATTTTATTTATTGAATAGATAAATAATTTTAATGGTTTCTTTTTATGATAATTAAGTAGACAAAGATAGCTTCTTTCTGTAAAAAAAAATTGGGGTCAAAATCTATTTTTATCATAGAGAAACAGTGTCAAACATTTCACCCATAAACTGGAAAAAAAGCTGATTTTCCGAAACTTGAAACACTTTGGAAATTTGAAACGCTTTCTGAATGTTCCTAACGCAGAAGTGTCTCAAAACAGAACTTTCTATAGCACTTCTGAAGCGCTATCTTTTCACTGAATTGATTATAAAGCCTTGAACACGACCAGAACTCTTTTTATAGCACGCAGAAACGCTGTAGTAGCTGAATTTAGTCTAAAACCATTATAGACTAACCAGAACTTTCTATAGCATGGCTGAAACGCTGTAGATAGCTGTTTTGAGTCTAAAACTATCCGAAAAACTTGTCCTAACACTTTTAAAACGCTGCACTTTTTATTTTATGATGTTGAACTTTTTATAGTACTTTTTAAATGTTACCTTTTCTTTGTTTCAAGTAGTTTCGAGGTTCTTCTTTACATAGATTGGAATAATTTGAGATAGTTTGGTTTTGTCTTAAGCCCTTTAAAAGCATGAATTTATAAGTAGGAGATTTGCCTATTACCAATATAACACCCTAATTGTTGCGCGAATACACATATGTTTATAAAGTATCTTTCAAAAAGAATGACTGGAACGTTCTAGGGTGACGGAGAGGATAGTGTCTAGGCTTGAGTTTGGAAAATATAGTTTCCTGCTCTCCCTGGCTATCCCTAACTGATCCGACGAACGAGATGGTTAATTCAAAATTTAATTAGATTTTATTTGAGTTTAATTTAGAATTTTATTTAATAAAAGTAATTTAAGATTACTTTTGAGAATCTCTACATGATGTAATGAGTATTTTGAAAGTAAATAATGATTTTAAATGTTTTGTGTAAAGAAGAACTACGTTGGCTTGATCCTGTATCTACTTGCTTACCCAATTAGATAAAGGTACGTAGGCAGTCACAAGGGATAGTGATGCAGCTGCTTTATTAATAAAAATATTTTTTGTTATTACATTTGTGTTGGTGCGTCTTTCATATTTTATCATTTAAGCTGTATTGTTGTTTTATCAAGAAAAGAAACAAAGTTGAATTTTAACAATTTAGAGGGTTTATTTAAGTATATAATGATTATCAAAGATATTTTGAACGCAACATAGGATAATTTTTATTTCGGTCAAAATAGAGCTATCATAAAATGGCAATTCGTGTATTTGAGTTATAAACTTTAAATGCTTATAGCTTTTGGAATCTAAATCGGATTTTCACCAAACGAAGGGTGGTTGATTAATATTGACAAGAACTTTCAAATGAGTGAAAGCAAATTTTAATTTCGAGGTATAATTTTCAAGTTATGTTTCAAACAGTATCTGTGAAGGACATCGTAAGTACAGTTATCAACCGCAACCATAAATAGCCATTTTTAATGTTTTAAAATATGGAAATAATTTGTAAAATTATTATAAATTATGTAAGAGTGTTTTGAATTAGAAAGTTTTAAGTTTTGACTGGCCGGAAATTCCGGGGCGTTACACCAACATCTGTGGCGATCGTTTAACCGATATATCTCCAATTCAGAGGTTGAATCATCCTATATTGAAGATGCTCTAAGTGGTCCCTGTCGAATTTTAAAAAATCAAAAATCAAAAGTACCTTTTTTGTAGGACAACGACATGGTACTTTCAGTGTAGTGCCTCACTTTGAAGGCATCACGTAGGGCATTTATGAAATAAATAAAATACTGGAAAAAGAGATTATCAAAAAAGGGTATATTTCTCCTCATTGTTTTTTTATACTTCCTGGATCTATATAGAATTTGTCAAATATTAAACAGTAAAAACATGCCTTGCCTAACTCCATGGTATATTACACCACTATGTGAAACTAAAAGCATCTCTTTTTGTATTTTTTACTAACACATCATGGTGTTAAAAAGTACAACCTCAGATGCTTTTAGGAGCTATCAAAAACAAACCTCACTCATTTACTTATTGTTTACAGCATGTTGTCAGCATAATGCTTTTATTCTTCTTCGATCTTTAAAAAAAAAAACACATATCTTCCTGCAACAAAACCAAGTTTGAAAATTTAGATTAGGTTTTGGTATTCTTAATTCACAACTATGGATTAAGTTATTAAATTTGTAGATTTGGATTTAAGTTTTAGTAGATCTATTTTTTAGATCTCATTGTATTGATTTTATCTTTTTGGATCTATAAATGTTTAGTAAATGAAGTTCTCATTTTGATTTTTTTAATTTTGGATTGTGATTTAGATGTAGATTTCAGAAATGATTTTAAGATATCATTTATATTTCCAAAAAAATATTTTATGATTTCATGGAGAAACAATTATAAGAAAAAAAACATATTCAGAAGATCGCATTTAGTTTAGACCCAATATTGAACTTGATTAGCACACTTGAATGAAAACATTAATGAAAGCTTATATGAGAGGCTTAATATCTAGAACTTTAATAAATAAATAAAAGATAATTAAGAACTAGTAGTTTTTACATTGCTAAAGATAATTTTGATATAAAAATAAAGGTCTAAATGAACTGTATATGGATTATGTAATGAGATAAAATTCTAAAATGTTTTCATTTCTAGGATATAATCTTAATTCCCCTCATTCTTGAAATAACTTGTGTTGATTTAAAGAACTACACATTTATTTTGATATATTTGGTAATTAAGAATTATGAAGATAACTTTCTTATGAAAAATAATAATTTGGATCTGAGATATGTAGTTTGGTTTTATGTTTGTCAATGATATGAATAGTCTACATAATTTATAATCATTTTTGTAAATGAACATATAAACCTGCTTGTAAATTACATTACTTTACTTGTATTTCTTCATTGACATCACACATAAGAGATTGTTATTTTTGCGATTTTTTTATTGATAAAAAGGTATCTTTTATAGTATTCATTCTAATTTAATTATTGAGTAATATTGTATCTAGATTTAAGATTAAGTTTTGTTACACTAATAATGTTTATTCAATTGATTCTATAACAACCTGTTTTCTACGTATCAGGAGATCTTAGAATACTTATATTGCATTCATGCAATGTCGCATAATTTTATGATTTTGGGAGACGGCTACTAGTGTCATTTCTCACCTTCATGATTTTTAGCAAATTTTTCTACAACCATTTTACTCTTCGTGAATCTTATTTTGCCCATAAAGTTTGACCGAAAAGGAATTTGAACTTAAAACCACTTTCATTAGGTCCAGATAAGAGTTTCTCTTTTAGTGTAGTGGTCATATTAAAAACATGTACTCATTGTTTGAGAGATATGGCTATTTAAAGGTTTATAAGGTTTTGGCAGCTTAAGTAGAGAATTAAGGTAGTTAAGGAGGTGAGTGATTAACGGTTTCTTTACTATATTAACTTATATAAACCTCCTAAAGACTATAGGGTACCGCTATGTATTCGTATGAACAACTTCTTTTTACTTGTGTTTTAATTCTCTTTGGATCAATGTAATGCTTGCTTTATTGTGTTTTACATGTCGTATGTTTGCTGCAAATATATGCGAATGGATGCAAATGCCGATCGAGTGGCAAAAATAGGTTAGAAGATGACATGGTCGTGTCTTGATTTCGGATTTGATCAGTAGGGACAATTTCCCAAATTTTCAAGCAAATTGGTAGAAACTACAAGGAGTGTTCTCTTATGTTACACTCCAAGTTTCAAGTCATTTACATTTCATATGCTCGAGTTATGGCCTTGGGAAGTTCAGACTGGTACAATTCGGATCAATACATCTTGGATTGGCAAATTCGAATCGGTGGAGCTGAATATGAGTAACTTAAGATGGGAATAAATTTTGCATACGATGTATAAATTGGATGTTTTTTCATTGAAGTTGTTATGCCAAGCCCTATGGTTTTGATCAAAGTAACTTCAGAAAACAACAACTTCAGACCAAGCACTTCGGATCGACATGTGAGTGATAGTTCAGATTGGTGATTTCATGTGATTCAGAGACAACTCTACCTTCATGTAGAATGACTTTAAACAAAGATTTACCATATTTCTAGAGGTAGATCGAGTCACGGAGAAGTCGAGTCATCGCTTGAAGGATGATTGGAGGGAAATTAATGAAAGCTCATGACAATTGATGTTCACAGAGGATGGACCTTGTTCGTTATGACATGGAGGAAATTGATGAGGTCCCACGACAATTGATGTCCGTTGGAGATAGCCCCCTTATCGGATGACTGTTGATGTGAGTTACCTCGACGACTCAGTATTGTTTGTAGAAGGATGCATATAAAGCAATTGTTGGTATTAGAAACTATGGACGCACTTAGAGGATAAGAGTGAGCTATGACGAGAGTTCCGAGAGGCAAAGTCCAAATAATGCAGGATTTGCCCATACCTTCATCGGTCAAGTGGTTTTGGTGTGACAAATACCATATATCCAACGCATTCTATGAGTGGATATACGGAAGGCTAATGGATGCTTATGTTT
The DNA here is from genome assembly GCA_030737875.1 of Allium sativum. NCBI lineage: Eukaryota > Viridiplantae > Streptophyta > Magnoliopsida > Asparagales > Amaryllidaceae > Allium > Allium sativum. The sequence continues at coordinate 469,370,988 of CM060910.1, forward strand.
GTTTGTTTTCTATCACTTCTCACATACACATCTATTTACACTTAATGACATGATAACCGTAGACTAGAGTTCATTGTTACATATGCTAAATATTTAGGTATAAAGATAGGTCAGGTATGGTTACACATACCTGTTGTGTTATTTTATTTAATACTTTGAGACTGCTATTGTTAACATCAGACTTCGTTTGATCAAAAGTTTTATGCATTGCTTCTTAGTACTCTATGTATGCTCTTAAATGAGTAGACTAGAGACAGGTTAGAAGTGAGCATGAGTAGATAATCAAGATGTGAGCAGGATACTGTTTTGTATTATTCATATGTACTATGTTACTTTTCGCTACTCACTACTATGATACCTGGTAGTACTTTTATCTTAGAGATAGTTTCATTTGAGTTATTCCCCTTGTGTGACTTTATTTCCATTATGTTGTATTATGGACCTATTACTCTGATGCTTATGTTTCATTATCAATTATTTACCGTCTAGTCTATTTTATATTAGTTATGTTTTACCATTATATTTTATTCCATACGCTGTGAGATATACAACAGGTTTTTGAGTTATTTTCTTTTCATTAAACTTGATGATCGCTTTACATCGGTCGAACACCACCACAATGCACCATTTGGATGTCGAAGGTGCAAGTTAGTCATCACATTTAGTATCGGAGCATATGTTCCATAGTTTAACCTAAGGAGGAATACATAGGGAGGGGTATACTTATACGAGAGCGCATACTTTTTATATATGTTGATTTTCAAAACTATATACATATATGTACACTACTTATGAATGAAGTGGCATTGCACACGTGCACCACTATGTAAGATTCCTTAAAAAAATCGGATCGCCGTCATTACAAATTGAACAATTAGTTGCCAACGTCTACGGTCAAGGAAGGAACTAGCTCACCAGGTAATAAATCCAATAATCATGATATTCACAATGTTCACTACTTTTATGAGGGACATGCCGAGAAATGCTCATGGAGATACTCTATATGTCACTAAGACTGGTGGCGCATATTGTAGGTGCCTAAAGATGACTTTGCTACACTTAATAAAGATTATACCAGTATGAGTGGTAAGCTGTTCTAAAGAACGAAATCAGCCATGGAAGTTCAAGATTGGTTCGACACTTGCGAGTGCATTTTTGGAGATCTTGAGCTTAAAAGGGAGGTTGACCACATATCAGCTTCCAAAGAGAGAAGTGAATTAGTGAAACACCATCAAAACCGCTTCTCTCGTGGATCAGATTACTTGGAACCAATTCAATTCCATGAGAAGTTTATTCCACATGTCCAGAAGTTAGAATTATTTCGGAGATTAGCTGAGCTTAAGCAGGGAGATAGGAACGTATTCAATTATATTGTTAAATTTGATGCCTTACCAAAGTATGGGACGTTTTTCAATGATACCCTAAAAAAGGGAAGTTCATCACTAGCTTGGATGACCGTTTGAGGGGAAAGCTCATAAATCATATTAATGAGACTTTCGAATCTATTGTTGGGAAAGCCTTGAGGCAAGAGAATCTTTACCCTAAGTTAAATACCGATGTTGTCGTTGTTCCAAAGGAAGTGCCAAAGTAGCAAGTGAGCGAGGGAAGAAATAAGAATTTAAACACTAAGAGAAAACCTTCTCGATCCAATGACGGGTAGAAGGAAAAAAAATCAAGTTTGAAGTTACTTTTTATGGCAGTGGAAAAAAGATATTATATTAAGGAATGTCAATCCAAGAGCAAGAAGTGGTATAACTGCAATAAACTAGGGTTCCTCTAAAGGGACTGTCCATAACCTCTAATGGAGATGTAGCTAGTGAAAACATATACTATCAATGTTGTTCAGGCTTTATTGAATGCCTCATCAGCAGTGCAGAAAGGAGAAGGCGCCGTTATCGAAGGTATGCTTTCTATTTATGATTTTCCAATTCGAGTTTTATTTGATAACGGGGCTTCTAATTCCTTCATATCTAATGACTTGGTAGATAAGTTTAGACCGAAACCTGAAATTGGTTACCAGACATTAATTATGACAACCCCTTTTGGTGCTCCACTGGTCTTTGTATGATTTTTCGTGTGTTGGTCTTGTCAAGTCATGGATTCACTTTTAATCGTAATCAATTTTGGATTTGATTTAGTATTATTTTGGGAGTTGATTAGCTATTGAGGTACTAACTACTAAGTGGTGGTAGATTGCATGAGGTCTTTGACAACCCATCTGGAATGGGCCTAAATTTCGATCCAGAAAAGGCCCATCGAAACTTAGAGCCATTCTAAATGGGTCGTTGGTTTCTGTAAGGATTACATTTGCATAGATAGCAATAACATATACTTCGAATGGAAATCTCACGCAGCGAAAAGAGAAAATATAATATTCAAATAAGATGTACCATTATTTCAAAAATCTCAGAAATACACAGTGATAGTTACATTTATTCAAAAGGTACATCAATTAATTCATCTTTATAAGATTCCAAAAGAAGCAAAGCAATAATAGCTAATAATATCATAATAACTTCATCTTCTTCGTAGTCTTCAAGCAGGACTTCATCCATGCCTTTACCCCGTCTACTGACCTGTTTGGATGTTAAGGAGAGGGGGTCAGAACATAAATTCTGTGTGACTGGAATATAGTATTACTTAATGTCCATGCCCTATATTTTTAGCAGGTTACATATGTCAAGGTATGGCTATGCAGCACACAAGATTTCACACAAACATAAGTGTCTAACCAATGGGGTGGATATCCAAGTCAATCGCCCATTATTGTTTTTAGAGTAAAGACCCAACGAGGTGGCATTCTAGGTCACTTATGGCCCTATTAAAGGTGGATTCTTGCAATCTCTTATGACCATGAGGCAGTCCCCTAGCCCTTTAAGAACCCTGTCCTATTACGCTAACGTTCTTAAGTCTATTCTCTCATTTCTAATATGAGAAGTAGTATTGCGAACGTTACTATTTAACTGATATTACCGGGAGGACACCTTTGTCACTTAAGGCTTCCCTTAGACAGTTGGTGAGTATGCAATGGCCACATATCCTTCAATTATCAATATATCCCTAGTTGAGCCCTTACAAGCTTCTAGAGGAAGTGGACAACCCCGTGAACTACCTTACTCTGTTAATCGTTTTATGCCTAACCACTTTTAAAGAAGGAGGACCCAAAGACTTACCTTAATATGAATAAGGGTGGGTCCCATGACTTGGGTTCCTCTCTTAGGAATAAACCTTCAGAGGGATCCTAGTCCTAACCACTTAAGACCCAAATTAGATTAAAAGGTGAGTCACCCACTTAAGACCTTCTTAAGGCGTAGTAAGCCTATTTGTTTTTACACATCAACTAATATATATAGTTATATACACACACTAGACCTCTCACATTAACCCATCTACTTGTAGATGCTGGATATGCCGGTCGGTTCCGGGCAGGCTTCTACTACAAGTAGGTTTAACCTCATGTCTAATGTACTACGTTTATGAATAGCCCCATGGCACGTAGACATCGCACATTAGTTGGGCCTACTTGTGGTTGCTGGATATGCCGGTCGGTTCCAAGCAGGCTTCTACCACAAATGGCAACTAACCTCATGTCTTTGTGTCATATATATATATATATATATATATATATATATATATATATATATATATATATTTAAGCCATTATATATATACACACACAAGAAAACAAATATATATGTACATTTGTTAAGGGGACATTTCAAATTCAAACTCTAATCTAATCGTGTTTATTATGCTAATATAACGTTAATTACATTTAAATAAATAATATACTAATAGCGCCTAATTAATGTAACATTCGTATAAATGGGGAAACGTTCTAGTCGGGATGACAATTGTCATTTATCCAAATTAAGGCATACATGTTTAGGTCTTTACATATTTTACCGCTATAAATAACAGGATGGCATAATGAACATATAACGAATAGCAGTATGGAAAACATACACATACATAACAATTACAACTTGTATCTTAGGCATGTAGAAAAGGTTTCAATATAAAATTAAAAGTAGAGTATTTCATACATTCATACATGTATGTTTACAATCTATATTTCACCCAATTCACCCTTTTTGTGGTGTTATGCACCCAAAAATGTCTACATATGACTCATTTCAATTTATTAATGCGTTTACACCCAAATTATGATCAAACCCAATTCAACTATGAAAAAAGTTCAAATCCAAACCTTTTTAGACCAAATCAAATGATAATAACGGTGAATTGCATAAAATATAAATAATAATAAAATACTCATTTTTACCTTCATTCCAATACAAAAACCACAATTCCACAATTCCACAAAACCAATTCAAAATGACAATTCTTCTGTGATTACAAAAGAGAAGATTTGGGGATTTTTCATGTTTATTATCGCATAACCAAATCTTCATAGGCATACCAATTCATATAGCAAACTAATAATAATATGAATATGCCTTTAATCAAAACTAGATTCCACTCACAAATTAAGTGGAGATGTGATAGAAATCTCAAGATCTATGATGGTTCTCAACGTTCAAGCAAGCTCTGATTGATCTCCTAACAATATAAATATAAGAAGCATATAATTAGACTCTTATATATATTGTTTGTGCTAAATTCCAACTTCCTAAACCTATATAAATTGAAATAGAGAGATATAGAATGGAGGTAGAGAACTAGAAGAACCTTCACCCTTTTTCTCTTTATTTTTCTATGCAATTCAGTACCATGGAGGCAAAGGTTTAGAATAGTTAGGGTTTCCAGTGTGTTGTTTAAGGGGTTATTTATATTTGCTCGTGTGAGTAGGAGCTGTCAGATTCATAAAAATTAATCTGAACCATCCGTATAAACATAACCTCTTAGAAAACCCTAATTACATAGCCTCATTGGGTTGTTCCAACCGTCAGGGGGGTCGACCCCTAGTGGTTGATCGCCGGTCGACACCCCTTGGGGGGTCGACCTCCTTCAGGCTGGAATGCCCAATTTGGCTCTTTTGAGCTGTTAATTTTATTAATTACGTTCTTAATTTGCTTCATTCTTTTCCATATATTCAATATACGATGTTCCCTAAACCTTATCTCTAATTTCAAATTTCCCTCCTTTTATTTTAAATTATTATTTGGATAATACATTTAATATTTACATAATTATGTATATATATATATATTTTACGTACACTGTCCAAATTCATTTGTTCATAACTTTTTCATACATTGACCATTTTCAGCATATTATATATGAAAACGATTCAGAATTTCGCCACGAACCTAAATAAAAGAATTTCGTAGCCAAATTTCTAAAGATGCAAAATCTTATTTTCCATCCATATCATTTAATTGCTTATTTTAAATTATTTAATTTGTTATTAATACTTATGAATTTTACGAGGTGTTACAGAATGACCTTTTGTGAAGGTTCATCCAAAGGAGCATATCTAAGTAGGGAGCACCTGTTGTATTCACCATGAAGGTCAATGGTTTTCCTTGATTATGTGTGGATTTATAACACCATAATATTTAATGGTTAGGTTAATTAAATAATTAATTAAATAATAAAATAACTTGCACAAATATTCGAATTTAGCTATGCAAGTTTCACCGTTGAGTCTTGGCGATTTCCTGGACAATTTTCATATATAATTTGCTTTAATCTAAGATAAAATGAGCAACTTATGAGAGAATTTAGTTATTAAATTTTATAAATTAATATATAAGTTTATAAGTTCAAAGAAAATATAACAGTGACACAGCTCGACCGCCTCACGTGGCTGATCGATCGAGGTGGTCAACCACCCAAGAAGGGGGGTCGACCCGCATGAGTGGAAACTAAATATAAACTTGGCTAAGTATGAGCAAAGGAAGTATATTTGAAAAAAATTTAAAACTGAGTTGTACGTATTTAATATTAGTAGTCTATGATATGGAAGTCCCAGATTAGATCTGGCTGATCCAAAGGCCCAAGATCCTATAATAACCCTATAAATATAATCGGGCATAACTTCTCATTCCACACATTGTTCGTTCTCCATGCCTAGGTTCCCTCTCAATTTTTAGAGGTTGAACCTAAAATTAAATATTTTCTTTAAGGAAGATGACAGAAACTAAAATATTAGAAGACCTAGAGAAGGGGATCGACGAAGGTCATTGGGCATCAGCATAAGACCTCATGTCAGTGTAAAGTTACTATTTTTAAAATCAGGAAAATTAAAGATATAGGTTTAAGAGTAGTTTTAAGTTCACATGTTTTTAATAACTTATAGTTAAATATAGCTTACAGTTTTATTTATAGTTTATTTTATTTACAATTTAATACGATTTATTTTTAAATTTGCAGTCTATTTACAGATGATTTACATTCCTTTTGCATGTGTTATTTAGCTTATAATTTTATAATTTTTAAGATAAAAATAGTTTTAAATCCACTTAAATTATGCAAAAAATAATAGAAAAAGGGAGAAATTTCATGTAATATGGATATAAATAAAAAATTAAAGAACATACAAAAAAGACCGAACATACATATAATTTATGTAAATTTGTAAATAGAAGAATGAGCTGTTTTAAAAAGATAGAAGTAAAGGAACAAGTTTCTAAAACTTGTATCTGAATTATAACATCTGTCAATACGAGAAAATGAGTAGAATTATTATGATATTGGCACATAACAGATAATTAAAGTTGTTTTTTAAACAGTGGCTATAGAGAAACGGTAAAGAACCTAAAAAGTTTAGAATTAACATAATAATAGAAAACAACATAGTTGGAATCCGTAGTAAAGATGAACTCGACATTCTTCAAGTGGTAAATAAGTGACTTATAGTTTTACAGTAAATTAGGGGGCCGTAATAACGATGAACTTGACGTTCATCGGGACGGTAAATAAGTGACTCATAGTTAGACCTAGCATAGTTCGGGATCCGTACTAATGGCGAACAGACACGCATGCATGATTTGTAAATAGGTGTCTAATAGTGTAATACTCGGTCATAGGGCGTTAAGGAGGGAAAGCAACTAGATTATTGTTTAGGACCCGTACTAATGGCGGACACTCACGCCGGAGCGGTAAATAAGTGTCCAATAGAGAATATGACTAGAGGCGGTGCATTTTAAAGATGACCAAGCTTGCAGACATTGACGAGCAGTGGGTTCTTAGTGCTAGTCGATAGATGTCCATCTGAACAGATATGCAAGTGGCTTTAGAGCGAGAACTAAGAGACTGCAATTGCTAGGATGGCATGTCCTAATGATTCATGTGTGGGTAGATTTAAATTTGGTGTAACGGACATCTACTATTATGTTAGGTTCACGGTAGATAGTAGTAGGTCGGTCATAGAGTAGAATAAGCAATCATTCCTTAAAGCAGTACTTTACTTTTATACTAAGAATTACAGTGCAAATAAATCATCCTAAGTAAACACTTCTAGTAAAGCACGGGCACTAAAATATGGTAACACTTAGAACTTCTCTTAATATTATCATCTCTTGGTTTTTCTCTTTCTAGTAGTCACTTCTCATTTACCAGACTTTTATGTCTGATCAGTTCTCTTTTCTCATTTCCCTCATGAGGCTCACAGAGCAGCGTGTGACACATGATAACTTGGAGTACATCCTTAGAGCTTCATATTCTCTTCTTGTATTTGCTTCACTATTATCATGTCATTTGATTTTGTTTCTATCGAATCTGAGAGGGGTTATTTATGTACACACTCTGATATGATTTTTCACGAGATTGAAATTTATATACGTTTGGTGATTTGATGGTTTTTGAATAATGATACTTTAAAGTTATGAAATGCTTTTATCATTCTGAAATGTTTCCACTTTAAATTATTTTATGTCTTGGGATCTTAGTCTTCGTAAGTTTTTTGTTATACTTAGTCACTCCTCATTCCTTGGCATAACTCGTTAAGGGTATGTTAAGGGGATTGATATGTCACATTTGGTATCAAAGCTAATGTTTCAAGATTCCTAAAAGTTATTTTTAAAGTAAAAAAGATTCAAAGAAAAGAGTTTTAGAAAGAAAAATATTAAAAAATTATGAAAACCCTTCAAATCGAATTGACCTTCCATCGATCGTATCCGTCTACATCTAAATCTTTTTCTTTCTCTTGTACAAAATGGAAGACGCCCCAAATACACCCAACATTCTGGGCATCATAATACCCCTCTAGCTTCATAGATACTTGCAAGTTACAAAACCAATGGAACCTCAAGCGAATGTGCAAGCCGATGCACCCTCAAGTGGAGCCATCGCCTGTCGACCTTTGGTAGTAAATTTCTCTAAGCTTTGTAAAGTTTCACTAATTTAGGAGGAAAGCCTTTCAATGGGACTGAGGCTTATATAGATGCACAAGCATGGATGATGAGTTGCGAAAAGATATTTGATTTGATGTGACTTGGTGCAACAACCCAAACCCCAACGTTCTCTGATTTTTTGCAAAATGCTAAGATCCAAGTACACTAAAGCCTGAATTGAGTATATAGTATCATGAAAATATGCAAAGATAAATATATCAGAGATAAAATAAGAAACTCACAGTAGAAATTATCAAAATATAATAATAGGCCAATATTTACCAAAATATTGGCACTTTGTAAACAAGTGTTTCTAAGCTGAATAATCGATCCCTACCATCTAACTTTTGGAATGATATGAGGAGAGGGTCAGAACTAAAGTTCCAGTGAATGGACAAATTATATACTTTTAAGCTCAACACCACATGTATCATTCTTTTTTCATTTTAATTATATTAAACTATTTGGTTTTGCAATGTTCCCCCTGTGTGCGTAAACCGTACACATCTACTCTCAGGTATAATAAACTTAATAGTCAATATACATGTAGCTATATGCCCAATAGACTACCTCGGTCCTAGGTACTACCCATAACACCCTTGATATCTTCCTCGATAGTACCACGTTGTCCCACTACGAAAGAGTACTGCAATTACATGTGTAAAGGACGACTTCGTGAAGCCTATAATACGAATGTTTCGTCGTTTGATAAGAAAATATCAAACTACGTCCGCATCAGTTGCTCTAATGCTCGGACATCCAAATGTACCACCTGATGCATATATTAAGGACTTACACAGAATCGTATTGTCTACCACTTGAGCTCCACTAACAAGGCTTACCCTTGTATGTAACTTTGGTGGGGATTTCTATATCTGTAATGGATGACATCATTAGGCATATAATACAAATATTCTATTTGTTCTATCTCTTTCTCTATGTCTACGGATCTACGAAGCCCCCTCAACTAGTTGAAAAACCCATCAATAGCTAAGTGACTGTGCCTTACAACAAAAAATTTAAACATTTGATTGGTATTGTCCCTCATTCAATGACTTGATAGTGAAAAATGATTGGCATTTTGGTTTAGCTCAAATCTTTCCCATTCTTGCTCTGACTGATGATGCCCAATTTATATATGCGACTTTCTTTATGGGCCTCCGTCATCCATCATCCTTTTGATCGCTGGTAAAGAAAAACTTCTTTATGCCTATAATACCAATACATTCAAGGCATACTCTTTTGATGGAACCCTTACAGAACTGCCTCTATGGGTGCAGCTTCGTTACGCCTATCTCAGAGAGTCATCCTAGAGTATCCTCACATCTCGTAGAAGTATCACACTTCCTACCAGCCTCATCGAGCAGCATGTTGGACGAGCTCTCACTATCCCCAAGCATCTGCGATGATCCTCTTCGTTAGGCTCTTCATCCAAACTTCATTCGGACTACTCCAAAAGCACCTCATTATTTTATTAGACCCTATGTCTAATCTTTCATTATGCATTTAGCCTATTTATCTTTTTTTATTATGCTACTGATTTGCATTTGGGTTTTATTTATTCGCTTCCAAGACTAAGTTTAATATAATAAGCTTCTTTTATTTTCTTTCTTCTTTTTGATTACAATCGTCGTGTTATTATTTTATTTGCACCTTTTATTTCTCTTTTCTTTGAACTCAATCATAGATCTAAGCCCAATCTATTGATTCGATTCCTAGCCTGAGCCTATGACATTTAATTTTACTTTAATCATAATATACTACAATAGAACTATTTTTTCCATCAAACAAAAACAGAGTCCAAGCACTTTATTATTTGACAAACTTTAAAACATAGAAATACCAGCGTTGAATCAAGTACACAGAACCCAATCTATTTGGTAGTGGCAATCTTCTGCTAAACAGGTCAGGCAGAAACGGTCTCCCACCAGGCCTTCAAGTGGGGTCTATCATTGACCAAAAAGGCCTTCTTAGTCAACATGAGCACATTGAATCATACTATATGGTAGCAGTCCCCAAGGGTGAGCTTGTCTCCGGTGAGGTGCTTGCTTTTGGAAAGTCGAGATTCGTAAATGACTAGGATGATGAAGTCAATAGCGTGTTTCTATGTTGCTTCCTTATCTATGACCATGCACAATATAGGCTTGATCGGAAGCTCGAAGAAGACTTTGGATATCGGTTGTGAGAATTATTACAACTCCACTTTCAGCCATATTTCTGTTGCTGCCATTTCTGCTACTGTTTTAGCAGGTAGGTCTATCCCTGACTCTTTGTACTTGGTTGCTAGGTACCTACATATAGCTTATGATACTGTACATTTTTATTTCTATCAACGATAAATAAATTTGTATATGTATATGCACATACGGACACACACATCCAAGTTCTTAGATCTGTGTTTCATCCTATATGATCATCTTCATTTATTTTAAATTTGTAAATTTCAAAGTCTACTTTGAAATAAAATGAATGGCGCTGATTGCATGGCTAATTTCCATGTATAAATTCCCCTTATACTGCAGGACTATGAAAGAAAAATCTCTAGTCTTAACTTACGCAATATTTTATGAATTATCGCTTACAATATAGTTTTATGCGTAAAAATATACGAAAGTTGAGGGGCCAACTAGTGAAATTAGTACGTCGATGCTAGATTACTACCATTTGTTCAGGAGAATACGTGACCACTAAATTTAATAGACATATTAGTTATGGTCTTCAAAATGTATTTTTAACTGGTTTTCTTTTCTATGGCATGACCTACTGGTAATAGACTTTTGTAGAATCAGTTATTAGTTTATTTATATATTTGGGTATAAGCCTTACTTTAGAACCCATATTTATATCCCCAAATCTGGATCCCTTCCCTTTACCAGGTCAACACAATTCATTGGAAATTAATTGATTTCAAATAGTAAATGAAATTGGAATGGTGATGATTGCACGGCTAGAGGTCCATATATAAATTTCCCTAGCAGTACTAACTATGAACCCAATAAAACTTGAGTCTTAACTTAAGCCAGTAATGCTACGAATTATTTCTTACAAGATATTTTTGTATGTGGAAGCAAAAGGATGTCAGAGGGGGTCAACCAGTGAAAATGATATGCTCACCTGCTTCCAAAATTGAATGGACTCTTCTTGAAGTTCTAGATATAGTTCTATGGAGATCAACTTATGATCTTGTCTGCATTGTAGATGCTGCAGGCTTTACAATAGCAAGGCCAGTCCCAAAGTTGTGATGGAATCAAGTTTTGGTAAGCATAAATTTATTTTTTATAGTTATAAAATTTTAAGATTGTACATATTTGAACATATTCTTAACGTTGTACCATTTTTATTAGGTAACCATTGTTAAGTGTGTTGATCTATCAAAAGGAAAAAACACTTTTCGTCCTCATTGTAAGTTTAGAATTTTTGCTCACTTGGTAATTGATCGATTTCCTCTTAATTCTTTCATATGCTATAACGTTTTTAACAACTATGTAGTAGCCATCTGTTATTCTCGCCTTAAATATGTTATTGGAATGATTTATTCTACTGCGAAGAATTCAGGATGGTTGCGAATTTATTCCTGCTTATTTGGTAATAGGTTGATGACATTGAAAGAAGTATGCTACTTACATTTAATAAATTAAGTGATGTACCTTGTTGTTGGAACCTTTATACTGATCGTCCACAAATTCAATTTTTTTAGTGCTGAACATCTGCTATTATACATTTATCATATGCAGTATTCCAAATTGATATTCTACAAACTCACAACCTAATAAACCTACAGGTAATGCAAGATCGATCTTCTCTTATCTACTTCGAGAGAACTGTACGACTAATGGCACCCAAGTTTGTGCTTACGACCAACATGGTCGGTTGCTCGATGACATGGTGTTCTTAGTAATATACCTGATAAATTATTAAAGAAAATAAAAGAAGATGACAATGGTTAATTCATTAAATGAGTAACTTTTATGACTGTAAGCTGCTACGGTATGCAAAGTTCTCTAAATAGGAAAAATGCCAAGCCTAACTGGTTACAACGATTTTGGATTTTAGTTTTGATCACCTCAGTGAGCATTTATAGGTCTAAACGGAAGTAATATAAACACCAATATGATTGAATTGTAATATGGCCCTATCCAGATTAATGTATAATAACAACACCCAGCTTGATTTGTACACGATTAAGTCATTCGGTTCTTAGAAGCTCTGTAAATAAATCAAGAACAAGATTCACCGTAGGTATATGGATCAAAAGGATCAAATTTGAAAGAATTATTCACGTATGAAATAACCATTCAATTTGCTTGTTACTTTCATTGATGGCAAGATCTTTGAAAGGACGTTTTGTCGAACGCCTTTATACAAGTTCCAAAATACACCACTCTCTCTTAAAAACAGGTTTAACGGAACTACTATGGAATTATTTTGAAGAAAACCTGCAGTTTTCTCTTCAAATATTTGTTGAAAATAGCCAACAGTGTTGACATATGTTATCCACCTGATCGGTTTATTATCAACAAATGTGTACGGGTCCTTTTTGGATATCTAAATTAGGGGTCAGTTCCGTAATACTTAAGAGGGATCGGTCATGGCAAACAAGGTCCTGGTCGCTCCAAAGATCCAAAGCCTTCTGGTCGCACCAAAGTACAGAAGGCACCCGGTCGCTCCAAAGAGTAGAAGAACCTTGGTCGTCCTAGAATGTAGAAGGATTCCGATCGTCCTAAGGATTCTGATTGTTCCTGAGGATAGAGACTTCTGGTCGCTCCAAATATCCAAAACCACGGGTTTCTCCAAAAGTGGAAAGCCTTATGGTCGCCCTAAAGACAAAAGGCACCTGGTCGCTCTCTTTTATACGCTGACCCGATCGCTCCAAAGTACAGAAGGCACTCGGTCGCTCCAAAAGCTAAAGAAAGCCGGTCGTTCCAAACTTGGTCGCCCGCTAGCCTCTGATCGCACCAACTAGCTTCAAAGTTTCATGATCAGTTTGCTCCACGTCCAAAATTCCTAGTCGGTCCGCATTTCCAAAGGGTAGTGCCGTCTTGCTCTCACATCACCTGGTCGGTCCGCCTCATCCATGCAGCTACCTGATCGTTCTTCTGCTTCCTGGTCGTCTTTTCTTCTAAAGATGGCCCCTGGTCGGTTAAAACGCATAAAGAAGCATGACAGCTGGCAACAACTGGCAGTGGCATTCTTGTAAATACCTAAAAAACCGACCAGAACCCTGAATTGAAGATTCCAGCCACTCCATCACCTATAAATAGGACACCACCTCCACCATTTGTGGGGGGGCTTTTTCGGGAACTACAAGGAGGTGCTGTCAAATAGCTTTTTGGATTTCTCCAAACATTTCAACATCTCTTCTTCACAATTCATTGAAGATCTAGCAAGCTTTCATCCATGGCTTCCATGGAGGGATTGGCATAAAATACTTCGAGCTTTCATCCATTCTTTCAATCGGTTGTAAGGACAAATGCATGTCAAAGGAGCTTGTATGAATGTATAATGGAGCAAATGTTGTAATGTTTTGGTGATTAATAAAATCCAATCTTTAAAGTGGACGTAGACTTGATTAAGAGTCGAACCACTATAAAATTCTTGTCTTCTTTCCTTATTTTGGTATTTTGATGCTTTTGAATGTTAGATATGGCCTCACATAACTCTAAAGGTTTTCTAACGCCCCACCTCTGAAAAGGTGACGTGCTTTCTAAGCATCTCGCCTCTGATTAGGTAACGTGTTTAGAAATACCATTTTGGTTGTTATACCAATTTTTGGTGTAAACAATTAGGCGCCCACCGTGGGGCCAGATCTACTTTCTGGCATCAAATATACTACGGAGATCTTGAGATCTTGAAGCTAAGCCTTAAAATAGCTCGCTCCAGCTTGCGATTTGGACCTTCCGACGAACTCTCCTCAAAGTTCAAGTTGCTTTCTGAAATAATGCCGCCAAAAGTGAGCAAGGAAGCGAGAACAAGGACATCTAATGAAAGAAATCGGGAGGAAACCTCCATGATCAACCAATTTGAAATAGGCGAAACATCAAATGGAGGCATGAATGTTACAAGGGGCGAGCTTGATCAAGCTGTCGCTGGATTGATGCAACAGCTAGAGATAGCTAACAAAGCCATGTTGACAAAACTTGATTCGCTCTTTGCTCTTCAGGCCGCTACGACAAAGGTGGCCTCTAAGCCCGTTCGTGCAGAGGATGCTGGTTCTTCTTCTTCTAGTCCAAATCGAGAAAAATCTTTTCAAGAAATCTCTAATCCTGGTAAAGGAAAGCCCGATAATCCAAAGCAAGCCGCTTGGAACCATAATGGAGAAGCTACTTCTTGTCGAGTTGCCGATGCTGCCAAAGGGGCACTTTCCAATCGAGAAAGGCCAGGGCCCCTAAGTTGCAACCGTGAAGGTTTGCAAAGGCAAGCCTCCGGCCAAGACATAGGCGTCCGCCCCGCAGAAAGCCTCGATGAGAAGGATCGCCTTCTGAAGATGGTCCGACAGATCATGAAGGAGGACAAGCACCGAAACGACAATGAAGCAGAATGGGAATTCGCGCCATCTAAAACCCCCCTTACCGAAATAATCAAGAAAATGACCTTCCCGCGAAAGTTCAAACCGCCCACCATCCAAGCTTATAATGGGACAGGTGACCCTAATGTGTTCTTGTTCCGATACGATCAACACATGGATGGGGCACAAGAAACTGACGAGCTTAAGTGCTTGTACTTCCCGGTGTATTTGGAGGGGGTTGCGTCATTATGGTTCACAAAGTTGCCTCCCAGATCTATTGATAACTTTGCCACATTGGCAAGATGCTTCCGAGACCAGTTCCGCCTCCAAACAACAAAGGTCAGAGATATCATGTCCCTCAATGAACTAGAACAAGCTCCTGGTGAAACGATAAGGTCTTTCTTGAATCGTTTTAATGCTGCTGCTGCAGAAGTAGGGACCCACCAGCCAAGGCTAATTCTAATGGCCTTAAAGGGGGGCATTGATAAGCTGTCTGAGTTCGGAAGGTGGCTAAAAAGAAAGAAACCTGAGACGCTAGAGAAATTTTATGACAAAGCCGAGGAATACATGTGTCTTGAAGATGATCCTATCTATTCCGTTAGCAATGTCAAAGCTAAGGTGGTCCCGGAAAGGAAGGAAGCTCCCAAAAAGAATAGTCAAGAAAATTTTGGGGAAGGTCAAAAGAGAGGAAGCAGTAATGATGCTAGAAATGATAAGGATTCCAAGAAACGACGTTTCTTCAAGCCAACGGATTTTACTCCGTTGAATGATTCAATCGAGCACATATATATGGCAACGAAGGATGCAGAGGGCTATCCGAGCCCAAAGCCAGTAAAGGCGTCCGAAGAAGCTGCGAACTCTGGAAGGTTTTGTCGATTCCATAATCGACCAGGCCATGACACGAATGAGTGCCGACACTTGAGGAATCTGGTTGAAGAATTAATAAGGAAGAATCGCCTCCAAGAGTACGTAAAGCGGTCAACAGATGCTGAGCCTACTCAGGGACAGCAAACTTGTCTGACTCAAGATGGAAGAACACCTGCAAGTGACTCCCGACCAATAATCAATACGATTAGTGGTGGTCCTCATCCTACAGGGGATACTTGGGAGGATATGATCAGGTATACCAATGAACCAAGAAGCATTCTAAAAGGAGACGGTTTTGAGGTTTGCAATAATTCTCTTCGTCAAAAAATGCCTAAAACATCCTGCGAAGATGTTATCTTCCGGGATCGGGATTCCGACGGAATACTGGTTCCAACTGTTGACCCAATGGTGATCACTATTGGCTTGGGTCCAGCAATAGTAAAGAAGGTGTTGATTGATAACGGAGCATCCGTGAACGTTCTGTTTTACAGTACTTTCTCTAAAATGGGTCTATCCATGGATAATGTGCGAGCTAGCAAAGACAAAATACACGGGTTCACTGGCGTACCAACTCAGCCAATAGATGTGATTGATCTCCTTGTAGAGCTAGGAGAGGGAGAGAGGCAAGTCTCCATGATACAATCTTTCGTTATAATTGACTCACCTTCAGGGTATAATGCATTCTTGGGAAGGCCAGCACTTGCCGACTTCAGGATAGCTCTTGCTCCTTGGTGTTTGATGATGAAGTTCCCGACCGCAAATGGGGTGGGAGTTATCAAAGGGGATCCTAAGGAATCAAGAGAATGCTATATGGAAGAACTGATTGAAGCTCGAAAATACGAAATTTAGAAGGATGCGGAGACTCCTCTCTGCATCCATGAAGCTCCTTTATAGCAATTAATGACCTCCCCCTGCGCTGGAGCATATAACGACATGCAGGAAGATATGGACCCACGAAAAATCAGTGCAGGGGATGAAAAGGTAGCACCAGCTGAAGCTACCATTTCCATAGAAATCCATGATAGTGATACAGATAAGGTAATAAAGATAGGCTCCCAATTGGACCCTATGCTGCAAAAGGAATTGATTAGTTTTTTGAAAGCAAATTTGGATGTCTTCGCTTGGAGTCACTCAGATATGTGCGGGATACCTCCAGACGTAATAGTGCATAAGCTGAATATTGACCCCAACGTGCGCCCGGTGAAGCAGAAAAGACGGATGCAGGGCCCAGAAAGGTCTGAAGCTTTGAAAGATGAAGTGGATAGGCTATTGAAGAATAATTTCATTCGAGAATCCACCTATCCTAATTGGGTGTCCAATCCGGTCCTTGTGAAAAATCAAACGGCAAATGGCGAGTGTGTGTTGATTATTCTGACTTGAATAAGGCTTGCCCAAAAGATAGTTTCCCCCTACCTCGAATTGATCAACTTGTTGATGCAACAGCGGGGCATGAACTATTGTCTTTCATGGATGCATATTCTGGATACAATCAGATTATGATGCACGAGCCAGACCAGGATAGTACCAGTTTCATAACTGATCGTGGTTTATATTGTTATAAGGTAATGCCGTTTGGTTTGAAAAATGCAGGTGCCACCTACCAACGCTTGGTGAACGCGATGTTCAAAACTCAAATTGGAAAGACTATGGAGGTTTATGTTGACGACATGCTGGTAAAATCCAAAGAGGCAAAGAATCATATAGAGGATCTTGATGAAATGTTCCAAATCCCGAGGAGATACGGCATGAAGCTCAATCCACTTAAGTGCTCGTTCGGCGTAGCATCAGGAAAATTTCTTGGTTTCATGGTAAATGCTCGGGGCATTGAAGCAAACCCAGCACAAGTGATTGCTTTACGAGAAATGCAAGTTCCACGGACTAAGAAAGAACTCCAATGCTTAAATGGCAAGGTAGCAGCATTAAGCCGCTTCATCTCAAGGGCAACGGACAGGTGCATTCCCCTATTTGATGCATTAAAAAAGGAAAAGAAAAGCTTCCAGTGGACTCCCGAATGCCAGCAAGCATTTGAAGATCTCATCAAGCACATGGAATCCCCTCCGATGCTATCAAAGCCTAGGGATGGAGAAAGCTTGCTCTTATACCTTGCAGTGTCATCCCATGCGTTGAGCGCAGCACTCGTTAGGGAGGAAGACAAAGTCCAGTGGCCAGTATACTACATTAGCAAAAGGTTTACCGGGGCAGAGATGAATTATCCAAGGATAGAAAAGCTTGCATATGCCTTGCTCATCGCATCACAAAAGCTCAGACCCTATTTCCAATCCCACTCTATTAAAGTCCTTACCGACCAACCCTTGAAACATGTATTGTTCCGTCCAGAAACTTCGGGGAGACTCCTGAAATGGAATATTGAACTCAGCCAATATGATATCACTTACTACCCCAGAAAAGCAATAAATGGGCAAGCTCTGGCCGACTTTATCGCTGAATTCACTGACAGGGGAGAGGAAATGGAGGAAACTAACGAATTGGCCGTTAGGTGGAAACTTTTTGTTGATGGCGCTAAGAATGAATATTCTGCTGGGGCAGGGATAGTATTCGAAACCCCAGAAGGACGACATGTATGTTGTGCTCTGCGATTTGAATTCCCCATCACCAACAATGAGGCCGAATATGAAGCATTACTTGGAGGATTGCGGGTTGCAAAAGAATTAAGCTTGAAAAGTCTACTAATATTCAGCGATTCACAGCTAATGGTTTCTCAAATCAAAGGTGAATTCCAGACTAAGATGGGAAGGCTTCCGACATATCTGCTTAAAGCCAAAGAACTTCTCGACAACTTGGGATATTATTCTATCTCTCATATTCCCCGCAGAGAAAATTGGAAGGCAGATTCCTTATCAAAGCTAGCTAGCACTGGAGATCCTCAAATCTTCGATCTAGTTCCTGTGGAAGTATTATCTAGTTCCAGCATTGAGGAATCCGATATAGATTGGGTTATGGAAGCAACCAACGAGCCCGACTCGTGGATGACCCCTATAAAAAACTATATACTTCAAGGAACACTTCCTGAGAAACCAAAGGATCGCAGAAAACAGCTCCGAAAGTCTCGCCTATATCTCGTCCAAGATGGTCATTTATACAGGAGAGGATATTCAACGCTATTACTGCGGTGTGTAACAAAGGAGGAATCTAAAGCGATTTTGGCGGAGCTACATGAAGGAGATTGTGGAGGTCATGTTGGTGGACAGACTCTTGCCAAAAAGGTCCTTCGATATGGTTATTTTTGGCCCGATGTGAACTTCGACTCAATGACATTCACTAAGAAATGCGACCGGTGCCAGAAATTTGCAAAAATTCCAAGAGCTCCGTCAACTGAGTTGACACAGATGTTGAGTCCTTGGCCATTCACTGTTTGGGGCATAGACTTGATTGGAGCACTACCTACCGCAAAATCGAGCTTCAAATATGCTATAGTGGCCGTGGATTACTTTACCAAATAGGCTGAAGCTGAACCATTGGCAACTATCACATCGAAGAAGGTAATCAACTTTGTGTTGAAAAATATCATATGCAGGTTTGGGGTTCCACAGAAAATTATCACCGACAATGGCACGCAATTTGAAAGTGATGAATTCAAGGATTTCTGCAACAAATATCATATTCAGAAAAGTTTTGCAGCAGTTGCCCACCCGCAGGCCAACGGGCAAGTTGAGGCAGTCAACAAAACCCTAAAGTCCACCATTAAAAAGCGTCTCGAGAAAGCTAAGGGCAACTGGATTGAAGAGTTGCCACTTGCACTATGGGCTTATCGTACAACTCATAAAACTGCATCAGGGCATACTCCATTCTCTTTGGCATTTGGCTCGGAAGCAATGATACCCGTGGAATTGGAAGTTCCTACTCACCGCAGAGTACACTTTAGCCAGGAAGAGAATGAAAAGCTGCAACTTGAAGCTCTCGATCTACTTGAGGAAAGAAGAACCGAAGCAGAGCTTAGAATGGTCTCCCATCAAAGAAGAATAGCCCGACACTTCAACCAGAAGGTCAGGCATAGAACATTCGAAGAAGGAGACTTAGTGTTAAAAAAGATCATGACCGCAACAGGAGTCTTTGGCCCCAATTGGGAAGGGCCATTTATTGCCAATCAAAAGCTTCTTGACGGTACCTTTAAACTCAAAACTACAGATGGAGTAGAACTCCCAAGGGCCTGGAACAGTGATCACCTTCGTCGCTATTTCAAATGATTTTCTAACTCATATTCTTTTGTATTTTTCTATGAATATAGTAAATACTTTGTATGAAATTACATGAGTATAAATCCAGCAGCACTTCTGATTCTGTCTAAGCTTTATATTCGCATGTCTTTGATCATATATCCAAAAGATGCACAACTATGGTTACAGGACACGATACCTCTGTCATCCTGTTTTCTGATGTAAAACTCGCCATAGCTTTACAGAAGAAATATGGTCCAAAAGCATGCGCAAATTTAACCCAAACCCTCTCCGAGGATTCTCAGTCGAATAATAAACTGAGTCTTCTCCAGGGGTGCTCGGTCAAATAACCCAAAGTCAGACAAAATCTGATTGCGTTATAACCGAGTCTCTTAACCCAAACCCTCTCCGAGGATTCTCAGTCGAATAATAAACTGAGTCTTCTCCAGGGGTGCTCGGTCAAATAACCCAAAGTCAGACAAAATCTGATCGCGTTATAACCGAGTTTCTTAACCCAAACCCTCTCCGAGGATTCTCAGTCGAATAATAAACCGAGTCTTCTCCAGGGGTGCTCGGCCAAATAACCCAAAGTCAGACAAAATCTAATTGCGTTATAACCGAGTCTCTTAACCCAAACCCTCTCCGAGGATTCTCAGTCGAATAATAAACCGAGTCTTCTCCAGGGGTGCTCGGTCAAATAACCCAAAGTCAGACAAAATCTGATCGCGTTATAACCGAGTTTTTTAACCCAAACCCTCTCCGAGGATTCTCAGTCGAATAATAAACTGAGTCTTCTCCAGGGGTGCTCGGCCAAATAACCCAAAGTCAGACAAAATCTGATTGCGTTATAACCGAGTTTCTTAACCCAAACCCTCTCCGAGGATTCTCAGTCGAATAATAAACTGAGTCTTCTCCAGGGGTGCTCAGTCAATAAATCAAAGTCAGATAAAACTTGACTACGATATTACTGAGTCTTTGACAAGGAAAACCTTCAAAATGCATTCAAACATTTCTCGAATATCTAACGCATTAGGACGCAAAGGATGGAGAATTCCAAACAAAGCATGCAAAGTTCGTATAAAGAATTAAAAACATCCAAATATCCACCTTCGATATATAAAGGTTGAAACAATCCATTGGTACGGGGGCACATCACACATCAGCAACTTAAAAAGTTAAAGATAAGGGCCGGCACCCACATATACAAACCGGTTTTAAGCTAGGAGCATATTAAGCAAAAAGCCAAAAAAAATAGGAGGACGCTATCATCACTTGGGAGAACTGGAAGGAGAGCCACCTGGACTTGTCTTGCCTGCGGAGCTCGACAGTTCAGCAATAAGGTCATCCTGGGACTTCAAGACTTGAATAAGCACAGCCTTGTCCTGCTCCAGTAAGGCGACCCGCTCCAGGTTCTTCCGATTCAACCGCTAAAGGTCGCATGCAAAAGTCTTCCACTCACCAAATTTGCGTGAGTAATATCGCTCAGTGTCTCCCAAATGCCTCTCCATCCAGGCCTTTGTCTCGTCAAGTTGTGCTGCAAAATGAGTCCTAAGAGTATCCAAGTCGTCTAAAACCGATCGAGCATCTGACGGATATATATCTAAGCTGAATTGATCAAAGTGCAGACCGTCGAGACACCAACCTTCAAATCGGTTGGCCAGCTCAGAAGTATGGGGAACAGGATGGAAGCGAGGCCTGTTGATAATAGCATGGAGATCAGCAGAGGAAGGCTCGGTCGGAGGAGTGTGGGGCTCATCCATAGGATGTTTTCCTAAGCGTTGACGCTTCCTTGAACTCTCTTGATCAGAATTTCCTGACATCCTGCAAAATTAGGTTTTTCAAACAGAAAGATGAATAACCAGTTCTAAGTAGAAGGAGATCGATCATGACAAATTCAGTAACAGATCGGTCAAACTCGGTCCAAAATTGAATCTAAAAAACTGGAAAAGCGCCCGGTCGCTCTAAAAACAGTCAAGCCTCGGTCGCTAAAACTGGCAAAGCACCTGGTCGCTCTAAACTAATAGAGAACCTGGTCGCTCCAAGCCAGTCAAGTCCCGATCGCTCTAAACTGATAGAGAACATGGATGCTCCAAACCAGTCAAGCTCAGATCGCAATAAATTATAAGAGAGCATGGTCACCCAAAGATATCCTCTAATGGGTCGTTACAATCATTCTAAGGCTGGACACCCTACAATTATTCCAAAAACCGACTTCAACCTGATCGGTCGAGATTCTAATCCATTTAGGTCGGTCCTATCCGATGAATATCAGAACTATTCTGGTCGGTCAAAAGAAGGGCTACCCATATGGAAACCAACAACGCAATCGACCAGTTTGGTCGTGCTGAAAAACATGAATGTTGAAAACAATAGTTTAATTAAGGAATCATGCGTGTTCAGAACGTCCTGGCACGTACACAAGAATATTGTGATCAATATCAAGAAAGATACGAGGATCTCATTTCCATATCATCATTTACCAATTCAAGATTGAACGCTACAACGATGAATAATATCAACACTTACAAAGATTACCGTGGTCAATGAAGAATTGACTCAAGAATTACCTGAGATTTAGAAGAATGGCTCGGTTTGAAGAAACAAAGGCATGAAGTAGCAAAACAACGGCTTGAATCTGCGAAGAAGTAAACGAAAAACTAAGCAATTGGTTTTAGAAGAAGAGAGTCGCCATTAATAAAGATCCTTACCGAGAAAATGCGGAGGAATAAATGATAAGTTAAATTAATTATATAAAGCCTAATCTGGTCTCTTCGTATTTTGAGAATTGTCCCATCATCTTCCAGAAGTTTGGCATTTTCCTACGATCCAGAAAAGTCGAGCTGAATCGTCGCGGAAGTGCATCTGATCCAGTATTGAAACCCACCTTCCAGAACCGACCTCTCGAGCCAAAAACAAAGCCGACCCTTGGGAATTGCATCCAAGGCTGACCCTTAGTTGAATCAAACCGATCCTCAAATACTTCGAAGTCCATATTTTTCTCAAAAATTATGAAACTCCGAGGGGCAAAATGTTATCCACCTGATCGGTTTATTATCAACAAATGTGTACGGGTCCTTTTTGGATATCTAAATTAGGGGTCAGTTCCGTAATACTTAAGAGGGATCGGTCATGGCAAACAAGGTCCTGGTCGCTCCAAAGATCCAAAGCCTTCTGGTCGCACCAAAGTACAGAAGGCACCCGGTCGCTCCAAAGAGTAGAAGAACCTTGGCCGTCCTAGAATGTAGAAGGATTCTGATCGTCCTAAGGATTCTAATTGTTCCTGAGGATAGAGACTTCTGGTCGCTCCAAATATCCAAAACCACGGGTCGCTCCAAAAGTGGAAAGCCTTATGGTCGCCCTAAAGACAAAAGGCACCTGGTCGCTCTCTTTTATACGCTGACCCGATCGCTCCAAAGTACAGAAGGCACCCGGTCGCTCCAAAAGCTAAAGAAAGCTGGTCGTTCCAAACTTGGTCGCCCGCTAGCCTCTGATCGCACCAGCTAGCTTCAAAGTTTCATGATCAGTTTGCTCCACGTCCAAAATTCCTAGTCGGTCCGCATTTCCAAAGGGTAGTGCCGTCTTGCTCTCACATCACCTGGTCGGTCCGCCTCATCCATGCAGCCACCTGATCGTTCTTCTGCTTCCTGGTCGTCTTTTCTTCTAAAGATGGCCCCTGGTCGGTTAAAACACATAAAGAAGCATGACAGCTGGCAACAACTGGCAGTGGCATTCTTGTAAATACCTAAAAAACCGACCAGAACTCTGAATTGAAGATTCCAGCCACTCCATCACCTATAAATAGGACACCACCTCCACCATTTGTGGGGGGCTTTTTCGGGAACTACAAGGAGGTGCTGTCAAATAGCTTTTTGGATTTCTCCAAACATTTCAACATCTCTTCTTCACAATTCATTGAAGATCTAGCAAGCTTTCATCCATGGCTTCCATGGAGGGATTGGCATAAAATACTTCGAGCTTTCATCCATTCTTTCAATCGGTTGTAAGGACAAATGCATGTCAAAGGAGCTTATATGAATGTATAATGGAGCAAATGTTGTAATCTTTTGGTGATTAATAAAATCCAATCTTCAAAGTGGACGTAGACTTGATTAAGAGTCGAACCACTATAAAATTCTTGTCTTCTTTCCTTATTTTGGTATTTTGATGCTTTTGAATGTTAGATATGGCCTCACATAACTCTAAAGGTTTTCTAACGCCCCGCCTCTGAAAAGGTGACGTACTTTCTAAGCATCTCGCCTCTGATTAGGTAACGTGTTTAGAAATACCATTTTGGTTGTTATACCAATTTTTGGTGTAAACAACATAGTTTGTTGGTAGCTTCAACTACGAGATTAGATCTCTGAGATTGACACTTGTTGACATTATTGAAGCATATGTTCAAGCAAAAAAATGCTGAAAATAATTTGGAGGTATTTCATTAAGTTTGTTCCTAGGTGGGGTGGAAGTAAATTTAGTTTGGAAATAAGGGTTTATCCCTAAATTTCACATTTTTAGAAGTGTGAATTGCATACTAAGTTGCCACTATAAACTGAAATGAAATCCGTGGTTGGAGGACCAAGATCTGTAAGAAGATTGTATAACCGTTATATTTCTGCATTATTGTTAGTTGAATACCTATATTCTGTTTATGCCAAAGAAGATTTTTCAGAGATCGGATCATTTTATATCATAGTGATAAGGCAATTATAGAACATTGTAATTCAAAAAAAAAAAAAAAAAAAAATTTAGAATTTTTTGCAATTCACCATATCAACTTTATCATTTGTTACCCAACAATTTAAAATTGAATTTATATTGAAATATTTTTATTCGCTTCTGGTTTCAGTTTGCATTCATAGTTATTTACCTATAATGTTTTGGTAATAGTTGAATCGTTGTTATGGATTTGGTTTCATTTGTTATTGCCATTGCCATTTCCATGGTTTTACCAAGCCTTCCATGTCCAAATTTTTGTTATGACTGTCCGGTTCTGTTCTATTCTTTTTTGTTAAATATTTTACAATCCCTAGTCCAGTTTTCAAGTGTTTTACTAATGTAAAGGGGCCGGGGAAGTGAACACCGGAGAAAGCAGAGTGTATTCACGCTTGTTTTTATCAAATGTAGTTCTTTCTTTTGTCAATTTTATTTTTACTTATCAAACATACATGACAAAGGCCTAGTGATTTTGCAGGTTGCTAATGCGCTCTACTATAGTTGTTCTTGACAGTTGGACTTCTTCAGAAACTCTGTGTGTAGTGGATATAATGCATGTTTTATGGTATGTACTTTGTACTTACCTTCATATAAAACCACAGGTGTGTGTGCAGCTTTGAATTTTAATTTTTTGGATACTCTTTTGCTTTCAACTATAGATTTAAGTTTATAAAGTTATTGACCTGGGTGTATTTTATTTGAAAATAATGGTAGGATGTGTTAAACTTCCATGCTTTTGTATGTATTTATGCATGCATAAATAATTTTTTCATCTTACGTATCTAAACTAATTACTAAAGCACAAAAAATCATATACAATTTATGTTTTAGTAACTTATGGAAATGGAAAATTCTGTTATTAAGTGTAATCTATTTTGTGAATTTGCATCAGACATTTGTGAATAAGATTGCTTCTTCATAGGTCATCAAGAAATAATTTTACTGCAATAAGTAGATAAACTTACCAAAATTGATGCACATATTTTTAGGCAATGGAAAGAAATATTAGGACATATCCACTTCCAGTTGAATTAGGTGGCCGCACATTTGCATTGATTATTTCTATCCCTTAATTTTTTTTCCTTCTCCATTCCATTTTAACTTCGAGTCTTACTTACATCTCATACTAACTTATACTTTGTTTTTGAATTCAATATAATAATATAGCATTTAAGAAATAGATAGCTTGAAGTGGAAAGGGATAATTCCCCTCTCTTTCACTTGCGCTCCAAAGATAAGTCCTATCAGCAATTCAGTCATCGATTTAAGGTGCTAGATCAACACTGGAGATATAACTAGTTTTATTTTATTTTATTTAAATTAAGTCACAAAGTAATGAATCAAATGTACTATATTTTTGCTGCCTTAATTATATTATGATTATTAACGGTAAATACCATGTCCTATACAGATGTAAGTATGTCATTAACACATCTGGGTAATATAATAGTTTCACATATTAAATTAAAAAAATTCTTAATATTCTCTATGTTAGCTTTATTTTAAAAAATATATTATTTTGAAATGTAGACTAGAGATAATGCAAAGTTACAGTCTAAAGGGACCATTACCAGTAGTATCAAAGACCATCCACTATATGAAAACTAATTAATTATTACTTTAAGGAAGCAGATAATCATTATTCATGACAGGTTTGCATATTGGGCTACTAAAGATGCAAGTTAAATACTTTATTAGTGTGCAGGATTATCTGATATAGTGGAGGTATATTGAATAGCACGTTGTGTGATCAACAGTGTGTCCTGTGGAGGTGAAGTGTAGAAGTTTCAAGCAAGTGAATGTGCTGGATTCGCAGATCAAGAAGAAGGGGTGTTACAGCTGACAATATATGTGTCTGATGCTGAATGATAAGCAGGTTGAGCTGAGTGTGCAATGTCCATGCTAGTAGAGTAGAAAAAATATTTCTTAGTATGCAAAATTGTTTTGAATTTTTTTAGTAAAGTGTTAAGGTTATAATATACCTTTTGCCTGTATATTACTATTGACATACACATAATTTAATTAATTTTAGCTTAGTATAGAACATTACGAAAAGGCGTTGCTCTGAAGTTGGCACCCCAAAATGATTGGAAATGAATGAAGAGAAACAGACAAAGGCGGGAAATGGATAACAATGCGAAGATCATTCAATGTTTATCAGAGTTAGGAAGAGCAAATATGCGAAGCAAGTGAGTCAATGTTATCCGATACCTCAACTTTGTTTTAGATATGGAAAACACTATTGTTTAAAGCAAGTGTGCAAACTGAGTTGCGACTGAGTCTGCGACTCAGGTTTCAAACTGAGTCGACGCTCAGTTTTTGCAAACTGAGTCGCCTCAGTTGGCAAAAACTTAGTATCGACTCAGTTTGCAACCTGAGTCGCAGACTTAGTCGCGTCTCAGTTTGCACATTGAGTTTGCAACTCAGTTTTTGCAAACTGAGCTGACTCATTTTTTGCAAACTGAGCCGACTCTGTTTGCAAAAATTGAGTCGTAGACTCAGTGTGCAAACTGAATCGCGACTGAGTCTGCGACTCAGGTTTCAAACTGAGTCGAGACTCAGTTTTTGCAAACCGATTCGCCGACTCGGTTTGCAAAAACTGAGTTAAGCCTCGGTTTTTGCAAAACTGAGGCGACCTCGATTTTTTCAATGCACTTGTTATAAATACACTCAGTTTTGTTGTTTATAAATACACTTGTAATTTATCAGTTTTGCAACTTGTTATTTCCGTAAAAATGAGCGCATTTATATTTTGTAGGCACTTGTGGAGGAGGAAAAAACATAATTCGGATGGAGGCTTTGTAATATGGTCCACATTTCGCCTTTGCAGTATCTAAAATTCTATGTATCTTTAGTAAAACTTTGTATTGCTTTTTATAACTTGAACATGATATTATTGTATTTTGAAATTGGAAGCATGTAGCAAATATTTGAGCATTACGAGAACATGACATTGTTGAACTTGAAATATGGAAGTTTACTAAATTTTATATGAATTGATATATTGAATTATATATGTGATTGGAAATTATAAAGACATGTTATACTCATTTACAAGTGTTAGCAATTTATGTATGCCAACATTTATAAGTGTTAGTAGAATTATGATACTGACATTTATAAGTGTTATTATATCTTATGGTTCCAACATTTACAAGGGTTAGCAATGAATATGTTTGTAACATTTATAAGTGTTACCATATCTTAATGTTCCAACATTTATAAGTGTTAGCAAAGAATATGTTTGTAACACTTATAAGTATTACAATATTCTATTGTTCCAACATTTATAAGTGTTACAAATATGGCTGGATAATTCCACATAGGCCATTGGTAACACTTAAAAGTATAACAGAAATTATTTATAACACTTATCTTGTTGGGAATCCCCTGTTTTGGCATAGTGGTTGTGCCTCGAATGTTAGTTGGTACGTACACATAAAAGAGAGAACAGTTGTGGGATATAAGAGCCATGATGCTCATTTCATACTCTACTATTTGTTATAATTTGCCATGACGAAAGCGTCAAAACCGAGGTTGCGTTATCAATGATCGGATTTAGTGCATTCCTTAGTGGACTACGGAGCAAGGTTATCGAAGTGGATGATATCAAAAGGCCGCAAAAATAAACTGTTGAGATACTTTGTCATTTTGAAATGATTTTTCCACGGGCTTTTTTCGATATAATGGTACACTTGCCTGTTCATTTATGCAGAGAAATTGAATACTTCGGGCCTGAACACCTTAGATGCATGTATCCAATTGAGCGATATCTAGGAAAGTTGAAATCTTATGTTCGAAATAGAAATAAACCCGAAGGTTCCATTGCAGAAGGTTACTTGGCAGAAGAGTGTGTGACCTACTATTCAAGATTTTTAAGCGTTGATAGAGGAACAAAAAACATGTCGATTGATTTTGGAAGATGTTCAACAGATTTGGAATATCATTTTGGAACAAAGAAGAATAAAAATGGAAATATGTTCAATTTGAAAGAAGCAGACTGGAAGGCAATGCATCGCTATATTCTGTTCAATTCCGATAATAAAGAAATTGAGAGTTTGATCAAGTAAGTTCTTATGTTCCTATATCATTTTCCTTAACTATAAATTAATATCTGCATTTCGTAGTTTTTTTTACCTTAATTATTATTTAGGGTTCATCGAGATTTTGTGGATGGTCTTGCAAATCCAGATGATACAAGAGGGAACAAGAACATTATAAAGAGTTTTGGAATTGGCTAAAAGAAGAGGTTCTGAAAAAGGACAATATTTCAAGAGATTTAAAGGTGTTTGCATTAGGTCATAATTGAGTAGCTAGGAAGTTTACCAGTTAAGTAATAAATGGATATAGATTCCACATAAAATTTAGAGATTCTCGATGTATCACACAAAATAATGGTGTATTTTAGACTGCCAAATCCACCAGCTTTGCAAGTTTGAAAGACAAAAACCCAATAGTTGGTGATGTCAATTACTACGGATCAATCAAAGACAATTTTGAGCTCGATTATTGGGGAGCTTTCAAAGTGGTCGTTTTTAGTTGTTGCGGTACCAAAAGGAAAAAGATTCATGTGGTCATACTCGGGTAAATTTTAGTAAGTGCCATAAAATTGATCCTTATGTCCGGTCTTCGCAAGTACAACAAGTATTTTATGTGGAAGATGCAGTTGGAAAGAACAGTTATTACGTTATTCAAAAATTGCCAAGAGATTGGTGTGATACTGAAAATCAGAATGCAATGGAAGAAGACATGAGTAATCCGCATTCACATGATATTGGCATAGGTGGTGAACTAGAACCAGAAGTTGTTAATGGGGGTTGGATTGGGGATGATGTCCCCATAATACAACTAAAAGATGAAGTTCCTCCTGTTCCGTCTCTTTAGGAAAAAAAATCCTTGTTGTTATTGCTTTATTTTAGTCTAATCTGTTGTTTAGTTTATGATGTATTTGGCACTTCTTTTTAGTTGTAAATCATTATCTTTAATTAATGTATTTTGCACTCTTTTTTCATTATGTAATTTACACTGTTCACATGTTCTATGATTTAATGTCTTTCTTTATTGTCATCTAAATTTGTTATAGTCCAAAATGTTAATTTTTGTTTTTTGTTCACTTTAACATGCATGTACCTTGTTCTAATGTATTCATTTTGTACAGGATGGATGAACTTATAAGTATCTGGCTGCACCATGATAGAGTGTTTCAAAGGACATGATACGTGGGTGAAAATTCTTCCTAGTAAAAAATATGATGTAGACTTCTTTTCTTACAGTGTGCTTATGGAGTTTGTTAAAGATTGCCTCTAGTACACTGAAATAGGAGGAGTCTATGTCTGCAAAGGGAAGAGAGGTGGTTGGCAGCTGATATTGAATGACAAGGACGTAAAAGAATATGTAGAGGGCTGCAATAAGGAAGAAGAAGTGAATTTGTACATTGACAACATCGTTGACAAAGACAGTGAGCCGTTGATTCAACTGCAGCCACATGTAATCATACGACCAAGGAAAAACATAATTCAAGGCATATATGTATATGTAACATAGATCCGTTCTTGTATATATATATATATGTGTGTGTGTGTGTGTGAAAAACTATGAAGGCCACCGTTATTATTTTTATTGCTATGGGTTTGTTAAGAAACCGGTTGCAAAGCGCAAGTATATTACCGTACATAGACTTCAGCAGCAATGCAAACTGATGTAAAACAATCCAACTCAAGTGGGTCAGAAGGAACTAGCATCGGAGTCTGATATGAATAATGGTGAAGAAGATGTTATTGTGATAGACAAAGGAACTAGGAGGAAATTAAATCTAGAAAATGAAACAGATAATGATGATGATACCCGAGAGAATGAAGCTAATGTTGAGGTATTTTTCAGTTATCGTTTCAATTTTATTAATCAAGTTTTAGAACGATTTTTTATAAAAATTATGCACTTAAAAGAAAGAACTGCATGCTAGTGTTTTCTGTTACTGTGTCGATTTCCTATTCCGATCATGAAGGCTGCTGCTAATTCAAGTATCTATTGGCTCTTTATGCCTGCGTTCCATCGAAAATGTTTATACGTCGACTCTATATGGTTAACTAGCTTAAATTTATCATCAATGGTGAATAATAATTCTAATCTGCTTGCAGTTCTCACAACCACCAATGTTTACGAAGTATGAACAAGATTGAATCACACATATGCAAGAAAATGATGCAGTTAGTAGATCACTTGGGGGTGCCTTCATTGGTTAATAGTATGAAGGAGGCTGCAACACGAAATAAGATAGAAAAAGGTAAAGATATTGATGGATGTGATGAATACATCCCAGAAAATGATGCTGAAGATGACTGTAATGATTCATTCGATTCAGAGGTATAAAAAAGTTACTTGTTTACTACTTATTGTCTTTGACTTTATAAACATAAAAAAACTCAAACTAGAAATCCTGAACTTCGACTTAATTGTAGAGATTCAAAGTTGTTAAGTCAAAGCAACCTTTACCTGGACCGAGAACTCGTTCTCGAGCCAATGCAACCCTTGAAATTGAGGAATCGATGACCCGCACCCCCTCCAAAGAAAGCTAGCTCTAACAAGGGAGTGATGACACACACTCCCACTCCAAGGAAAGTTAGTAACCTGGATAAAAACGCAGAAACATATAGGAAATTGATGCAACCTATGATGTCTCGTGTTCCAGCAGTTTTAAAACCTTCAACGTCTCGTCCACCAGTTTTAAACCTACATGTAGCAAAATTTTCAAACAATCAACATGTTGTGAACCTGCTGGTTCAGTCGCTGCTTATCTAGCGATGCTGGAACGTCAAAAGTAGAATGTTGCAGCTCCAATAATGGAAAATGTTACTGATCAACTAGAGCAGGAATGGATTGCAGAGGAAGATGAAGTAGGTACAATGTTTCTTTATCGGTGCACTGCACTGCACTGTTGAGTGCGTCTATTATAAGATTTTGCATGAATATTATATGTTTTTGTAAGGCCATACATTAATTTTCTATTCATTTTTTTGAACCTGGTGTATAAAGTACAAGCTCCGGAAGTCAAAAATGACCAAGGTGCATGCTAGAACCGCCGATGATAAAATAGTCATTGCTTTGAATGAGGACGGTCGGCCAGTTTCTGATAATATTACGGAGTTAAGCAATTTTCTTGGGACACTAGCAAAGGATAATGTGTCTCTTACTTACATCAATTGGCATGTGTTCCTGATTAATTAAAGCGGCAAATGTTGGAATATGCTATGGTAAAATCTATCCCCCTAAACCATAGTTCAACTGACTTACTAAATGTTTGGTTTTAATTAATTAGTGTGTTTCCTAAATTTTGTGTTTGATATATTGTAGACTAGGTATGTCATTCCGGATGAAGGACACAAGTGGGTCTTGAGCACACTTAATGACTCTTGGAGGTAGTACAAGTCTCGTATGAAAGCAATATATTATAAAAAATATATTTAATTGATGGGGAAAGGCTTGCGAATAGGCCTAGTACAATTCTGTTGGAGGATTTTAAAAAGCTCTTGAAATACTGGGGGGATGAAGTAGTCAGGCACGACTTAAATGTGATCACAAAAGAAAACTAATTTGTATAATGCTAATTTAATAATCATGCAATAGATGGAAAAAATAAATTAATGATATTCACATTTTCTTGTTTAGTGCTAATCTTTTCTTGTTTAGTGCTAATTTAATAATCATGCAACAAATGGAAAAAATAAAATAAATAAATTAATGATATTCACATTTGTATAATGTTTAGCAGTCCACATTATCTTGTTTAGTGCTAATCTTTTCTTTAGTAGTTCGCATTATCTTGTTTAGTGATAATATTTTCTTTAGTAATTTGCATTATCTTGATTAGTGCTAATCATTTTTTTGGATTTTCAGGCCCTAGCTGAGACTAATTCTGCGCATCGTAATTCATTAAGTGAGATGCATACAATGGGTCCCAAAACTAATGCAGTAGCCAAAGAACAGATGTATGTGTTTTTTTGAACTTAAGCTAATTTTTGTGTGATTGAGTTGAATTGGCCACATGATAATTTTATTTTGTTATATCATTGAATTATACTTTATATCATTGTCACAATTCATAGGAAGCAACTAGATTTGTAAATTATTAAGATTGAATGTTAAAAATTCTGTTTAATTTTTTATAATCCTAATACTTGACAGAGAAAGAATGACCCGGGAAAAGCCAACCCATATGTTGCCTTGGTCTATTTTGAAATGTATAAACGAGAACCGGGGAGAACTTACAAGACAAACACGGATGAACTAAAAGCCAAATACGTAAGTACATTAGATAGTGAAATAGTAATTTAATATTTAGTTTGAAAGATAACCACGTTGCAGTTGAAACTTCCATATTTTAATTTAGATGTTTTAAAGATAACCAGTTCTGTTAATAACTTTTTTTGAGTAGCTTATATAAAGTATTTGACCCAAGATCAATTATGAATCAATACTTATATCAGTATAATTGGCACATTATACGTTTGTTGGAGTTGCTTATTAAATCGAACAAATAGTTAGTTTGAAAGATAATTAGTTATGTTAATAAATTCATTCCTGTCAGCTGCCTGTTTATATGCTTGCCTACTTTTCATTTTGTAGGCGAAGATTCAAGCAATGGTGGATGCAAAAAATATTTCTGAGGTAGATGCAGTTGTCTCTGGTAGGAAGAGTCATGGACGGAACTGGCTTGTGGAAAGCTGAGGTAAAATGGATGAAAAATCTCCAACAACTTTTGGTTCTTCAGACAATTATGTGCAAGAGCTGACCAAAAAAATTAGGCAAGAGCTTGAGGCTGATTTGGAAGAAAAAATGAGAAGAAAAGTGAAATAGAACATGTCATGGTGTTGAAAAATGTACGTGAAGCTAATCCAGATCTTAATTTAGATGTTGGAGACTTTTGTGTCACCATAACAAGTGATGAAGATGACATTGGTACTCCTGCACCCCCGACAACAGAATGAAGTATTTGAATGGTATGTGCTAGAAATTGTGGTATATTTGAATTGTACTTTTAAATTATGTACTTGTGGTATGTGTTGGTAATGGCTTTTGTGGTATTTATTGGTGATGGCACTTGTGGTATGTATTGGTGATGACACTTGTGGTATGTGTTGATGATGACACTTGTGGTTTTGTATGTAGAGATGGTTGGTCTGATTGTGGTGATAAAAGTTTTGGGTGGATTTATTGTATGATTATTTTGGTATTTTGAATGTGGTACAATATTTTGGATTGTATATATGTACTACAGAATTTGTAATTACATGGTTGTATTTGCCTTCTTACAATGTAGCATTTTCCTTCTTTACTATTGTAGTTGATTTTTTTTCTGATTTTGCATTACAGGATAATGGTGTTGCATTAAATAGTGTAGTGGTGTTGCATTAAGTACAATATTATTAATTCCACTATAATACGGCACGTGGGACCCAAAACTGACGTGGTGCCACATGGATAGCTGACGTGGCATGTGACACATGGGCAATTGACGTGGCGTGTGACACGTTGGCAGCTGACGTGAAAAGTTCACTTGGGCCCCACTATCGTGACCTAGAAGCCATGCTCTAACTTCTACTTAAGGCAATGTTGTATACTATTGCATTACTTGCCAGTACTGCTGCAATAGGGTTATAATGCTATACTTCCTTTCTGTGGCAGCAGATTGGCAAAAGCGTTGCCTTAAAGAGCTAAGGCAATGTCCGCGGATGCCACACTCCTCTGGTGTTTCCTTTTGAAAAAACGTATTAAGGCAACGCTTTTTCGATCTACAACCACATAAAACTAGTGTCAAATATGCCCACTTTTGTAGTAGTGCATAGTGTTGTGGAAGACTCCTGAACTCCCCCGTCCTTGGTTCTCCTTGTGTGGCTTTTTCTCGTAAGTTTAAGCGTCTTAAGACTTGTCTCAAGTCTTGGAACGTTCTGGTTTTCAAGAATATCTTTGACCGAGTGTGGGCAGTTGAAGAAACTCTTGTCTTAGCAGAAGAGACTTTTGATGAATCTCCTTTTACTGCGAACATGGAGGCTTCGGCGATTTCCCAGTTGTCCTTCTCGTCTGAGCTTCGTATTGAGCATGACTATCTTCGCCAGAGGGCGAGGATCAAGTGGGTTGTTGAAGGTGATATGAACTCGAGGTTTTTCCATTCTTCCATCCGTAATAAGAATAGACTTCTTACGATTCATTAGGTCCAATGTCCTGACCTCTCTATGGCTTCCACACTGAGCGAGGTCAAAGACATTATCATGTCCCACTTCTAATCCTTTCTCGGTGTCCCTTCTGTGTCGGCTTCGGACCCAGCTCCGCTTGCTTTTATACCTAGATTGGTTCTGCCTTCCGATAGCTTTGACCTTATCGCACCTCCTTCCTCGAAGAAAATACATGGATGCATATTTTCTCTAAGCAAGGAAAGTGCAAGTGGTCCTGACGTCTTCAATGGGGTCTTCTTTCGTAGTGTTTGGCCGACTATTCAGGCAGACTTTTGTCTTGCTGTGTAGTTCTTCTTTTCCGGTGGGGACCTCCCCATGGGCTGGACTTCCACCAATTTAGTTCTCCTTCTGAAATGCGAAAACCCCCTCTCTTGCGTGGATCTTCTCCCGATCAGCTTGTGCAATTTCACCAATAAGATTATCTCTAAGGTCCTAGCCTCTCGACTAGCATCGTTTCTCGAGCGTATTATTTCCTTATCTCAGGCCGGGTTTGTAAAGGGACGTTTGATCCCTGATAGCGTCCTTTTATCCCTGAAGTTAGTTTCTCAGATCGACAGGAAGGTCTGTGGTTCCAATGTGGTCATCAAGTTGGATATGGCTAAGGCTTATGATCAGATGTCTTGGTTTTTCATCATCAAGGTCCTTAGGTCTTTTGGCGTTCTGGAATCCTTAATCGATCTTATCTGGAGGTTGATCTCCAACAGTTGGTTTTCCGTTCTCATCAACGTATCGGCTAACGTTTTTTTCAAGGTGGGAAGGGATCTTCGCCAGGGAGACCCTCTCCCCCCATCTCTTTTTGTTATCGCTGCGGAAGCTTTCGTGCGTTGCTTGCATTCACTAATGATTGCAGGGAAAATTCATAGGTTTGGGGATCCCTAGCGGATGTCCTTTTATTTCTTCGTTATATTCCGCTGACGACATCAACATCTTCACTAATGGAAGTCGTCACTCTTTTCGTCGTCTTATTGGTCTTCTTCAGTAATATCAGAGTTGCTTGGGGAAACTTGTTAACTCTGATAAAATTTGTTTTGTTCCTGCTAAAGATCTGCCTCCGTCCAGATCCTCTTAGATTGAGACCTTTACTGGTTTCAAAGCTGCCTCTCTTCCCTTACCTTATTTCAGTGTAGTACTATACCGAGGCAGGAAACTTAACGCTATTTTTCATCCCCTAACCAACAAAGTTAGGGGAAAGATCATTTGTAAGAATGAGACTCTTTTCTCCTAGGCAGGTAGACTAGTTCTCATTAAGTCCGTTCTAGACTCGATTGGATCTCATGTCTTTGCTGCTACAACTCCTACCTCCTCTTTCTTTCGGTCTTATCACTCCTTAGCATCGTCCTTTTTCTGGGGGAATAAGGACAATGCTAATCACCACCATTGGATATCGTGGAATGTCATTTGTCGTCCCAAGAGTGAGGGAGGACTGGACCTCCACAACCCTAAGGATTTCTATATTCTTTTGCTTGCAAGCTGTGGGAATGGTTTGGAGCGAACGACTCCCTATGGACATCGTTCCTCCATGCTAAGTACCAGAGGCTTTCTAGCTCGAATTACACCAGTTCCCCATCCTACGTTAGTGGGACGTGGAAATGGATGCAATCCGTGAAAGTAATTTCGAATTCTCATGGAAGGTTAACTGTCTGGGACAACAATTCATTCTCGATTTCGGCTGCATGGAATTCGGTGAGGTCTCTGAATCCTCGCCTCCACCTCTTTTCCTATATCTGGGATGTTCATATTCCCCCTAAGGTTTCTCTGTTTATGTGGAAAACCTTGCATGATGGTCTTTCACTTGACGAGAACCTTCAGAGGGTAGGCATTCCTTTAGTTTCCCAATGCAGATGCTGCAGCTCTGGTTCATTGGAAACTAGTTTTCATTTGTTTCTCCTTGGTGCTAGTGCCAAAGCCGTCTGGAATTATTTTGGGAACATGGTGGGTTCTGTTAGATCAAAATTTGGACCTAACACCCAAATTGTTCTGAATCTTATAGAGTTTTAACTGAAGAATGAAGAAAAAGAAAATAACACACAGAATTTATAGTGGTTCGGCGTTAACAAGCCTACGTCCACTTTATATGTTATTGATTATACTTTGAATGCTAGTACAATCAATGATTTCTCTCTAGCTCACTTTTACAATTGTGATTTCTCTCAGTAATCTAGTAATAAAACTGATAAGAAATGGTAGTATGACAATAATGGCGGAATCAGTCCTCAATATTGCCAAAAGGATCCTCAAAAATGCCAAGCTCCGGGCTATTTATAGTTGATTTTGTCAGGCGGATCGTGGTAACACGTGGCACAAATCCCGAGAACATCGGATCGCATCGCAGCCGATGAAGAAATAGTCAAACTAGCTGTTGTGGACAGGTGTCGCGATCTCCTCGAAAATCGGATCGAGCAAATGGGGAGAATCAGTCAAAATGACGGTTGGGGACACGTGTCGCTGGATCCGTGCATCTCGGATCGCCGAGGACTAGCTCGTGCTTGAACGGGTCAGAGGCTTCGCCGTGCATCAGGGGATCAGATCGGTCTATACTGGGCAGTAATGTATGTATGGATCGAGTCGCATAGAGGTGTCGTTTCGCTGATGAAATGAGGTGCGATCCGATGAGGGGCGATTCGATGAGGGGCGAGTCGATGGTGCGATCCGTTCCTTCATGTACTTAGGGGATGTAGTTTCATACTTTCTTCTTGTGAGTGAACCTTGGTGGCTTGGTCAAAAAGCTAGCCAACATTTTGCCCCCTCGAAGTATGTTTTATCGATGATGGGACATGCTTCGAAGCTATAGAATCGTCTTTTCACAACGAGACGCAAATCAGTGAACAATTCCTTTTCTGGTTTCTTTCAGAGTCTTGATCACTGGATCTGTCGGTCATTTATCGATTCGGATCGCGTGCTCGAGTCGCAGTCCGTTAGCAAGCTATTCGCCTTGTTCTTTGGTGAGCACTTGGGCCTCTTCACGGAACGGAACGAGATGGGCTTCTCTTCGAGACGTGGTGGGCTTTTGGTTCGCGGCCCGTCTATTTTCGCGGATCGAATAAGTCAAAAAAGGGGAGACAAACGGTCGCCCTTTTGCCTATATAAGTCGACCCTCCTCTCCACTTTCTTCCTTCTTCTTTCTTTTGTATCGTATTGCCAACATCGTTGAGGAAAAACCTTATTTTCGATTTCCAAATTCTTGCTCGATTTCGAGCTTTTAAAAAGGTAACTAGATGATTTCTCTTGAATTTCTACCGTGTTCGCACTAGTTTAGAGAGCATGGACAGCAGGATTTTATAAGATTTGGTGAGAATGGACGTGAGTGTGCCTGGTGCGAAGGGGAGAGTTGAGGAAGAAGAAGGAAGAGATGACCAGGTCGACTCGTGGGCGAGGTCGGAGTTCAGAGCGGTGGCGAGACGAGGAAAGAAGGGGAAAGTAGTAGTGTGAAGTCTTGCATCGGATCGGAGTGAGGAAATGGTGAAGTGGTGAATCGGATCGTGGAGATGCTTGTGAGGATAGGAGAAGAGCAAGCAGCGGATCGTGACGAGGTGGCGGGGACACAGATCGCTACGAGATTATAGCGATCCGATCCGAAATACTTCCTGGAGTTAGCGCCCCTGTTGCTGGTCCCGGCTGGCCTCGCGAACCCGTGATCGCGCCACGATCCGATCCACACCCCACGATCCAAAAGGGTTTTCACGATCCGAAGAGTGAATGCTCCAAAAAACTTGTAGAATAAGCAATGCAATTTAATTCCAGTACACCAATGGAAAGTTAGGCTAGACCCTTCATGACGAACATTCTGGACTGACCAAATGCATAACTTAACAGCATAAAACGACCAATATTTTGACGATCTCATCAGCCTTTACGCTTTTCTTTAATGCATGCACAAGCACACACACCGGCACTTGCACACACGGGGGACGGGTAGTTTTAATCTCATTTTTCATGTTTTCTCGCCTAACAGTAATGTCGGATAATCAATCTTCTTCAAGATCCGTTACAGAAATGGAGTCCGAGGTTCCTGAGCAGTACAACCCCGAGGTCCCTCCAATTAACCCAGGAGGTGAAGATTCTGGATCTGAATACGAGGCAACGGAATTGGATCCGTCTGGAAGTACTTCATCTAGTGAAGAGTCTGAGATAGACAGGCGAGCTCCCGACGAGATTCCTGATGCGCTCGGGATAGAAAATTTTTCTGATTCCTTAGCATCTAAACTCGATGATATAAAGCTTAAAAGAATCTGCCTGAGACATGGGATCCCTTGGGATGATGTGATGACACCCGATAGCAAAGATAAACCCCACTTAGCTCCGGAAGGGTATATGGCAGGCAGTCGAACCATGTGCTTGGTGGGAGCTATTCCTCCGTTTCCTCCAATCGTCATCGAGACCTTAAAATGACTGGGTATCGCTCTGATGCAGCTTCATCCAAACACCTATGCATCTCTATACACCCTATATGTTGCATACGCGGAGATCCTACATACCGAACTCACATTTAGAGATTTAACATTCTTCTTTCTTTTCAAGCATCGCTCCTCGGCAACCCCAAATTTCTCTTTCTTTGAATCGGTGGCGAATAGGAAGGTTCTGTATGACGGATACAGCAATATAGGGGATCCTAAGTCTGATTGGTTCTATATAAAGAAACAGGCTGGATGCTCAAGAAGATGGCTTAAATCAAGTAAACTTTAACCTTTTGACTGAATATCTTGTTCAAGAAGCCGAAGCATTAACATTCTCCCCCCTTTTTCTTTATTTTAAACAGATCACGTCTTCCCGAAAACGGAGGGTCCGTTATACAATAATCGATTGTCTATTCTTCTACAAAGCAGATCCGACTTTCTATGGATCAAAAAGTGCATCACTGATGAGAATCTTCATAAGCATCATCTTCTGGATATAAGATTTGGACTTGGCGCTGGCGGCAAACCCTATAGATACGTGCCCCCAACGGAGGGAGAGGGAACATCGCAAGCAGTAGAAACAACTAAATTTTGCAAGAGTCCTTCCCCGATAGTCATCCAAGACGATGAGGACCTAAACATATACAGAGGGGATGAGGCCCGCGGTGACAAGTCCAAGAAAATCCCAGTTTCTACTCCAATCGAACCCACTGCTCCCGATGATTTGACAGAAGAACAGCTATTCAAAGAGCTGAGCAAAATTCCTCTGCCCGACGATGTATATACAGAGAGGGACTTTGAAGGGGGGCCATTCTTCCCTGCTTCTGAGGAGACCATCGCTCCAATTAGAGAACAAGAAACTAGTCAGATGAGCCTGTCTTCAGGCCCGAGTCTGTTAGGGGGAATTATACGGGATGCACAAATCACACACACTGCCTGACCTCGCACTCTTACATCATCAGTACTCAAAGTTTTAATATGCTCTTTTTTCTTTTGCAGGAAAGATGTCCCGCAGGCGATCTTATTCTTATCGTTCTCTTCGTGAGGGCACACCCAGCCTTCATCCGGGTACTGAGCGCCCTCGCGGCCCTTCTCACAAGCCGACTTCCTCGCAACTCCGGTCTCTACCGAAATCGACATCTGCCAAGCTTCCCAGTTATTCGGTAGTTCCTGCAGGGGGAAAGAAACTTCCTAAAGAGTTAACTCCTCCGAAAAGTGCACCCTCTCACAGTAGGTCGTCAAAAAGGCATCACGAGTCTAAGGATAAAGGCAAGGATCCAATCAAAGAGTCTGAAAAGGAGAGGAGTGACATCGTCCCTTCCAGCCAGCCAGAGTTGGCTGCCCCCGAGTCACGGGATTACATCCATGGTCCCGAGATTCAAGGTAGGCTGGAAAAGCTGCTGGAACAATTCCCAGACATTTTCTTCGAGAGGATGACGTTTGTTCCAGCCTTGGAACCGGTCCCTAAGAACTGGGATAATGAAGTTGTCGGGCGCATCCGCCATGTAGCCAAACAGTATGAGATGATGAAGAAACATGCAGTTAACCTTTCAGAAGTCATTCGAACGCTTGAAATAGAAGCACATAGATCTAAGGCGAAACTTGATAACAACGAAAGGGCCAGAACAAAGATGGAGAAGGACTTGGAAGATGCTCAATCCCAACTCGCCTTAGCGCGGAGAGATGCCGAAAATTATAAGATTGAATTGGAGAATGCTAAGAAGCGCTTTCATTCGGAACTTGATTCCAATAGCCAAGAGAAGATGGCTTTAAAGAAGGAAGTAGAAGATCTCAAAATGGCCAACATTGAGTTGAAGACAGCACAAGGCCATTTTGAAGCTGAGAGAGCTGCTTGGGAGGCAGAAAAAGCAAGTTTGAAAGAAAGTTTAGCTTTGGCTGAAGCAGAAAAGGTGATTTTACATGATCAAGTCGCGGATGCGGAGAGACGGGCGGCTCTCACCGAAAATAATGTTGAAAGTGCCATCAAAATGGCTACTGCTTCTAACCACCAGCTCCTCGAGAGAGAGAGAAGGATATCGAGGGGTTTGAAGAGATGATTTTTGACTTCCTGGGCCAAGTCCTCAAAACCCGCAACATCTCGTGGATCCCGGATTACCACGTTACCTTAGCCAATTTATGGGATGCCATCGTTGAGGGTGAGAAGCAGAGATTGGGAGTCGAATAGATTGATGAAGACGAGTTGATGAAGAACATCTTGAGGGATAACGAGCCTGAGGACCTGGCAGAGGGTCGTCGTTTGATTCAAGCGGAAATAGAAAAGGAGAGGGCCCTGGCTAAGGGTAAAGGCAAAGCTGACGAAGGTTCGAGTTCAGCCGTGGATCCCAAGACCTCGGAGTTGAGGAATACCATCCTGATGATCCACTAATCCCTTTGGGCCTAACTCCTGTGGTTGTTGGAGCTCCTGCAGCTACTCAAGAAGGAGGATATGCGGAAGGTATCTCCCTTTTTTCCCCACAATTTGTCAAAGCAATTGTGAATTGTCGTCGTCTGGTAGAACAACCAATTGAATTAGTAACGTGTGTTCCCCATAATACAGGTGGTGAATCCGTCGACAAGGGTGTTGAAAAAGGAAAAGAGGCGGAGGAGGAGGCTGTCTCGCCCGGTGCCGATGTTGATATATCGATGCAGACTGAGGATACAACAGCAGAAAAAAGTGTCCTGGCTCCTAGTGCTGATGTCCCCAAGGATGCTGAGACCATCGAGGCCTTGAAAGACATGGATGGGCGCCATGTAGAGGATGAGGAGGATATCATTGGCGCCAAAGAGACCGAAGACGATGACGACGAAACTTTGGCCAGTAGAAAAGCTAGGCAGGAAAAGGAGATGGCTTTGAAGATGATGGGACAAGAGCCTCTGAACATAGTCCCTATCGCGGAACTTGATCCCAAAACTGGGATGATTTTGAAAATCCAGCCCAAATCCATCAGCAGACAGCTTCATTTTGCGAATCCTGATGATTTCCTGGCTTCCCTTTCTGATAGAAGGAAGAGAAAGGAGGCGGAAGAGGAATCTTTCGAAGAGTCGGATGTTCCTCTCATAGACAAAAGGAAGAGGAAGAAATAAGATCAATCCGACGCTGACAAGGCGAAGCTGGAGAAACAGAAGCAGGAGAAGAGGTCAAAGCGTAAATAGGATATTGTCGCTGGTTTATATTTTGTCTTTAGGTTTCCCACTGGCCAGGAAATGTAATTATGAGACTGGCCCTCACTTTTTGTTTTCTAGGTTGTTTTTCACTTTGTAGGCTTACCGTATATAAAGGAAAGTTTATCTCTTTTTGCATCATTGTGTACCTGTATTCAAATAAACTTTCCAAGTTTAGTCACAGACCATCTAATTATAACTACAAATCAGTCAAACAGCAGAAAGAAAAATTAAAAATTTTCGTGCTGCATTAAAGTTCATGTGTATATGCATATGGCCCCCAATCAATCGTTAATGTGGCGCTTAACTAGGGCTTATTAAAGATTGATTAGCATTATTCGCATGTTGCCCCCTATTTCTGAATATGGGGGACTTAGAAAATTTCATAAGATAACTGTTCTTGTGGTACTGAACTTCTGGCACCTTTCTCAGTGCTTAATCATAGACTCCTTTATACTCTCCTGGCGGTCGCCGAGGTTAGAGTTCAAATTCAATAGTCCAGTCGGTCCTTGTTCCTTCAGCAGGGAAGGAGTTCTTTCTCAGCGCTTACTCTGAGACGCTTTTATAATCTCTCTCTCTCTCTGGAAAGTTAGAGTTCGAGCTCAGCAATTCAACCGCTCCCCGATCCTTCAGCGGGGAAGGAGCTCTTTCTCAGCGCTCAACCGGAGACGCTTTTATACTCTCTCTCTCTCTGGAGGGTTAGAGTTCGAGCTCGGCAATTCAACCGCTCCCCGATCCTTCAGCGGGGAAGGAGCTCTTTCTCAGCGCTCAATCGGAGACACTTTTATACTCTCTCTCTCTTTGGAGAGTTAGAGTTCGAGCTCAGCAATTCAATCGCTCCCCGATCCTTCAGCGGGGAAGGAGCTCTTTCTCAGCGCTCAATCGGAGACGCTTTTATACTCTCTCTCTCTGGAGAGTTAGAGTTCCGTCAAGGCGGTTCCGATCATGGTACACCGCCATGACTTATGGACATCGGCTTCATGTCCGTTATGCTCTCTCTCGGCTCTGGAGAGTTAGAGCGCTATCAACGATATAATGTACTTTATTGCATCCTCGGAATTTTGACTTGTGATTACATTCCATTCTGATGGAAGGCATTTATGATTATATGCTTCTGGGATCGTTGCATTATTCACAGCAATTTCCATAAAAATAAAAAGGCAGATAAATAAAGGTGCAATAAAAGTAAATGACACACAATATTTTTATAGTGGCTCGGTCGAATCATGACCTACGTCTACTCTATAATTTTTTGCTTTAAGGAATCAGACTATTCTAGGAAAGCCGTGCCTTGTACATGGTTTTCAACAAAGCAAAAGAATAGATTTGAAATTTTTATGTTAAGTATGGCCGTAAATGTTGGGCATTCCACACTCTGGGGATTTCCTTTCCATCTACGGTTGCCAGCTTGAAGGTTCCATTATCAAGCTTGCTCAGAATGGAGTACAGTCCTTCCCACTTCGCTCCCATATGAGTTGGGGGTGGAAAGACACGTTTCAGAACCAAATCTCCGGGTTCCCAGGTTCGGGCTCGAACCTTTTTGTTGTAGTATCGAGCGACCTGTTGTTTGCATCTCAAGGCACGCAGGTCTGCTTCATCCCTCTTTTCTTCGATCATATCCAGGGACTCAAGGAGCAATTCATTATTGGTCATCGGATCATAATAAGTCACTCGGTGAGAAGGTACCTTTATCTCAACTGGGATGACCGCTTCCGTTCCAAAAGCAAGAGAGAAGGGGGTATGTCCTGTTGCCGATTTATATGTTGTCCTGTAGGCCCAT
Organism: Allium sativum; assembly: GCA_030737875.1. Classification (NCBI taxonomy): domain Eukaryota; kingdom Viridiplantae; phylum Streptophyta; class Magnoliopsida; order Asparagales; family Amaryllidaceae; genus Allium; species Allium sativum. The sequence continues at coordinate 469,415,113 of CM060910.1, forward strand.
AGTGCCAAGGGCAATTCATCAGCCCACATGGCTCTGGCCCGCTTCAGTCTTCTTTTCAGAATGGACTTAATCACTTTATTCGCCGCTTCGACTTGTCCGTTCGATTGCGGGTGCGCCACAGAGGTGTACCGTTTCTCAATATGGTATTTCTGGCAGAAGTTTCTGAATTCAGTGCTATCGAACTGAGTTCCGTTATCCGTTATCACAATCTTTGGAATCCCAAATCGACAGATGATGTTTCTAACGATAAAATTGATCACTCGTTTGGTTGTGATTGTAGTCAGTGGTTCAGCCTCGACCCACTTAGTGAAATAATCCACGGCCACAATAGCGAACTTTGCTCCGCCCCTAGCTATGGGGAGACTTCCAATGATATCAATTCCCCACATAGCGAAAGGCCATGGGCTCGTCATTGTTTTTAACTGAATAGGAGGTGCTCTAGGTATTTTTGAAAATCTCTGGCACGCATCACACCGTCGTGCGTATTTTGCCGCATCCTTGTTTATGGTAGGCCAGAAATAACCATGCCGCAACACCTTTTTTGCCAATGTTTGCCCTCCAGTGTGATCGCCGCATTCGCCTTCGTGTACCTCCTGCAGCACACACTTGATGTCATCGTGGGCTATACACCGGAGGAGGGGCATCGAAAATCCTTGTCTGTAAAGAACTCCGCCTTGCAGAACGTATCGGGCAACTTACGAATTACTTTACGCCTCTCGCTTTTCTTGGTCGGAAGCGCTCCATTCATCAAGAAATTCTTTAGAGGGGTCATCCACTACTCCCTTTCTGGTTCCGTCTCTAGTGTTAGATCGATTTCCATTTGATCTATACTAGGGGACCGAAGTACTTCAACGGGGGCTAGCCCGGTCTCTTCAGGATCATCGGAACTAGCCATCTTTGCCAACTTATCCGCCTGCTGATTCTCTAACCGCGGAATGTGAGATATGCTGTAGTGATCAAAATCATTCAGCAACTCCTTCACTTTCTTCAAGTATAAAATCAATCTTGCACTTTTAGCTTGGAATTTTCCAGTAACCTGGTTCACAACTAACTTGGAGTCACAAAAGATGTTCAGCTTTGTGACCTCTAACTCCTTTGCGATCCTTAATCCGGCTATCAGGGCTTCATATTCGGAGTCGTTGTTGGTGGCGTGAAACTCCATCCGGATAGCATAGGATATCAATCGTTTCTCGGGAGTTTCAAGCACTATACTAGTGCCAGATCTTTCGTCATTCCTAGCGCCATCAGTATACAATCTCTAGGCATTGGGATCGAGAAGTAACTTTGAGGGATCAACTTCTTCGTTTGCTATATCCTCCTCCGGGACGGTAAACTCTGCTATGAAGTCGGCTATCACTTGCCCCCGAATTGACCGTCTGGGCTGAAAGTTCAGATCAAATTGACTTAACTCAATGTTCCATTTGAGTAATATTCCAGACGCTTCTGGTCTCTGTAGAACTTGCTTGAGTGGATGATCGGTGTATACGGTAATGGAATGCGCCTGAAAATAATGTCGAAGCTTCCTAGAGGCGATCAGTAAACTATATGCCAACTTTTCTATCCTTGGATAATTACGCTCTGCTGCTGTCAGTTTTTTGCTCACGTAATACACATGCCTTTGGACCTTATCTTCTTCTCTTACCAATGCTGAGCTGATCGCGTGGGATGACACTGCCAAGTACACGAATAAGTCCTCGTGATCCATCGGCTTAGATAATATCGGAGGTTTCTCCAGGTGCCTCAGTAAGTTCTGAAATGCTTCTACGCAGTCGGGCGTCCATTTGAAGTGACGTTTTCCTCGCTTTATTAATTCGAAGAATGGGATGCATTTGTCCGTAGCCCTGGAGATAAATCTGCTTAGTGCGGCACTTTTCCTGCAAGGCTTTGCACATCCTTAATTTTCCTAGGTTCCTGAATGTCTCTGATTGCCGCGATCTGGTCTGTATTAATCTCAATCCTACGGGAACTGACGATGAACCCCAAGAATTTTCCGGAGGCAACACCGAATGAACATTTTGTTGGGTTGAGTTTCATTCCGTACTTTCGAAGAATGCCGAACATCTCTGCCAAGTCCGTAGTGTGATGGGAGGATTGCTTGGACTTAACCAACATGTCGTCAACGTATACTTCCATTGTTTTCCCGATCTGGTTATAGAACATTCTGTTGACTAAACGTTGATTTGTAGCGCCTGCGTTCTTCAAGCCAAAGGGCATCACTACATAGCAATATAACCCCAGATCCGTGATAAAACTAGTGTGTTCTTGATCTGGAACATGCATTGGAATCTGGTTATATCCTGAGTAAGCATCCATAAATGAGAGCAGTTCATGACCCGCCGTCGAGTCCACCAACTGGTCGATCCGGGGTAACGGAAAACTGTCTTTTGGGCAGACTTTGTTCAAATCCGAGAAGTCGATACACGTTCGCCACTTCCCGTTGGCCTTCTTTACCAGGACTGGATTTGAAATCCAGTCTGGGTAGGTCGAGTCTCTGATAAATCCATTACTCTTTAGCTTTCCAACCTCTTCTTTCAAGGCAGCGGACCTCTCTGGACCCAGCATTCGCCTTTTTTGCTTTACCGGAGGATGTTTAGGGTTAATGCTTAATGAATGGCTCATGATTGATGGGGATATCCCGCACATGTCTACATGGGTCCAAGCAAATACATCCAAGTTATTTTTTAAGAAATCCGTCAGTTCTTTAGCGAGATTCGGATTTAACTGGGATCCAATCTTAAGGACCTTCTCCGGGTCACTATCATCGATCGGTACATCCACAGTTGTCTCGTTGGGAGTTGCCATTCTGCCCCCAGGTTCTTGGTCCTCTCTGGGATCTATATCCTCGGGCAACTCTCTGGGCGACTCTCCAACGGTTATCCTCTTTAGTTGCTATAAGGTCTCCGCCCTTGTAGGGGGAGAAGCGCCCTTTTCCCCTCCATTGCGAAGTAACTTTAGCTCGGCAACATAACATGCTCGTGCGGCAACCTGATCTCCTTTGACAATACCAATGCCAGCTTCAATGGGGAATTTCAATAATAAGCACCAGGGGGCTATACAGGCTCTAAACTTTGCGAGGGTCGGTCGGCCCAAGAAGGCATTGTAGGGTGATTCAACATCCAAAACCACGAAGGGAAGGATTCTCACTCTCTGGCGTTCTCCTTCCCCAAGCGTAACTGGTAACTCTACATAACCCATTGGAGCAGTGGATGCTCCGTTAAATCGACGGATCCATTCCTGACAGGGCTTCAAGTCTTTTATTTCGAGGTTCATCTGGTCGAATGTCCTTTTGAAAAGAATGTTGACGGAACTCCCGTTGTCCACTAAAACCTTATGAACAATGGCTGGTCCGATAGGTATTGTGATTACAAATGGATCTTCAGTCGGAGCATGGACTCCAATGCTTTCTTGTTCGCGGAAAACGAAATCGTCGGACATCATCTTTTGTTGCTTTACCGGGATATTGACCTCGGGGTTGCTACACTCCCCTACCTCGAGGTGTTGCTTGGCTGCATTGACTTATTGATCCAATGCCTTGGAACTATGTCCGGCGAGATAAAGTCCTCCGATTACGGTATTGATAACGATGTCCTTTCCCTTTTGCTGGGCAGTTGGCCTGGAAGCAAGTTAATTCTGGTTCTGATTTGGGGCCTGTACGGCTTGCCCCTATCTCTGGGCGTTACTCTGTATTCATCTAATTTTCCTTCTTGAAGAAGCCTCTCGACTACATCTCTTAGGTGACGGCATTCATTTGTCGAATGGCCATGAATCTGATGAAAGAGACAAAACTTCCCCGTTTCACGTTCTTTCTCCGTCGACTCTCTGGGAGGCGGCCTCTAATTCTGGAGGACGTTGTACGAATCCATGAAGATATTTTCCAGAGTATCATTTATTGGCGTATAACTCTCAAAGGCCCTGGGACGAGTCCTTCTCTGGGAGTCATTCCCTCGGTTCCTCTTCCGGTTGTTGCCATTACTATTATTATCATTGTTCCCTGACTAACGACCACCCTGATTCCGATTTCCGACATTAACCTCGACCTTCCCCGAGCTGTCTCATGTCTGCTTAATGACGACATTGCTCTGGATTTCCTCCTTATCGGACGTTTTTTCCTTTCGGTTAGCATATACTTCTTCCCGGCGTAAATGTACGTTAGCTTTTTCGTAGAATAACTCTCTAGTATGGGGTGGCTTGCCTGCCAGGCATCTCCCAAATTCAGTGTCTTTATCTACTCCATCAATCAGAGCTGCGACAACGGTTGGCTCATGGGGATCTTTAACTTCAATAGCGGCCAAGTTGAAACGGTCTAGGTACACCCTCAAACTCTTGCCTGGTCGCTGCTTGACAAGGAACAAGTCAATCACACTCTTTGTCTTTTGTGCATAGATGCGGAATTGTTCTACGAACTTTTCAGTTAACTCCCTGAAGCTAGAAATCGATCTTGCTGGTAAGCGAGTAAACCATAACAATGCTACATCCTCCAAGAATATGGGAAATGCTTTGCACTTGACGGCGTCAGAAGCTGCGGCAGCGGTCATTGACCAAGAATATCTCATCAGATGCTGGACGGGATCAGACCTACCCGCGTATCGGTTCTCTGTGGCATGTTGAAACGCCTCGGGAAAGTCGCATCCAAAATATCATCAGTGAAAGGGGTGTGACTGCGGTCGATTCCCCAATCTTCATTCCGTTGTCCACGGCTATCCGCCAGAATTTGATGGATCATAGCTGCAACATTTGCACTGGTTAGCGGAGGTTCAGGGTCAGTGCTTCTTGCTCGGCGGGGTTCTCTAATCTCTCTTCCGGGAGCAGTCACAAAATCCGGGGCTCGGATTGGGCTTCGTTGCCCCCTGTTACCATGAGCATTTGCGCGGAAACGGGGATGAGGTAGTCTGTTCTGTACATGACTGTCCGCACCTCGAGCTCTGGGAGTTGCGGCGTGATCGTTCACATTATGGTTTGAGGGCCCTGCACCCATTGCCTCTTCTTCTCGTGACGGCAGGGTCCCGAACCGAAGCTGCTCTATGTTTTCGGGTCTCTCATATGGTCGTCGCGGAGGTCTCGGCGATTCCTCTGACGAAGAAGAATATCCTGGAGTGAGCGGACGAACTGGCGGTGTCCTTTGCCTTACGAGATCATTAAGCCTTCTATCCATAGCGGTCAAATTTTGTCGCAGAACGGAGCTTTCCTGCCTTTGGGCAGCCAATTCATCAAACAGTCTCTCCCACATTTCGGAAAAACGAGAGAGATCCCCCTCAGTAACGGGAGCAACAGGGTCATATTGATCATCATCATTTTCTCTTATGCGCAAAGAGCTTGAGCCAGGTCGAGCGGAGGGGCCAGGACGGTAGGAGCGAGCCATAGGCTCCTTTCCAGGTTGAGTTGTAGTCCGATCATCAATTCGGATCGCTGTGGATCGAGGATGGTGGCTCGCAGCGCCCCCCGGGATCGGTTCGTGGTCACGGTACGTGGAGGATTCGAGGCGTTATCTCGGGATCGAGTAACAACCCCTTCAACAGTCCGGATCGCCTCGTTCTCATCGATTCGTAGCGTGGCGTCTTCATCGGATCGGTTCGCCCCCGACGCTCGGCGATCTAAAGTTCCCTCATTGCCTAGCTCGTGCACACTTTCTTCGACTGCTTCATTCGCGGTTTCATTGGTTCGTGAAGCTCGTACTTCCTTAGATCTCTTTCCAGCCATGATATCCGAGTCGCTGGAATCTTCAAAGAACTGAATAGTGAAGCTTTACGACTGTTTTCTCAGTGAAAGCACCAAAATGTTAGATCAAAATTTGGACCTAACACCCAAATTGTTCTGAATCTTATAGAGTTTTAACTGAAGAATGAAGAAAAAGAAAATAACACACAGAATTTATAGTGGTTCAGCGTTAACAAGCCTACGTCCACTTTATATGTTATTGATTATACTTTGAATGCTAGTACAATCAATGATTTCTCTCTAGCTCACTTTTACAATTGTGATTTCTCTCAGTAATCTAGTAATAAAACTGATAAGAAATGGTAGTATGACAATAATGGCGGAATCAGTCCTCAATATTGCCAAAAGGATCCTCAAAAATGCCAAGCTCCGGGCTATTTATAGCTGATTTTGTCAGGCGGATCGTGGTAACACGTGGCATGAATCCCGAGAACAACGGATCGCATCACAACCGATGAAGAAATAGTCAAACTAGCCGTTGTGGACAGGTGTCACGATCTCCTCGAAAATCGGATCGAGAAAATGGGGAGAATCAGTCAAAATGACGGTTGGGGACACGTGTCGCTGTATCCGTGCGTCTCGGATCACCGAGGACTAGCTCGTGCTTGAACGGGTCAGAGGCTTCGTCGTGCATCAGGGGATCAGATCGGTCTATACTGGGCAGTAATGTATGTACGGATCGAGTCGCATAGAGGTGTCGTTTCGCTGATGAAATGAGGGGCGATTCGATGAGGGGCGATTCGATGAGGGGCGAGTCGATGGTGCGATCCGTTCCTTCATGTACTTATGGGATGTAGTTTCATACTTTCTTCTTGTGAGTGAACCTTGGTGGCTTGGTCAAAAAGCTAGCCAACAGGTTCCTGAAGTAATGCTACTTCGTTTGTTGATTTGCTGAGTGCCTGGTGGTCAAGCATCCCAGGGAAGTCTGTTTGTTCGATCCTATTCCATCTGAATCCTTACCTTCATCTGCTGGCATGTTTGGTGCTCGCGGAACAAAGAAATGTTTGATGACATGCCTATGGATCCTCCTACCATTATTCGGAAGGTAAGGAACGATGTTTTCCTTGTATTTCGTGGTAGACCTTTCAAGGGACCAATTGGCTCCCGCTCGAGGACTCTGGCTAGTACTTTTGGTGTTACTACGGTATGGCACACTCCCCGAGCGGGAGTCGGTTGATTCCTAACTGTTTCCTGTTTCTCCTTGATGTCTCCACGTGCTACACCCGTCCCCCCACTTTAGATCTTATGTTGTTTGCTAATACTGCAGGTCGTAGATTTACAGGTTTGGGGATCTCGGCTTTACTTGGACCAGATTTACTTGGTTCTGGAGGAGCTACTCTCATGTAGATGCTTATTGGAGTCTATTAGAGCTTGTGGAGTCTGTCCTTATTTGTGTCTGTGATAAAGCTGCCTCATAGACCAGTTTTTTCCAGCACTTGATTCCCAAGACTTAGGGTTGACAGGACGTTTCATCCGTCACCTACGGAGCAGAGGTGATTTTTTTTCCGGCTTGCTTCCTACAGCGGGATCGCCTGACTAGGATCCTTGCCTTTATTAGTGGGCCTACTGGGGAGGCTGAGCCGTGTTTCCTCGTTATCGGAGGTACGAGAAGTAGATTTTTCATGTGGAGATTACTTGGAGTGCAGATCTAGAGAGTCTTTTCCTTCTTCGAGATGTTCTGTTCTTGTTGTAATTTATATTTTTTAAGAGACTATTGTAGTGTGTAGGAGTAGATTTACTTCACTTTCGAGTGGTGGCCTTGCCGGAATTCGATTTTGAAGTAAGATGGGCGGTTGTTTATCTGGAGCTCTTCTATCTATCTTTCTATACATACATATAGTGTTTCCCAAGTAGATTATATTTTGGTTACCTGCCAGGCATGTTGGCAGTTTTGTAGACCTTTTGTTCCGTTTGATATATATATATATTCTCTTTGTTCCTAAAAAGAAGAAGAAGAGAGATATCTATTATACTATAATATGTACTTAATATTAGAACTAGTCCAGCCAGTAGCAGATATTATGGGTGAATATAAAGAAAATACCCTACTAAGTCTTTGTTGAGCTTAGGAAGTCTAATTTATCTAGAACATTTCTAAATTTGTTTAAAATAAAACCATTTATTTTATTTAAATTTAAATATTTTGTAATACGAAGTTGATTTGATTCAATTTACATATATACACACACACCACATACATACATTTGTGTGTGCATGCATAACATAATAAACCGTTAAGGATACAATATGCCTGTATATTGATGGGGGGGGGGGTTTAAATTGCAACAAACACGTTAGCTTATTTCATATGTATCGTACGTGTATTATAAATTCCAAAATTAGAGATATATATATTATAAATATGTCCCTTATTAAAATAATACAAAATGTATTTATATTATACATATGTTTATGTATATATATGATATTATAATTAATAAACTAAATCATACATATACATGTATATACATAAAAACCTATGTGTAAATATACATATAATTTTTCATACATATATTAGATAGAAACTAACTATTTGATTATATACATAATATAAATAAATATATAAATAAAGGTACAAGATTTCATGATTTAATACATATATATAATATATGTATATAATAATTTTAATATTTTTCCCAGTTTTAATTAGCAGATTAGCAAATATTATTATTTAACATTATATTATAAGTTATTTATGAATTAGTTAATGGTTGCGACTATGATTCATTGATATAAAATGATTATATGACAAAAAAATCTAAGATCAAACGTAGGCGTTGCAAAAATAATTGAGAAAATTTTGAAATAAAATACTATTTTTAAATAAAACAATTACTTTTCAATTGAAATTTATATTAATTATTAAAATATAAAATATTGTTAAAAGGTTCAAAAATTTTTTTAGAACTTTTGATGTGATGTAGTAATTTCATAAAATATGAAATTTAACTTTAGAATAATTATTATTTTACATAAAATAACCAATCCACATAATGATTAAATATTAATAATAATATATAATATAAAGTCAATTTCGGTGTTTATTATTCATAATAAAAGGAGAAAAACTGAACGAAAATTTTGAATCAATGTTATATAACACATATTCATATATGTTATTATATTAATAGCGTACATGTATTAACATAAAAGTTAATATATTTATACGTATATACATTAATTAACATAATGTTTAAATAAATTTTATGTAATAAATAATGTATGGTTATATTTGAATTATGAACTTAAACATTAAAATCATGCTCATAATCGGTCTAATTGTAGATTACATACAAAAATCCCACCTGATTACATGATAATAATATGTACATATGTATTCAAGTATGCATAAGTAATAGATTACAATACTTAATATTATACATATAGTATAAATGAATATTGTCTGCCTTTGAGCCCCCTTTTAAATAATGACTTGTACTTTTTGAATATTTCCTAATCTATCAAGTTGCTAGTTTGGAATCCTTGATGTTTCACAGTCGAACGACATTTGATTTAGAATTTGATTTGAGATTTTGGAGTGGGGTTTGGAAATGATTTTAGACCGGTAAAGAAGATAATAATGGTAGGTAAAAGTATTAAGCAATTAAGATTTAGATATTTATATTTAAATAGTTGCAAAAGAGATAAAATAAGTAAATCAAATAAACAGAAGCGAGTTTTTTTCCCTCTCCAATTGCTACTGGGTAGTCTGCCTTTATCTTCTTCTTCCTATTTCTTTTCTTCCTCCATTCTCTACCATACCCCTTCGCCATCGAATCCTTCCCTCCTTCCTTTTTCTCCGACCCTCTTTCTCCTTACCTAGCTTTTACCATTATGGTTTTAAATTACTCCGCTTGCTTTTTTTCTTTTCCAGATCTCGCCACTTTAGATCACGATTTACATCTCCTCGATCTCAAACTCTTTTTGGCCTTGTCTTTTTCCATCACCTCAACTTTCTTCGCCTAGATCTCCACTGCTCACCCATGTCGTTCCTCACTCGCATCAATCCTCTGCTTATTTAAGGCTATGTTTGTTTGAAACGGCTGAATGCTTAAAGCTGAATGTTGAATACTGAACATTGAATGCTGAAAGCTGAACGATAAGAGCTGAATGCTGAATAAATTAATATTGTTTGATTCTATGCTGAACGGAAAATTGGTTTGTTAAAATACGTATTACTTTGACAATATTACCCTTAGCATTGTTTACAATGTATTTGTTCGAAATATTGTTGTTCATACGTACAAACTGTCTATGAAAAGAAATTAAAAACGTGCATTCATTCATCTATCCTGAAAAATTTATGCTTTAGTTTAAAACATACATCTTTTTTACTATCACCGTTAAAATGCTTGCATGTTTCTATCACTATTCAAAAGTCAAACAATAGTACTTATAATTATATAGCAATGTGAGTCATAACATACTTAATACATTCACCTAAAAAGTAACACATATCTTACTATTCAGCACATAGCTATCATTTCTCAGACTAGTACTATAGATAGAACATAAACAATTCACTTCATTGATTAAATTGTATTGTCACATGCACCCTTTTTAGCTTTTAACTTGCTGTTGTGCTAGAATGAGATAGAGTTATGTACCAAAGTTGTTTATATAAAGGAAAAGACAAGGGTATCACTGGAATGCATAGTTGAATCAGATTCAGAGAAGTGATTAAGCGACATTTATATGCTGAATGAAAAAACGCTGAATAGACTGGAAGTCACTGAACCAAATTGAACTACAAACAGCTTTCAATATTCTGAACACTGAATATATCAGTTTTCAGAAACTTGTTCAGCGGCACTAAACCAAAACAAATGGTACCTAAGTTCCTAACACCGATTCAATTGCATTTCTTCTTACGTAACCTTGCAACACATCGCGACTTCTCCAACTGGTTCTTTCCCTCTTTTGTGCCTTCTCCTAGATCAACATCGCCCTTTATCCTACCAAAAGGCAGGTATTGAGCGTGGTATTTTTTTGTGGATCGAACTTCGTTCGACGTGCTGGTGTGGTGTTAGTTTGTACTCTGTTCTGGTGAGTTTCCACTATTTTGTCTAGGGATTGTGCTGGTAACGGTTGATGTCGGTTTGTTGATTTAGCTTGCGTCTGATTTTAGGTATATGTATTTCTTGTGCAGTTGGGTGTGTGTATTTGTATTGAATGTGTTGTTGTCTTGCTGTGTTTTCTTGGTTAGGTTTAGGCGTTGGGTGGGTAGTGTTTTGAAGTAGTTGAAGTATTTTTTTTTTTTGATTTTTTTTTTAATTTCGGGTTGTTATAGTATGCTGGTTAAGGGCTGCTTATCACCTTGTTAGGTTGCTATGTAAATTGCTTGCTGAGCATGTGAATGCATTATTGGACTATTTTTTTGCAGCTAAGTGGTGAGTTGTTTGTGTAATGTCCTGTGAGTCTCTGATGTAACTGGTTTCTAGTTGCTTTGTTCTAATTCGGCGTTGCTCCCTGCGTGGTGTTAGTTTAGTAACTATTGTCTGAATTAGTAGCGGCTAGAACTATATAAAATGTATGTAGACGATAGACAATCTGCCTATCTCTTGTATTTTCATGTACTTATTACTTATTGTAATGAAAAGTGGACGGTCCGCTTTAAAAACTAGTTGGTCTTGCCAAAGAAAATATCTATACGTTTTTTCACTTAATCTTAATCATTAATCTCCGAGCCTATCCATATGTTCTAGCTACACCTAGACCTTTCCATGGTCTCCACTCTACCATTGGGTAACATCTTAGCCCATTTTATCCCAATTGTAATACAGTTATATTTAATGTTGTTAATAATTGATGTCTTATATCAATTGATATATACATATATAACTTTTATACAAATATATAAAATTATTTATTTTTCAAATCATATTCAAATTTTGTAATTAATATTTCATAATTATTAATTAATTTATAATAATTATAAATTAATTAAATCATTTGGTCTTAAAAGAATTCTTCATTTCACTTGTGTGATTTTTAGGTGTAAATTCAACCAACAATTAACATCGACCTATTTGAATGTTGACGTTCATACATCACTTGGATGGTGGCATAACATTAGGACCAAATTTATCGCTTGCTTTATTTCAATAAATATCATCATAATTTAATAAGCATTACCCATAATGACACTTATATATATAACTATTCTCTTTGTTGAAGCTATATCATCATAGACTTATTGAATTTGGTAATGACCAGTCCTCCAATATTGTCCATATTCAACTCTATATTCCAAACACAAAACTTTTGTTTAATAATAAGAATTATTATCAACTAAAATGCTTTAACTAAAGACTTTGACTATGAGTTGACTTGTGCTGACTGAGATACTATAATTTTGAGGTATCATTTACTCTTTTGTTTTTTCCTTCTTTTCTTTCATACAGACTCTCGGTCCAACATCTCATACCTTACCTCACTTGCTTAACGTTTCAATAACATCTCTATGGAGTTGTGACTACACCTTACTCTTAAAAGTTGAAACCACAATTTTAGAAATCAGGGTGTTAGTGCAGACTAAATTTTGCACTAATAACTCACATTATTGATCAAATCAAATAATTTTATTTTTGTAGCATGTTATTATTATTTACTTTTCTTGTATGCTCTATAATCTTGTCATAAACATACAGCCTGTGAATCTAATACACATGTTGATGCTAGTTATAGATCATCGATGAATATAGTAAAGCATTTTAATCATTTTTGGTATTAATAGACTTGTGATTGCATTCGTTGATATGTATCAATTCAAAGAGTTCACTGACTCTTATGATACCCCTACTAAATGAGTGCATAGTCCTCAATTGTTTTGGATATAATAATATGGCCTCATATGATTCATAATCATATAATAATATTATCACTCAAAACAACAACTTAGTTTATAATTCCAAAATAATTGTAAATGTTATTATAACTTTTTGTATTTTCATTGCATCACTTTGGGTATAAAAAACAAATACCACATTATAGTTTTATTTCATAATGAATATTTATGATATTCATATTAAATAATAACCATGTCTACTTTTCGTTAACACTAAAAATAGTCATTATTTCGTACATAATATGTGTTATGTTTTATGAAAACTATTTTCGTAACATGGTAGAATTAGTAAGTGTTATATTGCCTGCTCTTATTGTTCTTGCTATAGTAGTGTACTAAATTTGAAGGTCCATCCTTCACTTAGTATAGATTATTTATTTTACGTACTGCAATTATTTTATGTGGAGAGATCCTTAATCAAATATCTTGAACTCAAACAAATAAATACCAAAGAATTTTTTTTATAATATAATACATTTTGGAATAGAAATCACATTTCTTATTCCAATATCGATACACAACCATGATAATTACAATTCTCGTTCCATTGTTTCTTTAGGAAGCTGCATTGACTACTCACACTCTTCATCCCAATTGTTCCTTCCATTAATTCTACTCTTATAGTTTTTCCTTTTTTTACTTTTGAATAGTCAAACTATTCAAAAGAAAACCCTTGCTATCATATCATAATGAACTTTTTGCAAAAGCGTATTCAATCTAACAAACATCTAAGCGACCAAGTTACAAATTTATTAAGTAGTTGTAAAATTAGGCACTTGAGTGTTGAGTATATTCTATATCTCTATTTGCCAATTTGATTCATTTGTTTATCTTAACTGATAAATGTTTATCAGTTATTTCTAACGCACAAATTTATCATTGAAGATAATTGCAACATTATATAGTATTTAGAACTGTTAAATATTGTCATTCCATTTTTCTAATAAGCCTCCACTAATCTTTTATGTTTCATCAAACCCTAAGTGATACATGGAAGTTTTTCAACTTCATTAGTAGGTGTTGGGACTCATTTGTCTTTGGATTCTAACATTGAGTTTGCTCAACAAATAATATCCCTACAAACGATGGATAATTCGTTATCTGTTGTATAATATACATCTCATAATCCATAGTTCTTTGTCCTAATCTCATTTCCACCTTCAGTTTACTCAATAGATCGAAAAAAAATATTCACTTGTATCTATCATATCACAATCAATTAAGTCTAATATAATTGCCTTGAGCTTGCTCAGTAAATACGTATAGTTATCTTTCCTCCTCTATTCAATAAAATAATAATACTACATGTGCCTTCTTTATCTCGAGTTTTCTCAATAGCCAAGGAGTATGCAAGCAATTTATGAAATGTATATAGTAGAATAAAATATCGTATTAAAAATTCGTAATCTTGAATATATTACATTGAGTGGTATCAACTCATGGAATAATATATTTCTTATTAAATACCTTCGTTATTCAAGTGTTGGATGCATCAGAATTACAGTATATATATATAGTTATTTATCCACTTATTCCTTAAGTCTATTTAGAGTTTCTTGATGCTCTACATTTGATTTATAAGCTCATATTATTTAAGTTTTATTATTATATAACTTTTATATTTACACTACTTATATAATAGTCTTATGTTAAATTATTTTATTAACTAAATTTTATTTAAAATAATTTTATTCAGTTAACATTTTAATTATTTCATATTATCTTATTGTAACATTTTTATACAATACTTTTTATATACTATAACGTTTATAGTGTAATACATATATGTATCAATTAACTATAAATTAATTAGTCTTTAATCTATTTATTAAGTTAAAGAATTCTAATCAAATCATATTAATTTCAAATTTCAATTGATATACATATATACTATTGTTACTGTTGGGGTTTTATGCGCAGCGGAAGTTTGACAAAACACCCGAAAAATAGGATCTTTTTCACCTAATCACTTGAAGATGAATTTGATTGAAAATTACAACACAATAAATTGGAAATAAAAGCAATACACAAATATTCCACCCAACCACCCTCTTTATTGATTCACTAAAAACAAATTCTGTTTACACTCAACGGATCAAAACCAAAAATAAACAAAATACAATGAACCAATAACCTTATTGAGAAAGGAATAAAATATCTAGATGACTACAACTCTTGTTGGAGAAGGAGAACAATGAAGAATGACGACAAACCCTTGGACAAACAGGAGGCACCGATAGGAATAGCTTCTCTCATCTCTCAATTCCTACATCTTCCTCTCCAGGGCGCAAGCCCCTGGAAGCACACAACCTCACCAAATATTCTCACATGGTTCCTTGTTTGATTGTTCTGATCTAACCAAGAATGCTGCATATATAAAGAATAAAAAGCCTTGGCACATATCCAAATTGCCTCTTCAAAATATCTCTAGAATATAAACATTCATTTATTTCCTTCTAAGATAGAATCGATCAATTAGTCAATTAATTAATCAATCAAATTAATCAATCAATTAATCAAATCAATTAATTGATTACATTCTCTTCATAAAATTTTTGAATCAAAAAATTCAACATTCCACCTTGATTCAAATATCACATATCTCTGACAATCCACAAACAAGTCAATCTAGCTCTTTCAACAACGCCTACTCTTAATTAAAACCAACATCGATTTCAATGCAACGAGATGCACCACTGTCGATTTGAAAGGACTACGACCACACATCAATTACAAACACAACCCACCATTTGCAAAAGATGCATCTACCACCTGAGCTGCACTGCGCAAAACTAACGGTCTAAAAGCATTTGTAATACCACAAAGACCTCCATCTTGTTTCTGTGGATTTCACAACTCGTCATATGTCTTCCTTTTGACATGATCTCTTCATCTCCGGGATCCCTCGAGCATCATCAACATCCAGACCTTTGTCGATACCATGATCCTTCGCCTTAGGATAATTAGTAGAGACCATATTAACCGCTCCACCTTGCTGTGGACTAGGTTCTTCAACCGTCACCTGTCTTCTTCTTCGTCTTCTTCCATGTTGCATCATCCATATCAGAGGATTTCTTCTCATCTCCATGAATCATACCATTAAGACTGGGAACATCCACCATCATAGGCTTCCAAATCCCCCAATATCTACCATCAAAAATAGTCATCCACGAAAGCAACATCATCTCCGATATCTACAATTGTTGATGAGCAAAATTGTCGCACGCCAACACCCAATGTGTATGTGTGAACAATTATCCAAATAAGCAGTAAATAATGTAAGTGCGGGGAGACACAACTTTTATAGTGGTTCGGCACTAACGCCTACGTCCACTTTATAATCATCATTCATCATATCTTTTGTTCGATTACAGAGTTGTACAAGTTCTGAAAATAGTTAAGTACAAAGTGTTACAATAGAATAACAAAATATATGTTTGTTTTACACTTTGACTAAATTGCCCTTCTTCTTCTTCGTTGAGAGGCGTTGACTTGGTCAACAATATCCAAGTTTAGTGTTCATGTCCATGAAGTTCAAAAGTAGCATAACAATCCTTGTTGATGTCCAAGTGTTGATGGAAAACATGCATGCCATATTTTAATTATCCATGCCATCTCCAATTGCCATGGTGAAGGTGTTGGAAGCCATTAATGAGTGTTTCGAGCTCTCAAGGTCCAAAAATTATAAAGGAGAAGGATCCAAATGAAGGCCAAGGCTTGGGGTATTTATAGAAGGAAGGTTAGGCGGGAGTAGGTGAGCAGCAGGACCTACAAAAGCCAATTTTTGCACCACCTAAAACAGCCCATATCAGGAAATTCGCACCCCCTGGCCAGGGGTGTGAAAATTCGCACCCCACCAGCGGGTGCGAAAATTTGCACCCCTGGAGGGGTATAAAATTCGCACCCCACCAGGGGGTGCAGAATTTCGCACACCCTAGAAGGGGCGGAATTTCGCACTCCGCCAGGTGGGTGCGAATTTCGCACCCCGCTGGGTGGGTCCGGAATTCGCACCTCGCCGAGTAGGTGCGGGATTTCGCACCCCAACGGGTGGGTGTGGGATTTCGTACCCCACCGGGTGGTTGCGGAATTCGCACCCCACCGGGTGCGGAATTCGCACCCCATCGGGTGGGTGCAGAATTTCGCACTCCATTGGGGGATACAATTTTGATGGATGAGGAGACCGGAATTGTGCTGTCGCAGGGGTCGAAGTTCCTGAATCCGAAGTGAGAGAATCCGCGGCTTTACTAGTCCGAAGTGAAGGAATCTGGGCTTTCGGCATGGATAAAATCGGATGAATCGGGTAGTGCCACTAGTTCGACCTAACCGGCTAGGTCGATCGCCGCTGGGACTGTGGGGCCCTGGACCCCCATAGGCGCAGCGCTCGGGTCCACTTGACGACTCACCTTGGGCTCGGAGCATGGCTCGCCTTCGGCTCGAATGACAGTTTGACTAAGAGTTATACTGCAAAGTCTTGAAGCAGACGTTCTCGAGCCCAAAAGAGGTCATCTGGTAGAAGTTATGGGTCTTTTTTATTTTTGATGCGACTTCGACCGAGCCGCTTTGTGCTTCCCAATGCCGTTTTCCATGCTTGAGCACATCGCTAACCCATTACTTGACGTGTGATCGCTTCAACCAAAAGGCATGTCAACAATTGCCCCCCAAAACATATCTTGCTTGGTCCAAGGAAGGTGTGTTTGCGAGGAGAAGAGAAATCCAAAAACCAAAGCTGGGAGAAATCTGGAGCGAGCTTCTATATTCATGTGACAGAAGAGCCACGGCCATGCCAGATCGTATTATCCGGAAAACCAAAGCCGATAAGTTGGAAATCCATAATCGCTTCGGATCGTATTAACCAGAGAACCAGAATGCCAGAAGTTTAGTGAAAGCCGATGATCGCCTTAGATCGTTTTGAGAGATTACCAAGATAACCACATAGCTAGATAACTATATGAACCGTCAGGTGAAGATGATCCAATAACCAAACGAGTTGGGTCTGTCGACCTAAAGTCTAGGACTCAAGACTCACCGCGAGTTGTAGCAACCTTATCGAGGTAAGGCAAGAGGCCAACGTATTCACGAGTGGATATTCTTGTCGTGTTACTGATAAGTCCACCAGATGTAATCCAAGGTCGTTGACAATGCGACCCACTAATCCAAACGAGAAGGATCGTATGAGATCCAAAACTCGCCACAAATCCATGAGTGGATATTCTCGTCGTGTCACGGACAAGTCCACCCGATGTAATCCATGGTCGTTGACAAGGCGACCCACTAATCTAAACAAGAAGGATCGTACAAGATCTGAAACTCGCCACAAATTCACGAGTGGATATTCTTGTCATGCCACTTGACAAGTCCAAACAAGCAGGATCGTGCACAATCCGACACTCACCACCAATCCATGAGTGGATATTCTTGTCGTGTCACGGACAAGTCCACCCGACGTAATCTAAGATTGTTGACAAGATGACCCACTAATCCAAACAAGTAGGATTATGCACGATCCGATGCTTGCCACGAGTCAAGGCGATCTCGTCGAAGTAGGACGAGAAGCCAAGATAGCCAGATGCTTATTAGAGTTTGCCATCCCATTATCGATTTCATACTTCACAATTGAGCATCCTCACTTTGCGAAGTAATTTTATTCAAGTTATAAAAGTTAAGGATCTTTTAGTAAAGCCAAAGGAAAACCCAACGGCTAGTCATCCGTAAAGAGCATGCCTATGGAGATGGCCTGCCTCCGTACATGGGTAGGCGGACTTGGTTGTTTTTTGATTCCAAGTTCATTCGTAAAAGAAAGTGAATAGTTTATCGTTCGTGAAGAGCATGCCTAGGATCTCGTCGGTTCCTATTACATAGGTAAACAAACATAACCATTCACAATTCAAAGCCAGAAAAGTAAAATTTTCATTAATAACCAAGGAGGGTGATGGTGTATCATCGGCAAAGAGCATGCCTTGAGATTATAACAGCTCCCATACATGGGTATACCGACCCAACCATTTACAAATTTAATAACCTGAATAACCAAAAAGAAGGATACATCCAAAGAGCTAAAGCTCTTAAAGCAAACCCATGGGCTGAAGCCCAAGTAACCGAGCTTAGAGAGCCAGATTGAGAAAGCCATAAGTAAGGAGCTCCTTATTTGAAAACCATCATATCCTAAAGCCAAGAAAACCAAAGAAGAACATAACCACAGCCTAAGCACCGAAGGCCAGAGAACCAAGATTCAAATCCAGGAAGCTGAGAGAACTAATTCCATATTTCTAGAAAATCCAAAGCCGCAAGTCATAAGATACTGATGCCATGGAGACTTGCATCCCAGGCATCAGAGCCGGTGAAGGGTTAATTGATAATAATGCCCTTGCGACCATTACTGGTCCCGGGCGTATCCTGATGCCCAGCCTTCTTCCGAACAAACTGCGCTAGAAGTCCATGTCTAATGTGCTCTTCTATCATGTCCTTGAGATGCTGACAAACGTTCGTATGATGGCCAGGGAAGCAATGAAACTCACAATACTGATCGGACTCCCTTTCTTTTGGAGTTAGGTCCCTAAAGGGAGGCTGTCTGAAAGGATGACTGGGATGAACCTCTCAAAAGATCTCGTGGAGGGTATGAGTAAGCTCTGAGTAAGACAAGAACTTGGGTTGCCCCCGAGTTCTATTGGGATTGCCTCCCGATGGGGGTTCCTTAGTGATAACAGGATTTTTGCCTTCCCAAAGTCGGACGGTTTCTTGTCAATAGCAGCATTAACATCGAGGGCTTTTTTATTGCCAGCCTTCGCATCCTCTTCCCGAAGGAATCTTTCAGCCTCGAAGTAGAATTCACCGAGGTCCCTTGGTGGGTCCCGAAGTAGCGAAGTCCTGAATTCAGACTTATCAAGAACACTAGATACTGCGGCCATTAAAACCATAGAGGGGTTAGTTTCTTGATCGAAGCCACCGCCTCATTGAACCGCTTTAAGAATTTCCATAGAGTCTCGCCGGACATTTTCTTAATTCCGTTTAGAGTCATAACACTTTTCGGGCGAGCTATATTGACTCTAAATTGTTCCACGAATTGGGTAATCAAAGAATTCCAAAAAGTGATGGAGTCCGGCTCCAGCTGCTTGTACCACATCGCAGCTATGTCTGTTAAAAAGAGCGAGAAGCACTTGGCCATGACATTTTCCGAAGTTAAGAGAACTTCCATACGTCGAATGTATCCATGAGGTGAGCGGTTAGGTCCTTGCGACTGTCATAAGGATCCAAGATTGGTACCTTGAAATCAGGTGGGTTCCGAGAGTTCCTGATATTAAAGAAAGCGGACTGCGATTTACGCAGTCCATGTCCATAGAAGAAGCACAACCTCGAGGGAACCGACGGAGGACTTCCGTGATCTCCGACCCGTTTCCAAAAGTGAGCAACTGATTTAAAATATCCAAAGCGGGACTGGTGCCCCCAGTGTTCAAGTCCAAGTTGGGAATCGGTTGGTTGAGGAGAAAGTGTGGTTGGATTCCCACATGAGGGGCGACAATGGGTGTAATCCTGACTCGTGGAACAGTAGGAGCGCTACCATCCAAAGCTGCACGCACTGGCGCTTGAGCGACATTACCAACAGTGGAGCCCGTGACTTGTCCGACCAAAGGATCACGATCTGGAGCCGCGTTGGGGTTTGGGGTGCCCCTCAGTGTAGTGGGACCAACTCCGTTTGGAAGAGTGAAGTCGGCCTGCTGATTAGTTTGCGGTGTTGCCCCCAAGTCCCGAGTTGCAGTTGGAGGAACATTGGTACTAGTTCCAACAATATCTTCCTGGCCAGTCGGCCTTGAAGTGTTCCTTATCCTTCAATATGAGCGAGGAAGGTATTGAAAGTGTCTTCTTACCGCTTGAGTCGAGCGTTCAAATCTGTGGCGAGGTTCTTGATTATTTCATCGACGTCTTCTCGAGTGACATAGTTTGATGGAACTTCAATTGAAGAAAGTTCATGACTTCCTTTATCTCCCATCGCCTTGTGGGCTTCAGTGATAGCTGGGAGCTTCTTGCGCTTAACCATGGTGTAAAGTGAGTAAGGTTGAAGTCGAAGACGAGGTTTGAAGGTAAATCCGAATAATTAATCCGATGCAGAGGTCGAAGTTGTGCGACCCTTCCTGGCGAGCCAAAATGTTGACGAGCAAAATTGTCGCATGCCATCACCCAATGTGTATCTGTGAACAATTATCCAAATAAGCAATAAATAATGTAAGTGCGGGAAGACACAGCTTTTATAGTAGCCCGACACTAATGCAGACGTCCACTTTATAATCATCATTCATCATATCTTTTGTCGATTACAAAGTTATACAAGTTCTGACAATAGCTAAGTACAAAGTGTTACAATAGAATAACAAAATATATGTTTGTTCTACACTTTGACTAACTTTCCCTTCTTCTTCTTCGTTAAGAAGCATTGACTTGGTCAACAATATCAAAGTTTAGTGTTCATGTCCATGAAGTTCAAAAGTAGCATAACAATCCTTATTGATGTCCAAGTGTTAATGGAAAACATGCATGCCATGTTTTAATTATCCATGCAATCTCTAACGGTCATGGTGAAGGTGTTGGAAGGCATTAATGAGTGTTTGGAGCTCTCAAGGTCCAAAAATTTCAAGGGAGAAGGACCCAAATGAAGGCCAAGGCTTGGGGTATTTATAGGAGGAAGGTTAGGTGGGAGTAGATGAGCAGCGGGACCCACAGAAGCCAATTTTCGCTCCCTCTAAAATAGCCCATATCACCAAATTCGCACCCCCTGGAGGGGTACAAAATTCGCACCCAACCAGGGGGTGCAAAATTTCGCACACCCTAGAGGGGCGGAAGTTCGCACCTCGCCAGGTGGGTGCGAATTTGCACCCCGCCAGGTGGGTGCAAAATTCGCACCCCACTAGGTGGGTGCAGAATTTCGCACCCCACCAGGTGGGTGCAGAATTTCGCACCCCTTGGAGGGGCGCGAAATTTGCACCCCACCAGGGGGTGTGGAATTTCATACCCCACCAGGTGGGTGCGAAATTCGCACCTCACCGGGTGGGTGCGGAATTTCGCACTCCATTGGGGGATACAATTTTGATGGAGGAAGAGACCGGAATTGTGATGTCGCGGGGGTCGAAGTTCCTGAATGCGAAGTGAGAGAATCTGCGGCTTAATTGGTCCGAAGTGAAGGAATCTAGGCTTCTGGCATGGAGAAAATCGGATGAATCGGGTAGTTCCCACTATTTGACCTAACCGGCTAGATCGATCTCCGCCGGGACTATGGGACCCCGAACCCCCACCGGCGATGCGCTCTGTAATGACTCGTAAACTCCCCACGTGGGAAATCGTCGGATACACTAACTTTGGGCATACAACGCATCAGAACAAATAACAGAATACTTTTGTTACATCATAATAATGCAACATCAGAGTACAGAATATCAGAGTACATCAAATATAATAATACAACAGCGGAAGATAAATTTACAATGAAATTTAAGGCAGTGCAGGGGAACCAATAATTTGATACAGCGGAAGTCTATCAATGCTCTGGACACAGCTTTAAACTTTGATCCAGAATCCTGCTCAATATATCTGCAAAATAAGCTACTCGACTGCCCGTGTGGAAAAGAGGGCACCCGAGTTTGCAAAGTGAAACAAACTATGGTCAGTCATGGGATTGGTATGAGAAATCTTTCCTAACTTATCTAATAATAAGGCAAATCACAAGACCACGCCGCTAACGCGGAACGGGTTTACTCCATTGGATTGCCAGTGCATGGAATAAAGTAAATCGTTAAATAGCGCAATGCTTTTTAGAAAAATGAAACCATTATAAGACTCAAGTCCCATCACACAATGCAACGCAAACCGGAGGATAGAGTTTTACCTTATAATGGTCAAAAATGCTTGATACGATAAAACGGATTTGATATTATTATTAGTCTATATATGTTTCAAAAACATTTCAATCATAATGTATCAATCATAGACGACATAGCTACCATATACTATGCTGTCATACTAGTTCTACAATCAAAACCGCATGGTGTCGTATTGGAAGTTGGATTTCCATCATGAGTCAAGGCTAGGGACGATCTCCTTACCGATTCGAGACGCTCTAGCAATGTCTCAGGATCCCCCGCAGTGAACCCTTGGATCCTACAGGGCCGATCCACAAATATACCTTAGTGGATTGGCAATTCCTGAACACACGTTTCCCGGTCCTATTGAACTTATAATTTGGTCACTATCGACTAATAAATCCAAGGCCTCGTAGTCCATCAACCACATAAGTAAAATGTCAGGGCTTGCAAAACCCTGATACCACTTCTAGCTAGAAAGAAACGCGTGCACTTCCTGCGTTTCCTTGTCCCGTTTCTGACTCTTACCGGGGTGCGAGGCTCGCGAGGTAACGCTATACACAAAGCTATGCTGAAATAGTCTATGCTTTGATCATCAACCACGAGGCTCTGCTTTTCAACAAAATCCTTAATCATCTGCATCTTGGCATGCCACATTGACAATCCACGCCATGCGATCGATAACTACTAATATATAACCTCTGAGCTCATGCTTCTCAGAGAAGGGTGTTAAGCACGAGAATAAATTCTCCGCCACCAATCAGATATACATTAAATAGAAATCAATTCATATAGAATGAAATTCAATGTCAGACATACATCCATTTACAAGTCCGTTCTGGGTTTGAACGAAACCGGAGACACCTTATACCTCGTCCCGTATGTCCAATACGGAAGAGAGGTGCTCGCTTATCTGGATGATCAACAAGTACGTTCGAAAAACTACCACTTTAACCCTTTCGTAGGAGCGACCCAGTTCAGGGCATCAGTAGTTGCCCATTCGATGTGAAGATCGCTGGTCTTCAACCGCCGTCTTCAATGTCTTTGACTTTTAATCGTCATAGTAATTATTCAGAATGGGTTTAACCCGGTCTTTTCGAATAACTCGCGTATTTTATAATAAAAAATCAAGTGCTATAAATACACATCATACGCCTCATTCCAATTCAGAATATTCTTTTAATAAAATATTCATATTAAAAGGGAAAGATTCCCATCAATTTTATTAAAGATAAATTCCTTTAAATTTATTCTTTAATCTTCTTTTTAAAGATCCATTAAAACTCCGATTTGGTTTTAATATCAAAAATCATTACTTTATGGTTATTCAACTTTTAAGAACTTAATCTTGTCTTTAACTAGGTTAAAGAACCAATGTCATTTAAAACATAGTTCACGATAAACCCAAAATCAACTTCCATTAAATATGGATTTTTCACAGAAACCAAATCAATATATAATCGATATAAATTTTCGTATTAGACTAATAATGTAAATGGAATAACGGCAAAGCCTTTTAAAATCCATATATAGTAACAGTCCTCTTTTACAGAAGCCTATCTCGATTATTATCAAATTGAATTTCCATCCAATTCCAATTTAATATATTAAATTGGAAAAAACTTGACTTTGGAAAATTTCTTTTTAAATCTTAATAAAAAGATTTATAAATTCTAAATCATATTTTTACTGTTAGTTGGGCTAAAGAACAAATGTCGTTTAAAACACAGTTCACAATAAGCCCAATTCACATATCATTTTATTCCAATCACTAAATATAATTGGAAACTATAATAATTTAAATTAAAAGATTTATTCTTTTCATACGGGGTTTAAGAACAGTGTTATTTAATACACCATCCACGACAACCCAAAATCCAACTCTTTTATTTAGTTCCAACTAAATATCAATTAATTGGAAGACTTCATTAAATCTTAATTTAAAAGATTTATTCTAGTTAATAACTAGTTAATTTCGATAAAAATATATTTTTATCTTTTTGTGTCCATCCAAAAACGGACATAGAAATCATCATTTTATTCTTCGTTGAATATTATTTTAAAATATTCATTATTTAAAATTATTCTTTATATAAAAAGATTCTTTATGTAAAAATATTCTTTATATTACAATGTTCTTTATTTTAAAATATTCGTTATTTAAAAGATATTCTGAATCGAAATGCGACTCAATCAGTTACCATATAATTTCGGTTATATGGATTTCATATATCGCATGTATATGGCAATAATGATAAATAATCATTAAACAATCCATCCACATCCAAAGTGAAATTTTACAACTGTGTGAGCATTAAAATGAATAAATTACGCTTATTGCAGTCTGTCAATTCATCGATTGACATACAACTAAATATTGGGACTAGCGTATGTCAAATATCATCCTAATACCCATGTGGGGTTTTCAAACAAGAATAATTCATCTAAATAAATCATTGGTTAATGTATTTAACCAATTTTAATTCTGCTAACATGTTGATGATAAATAACAAACATGTTATTATATTCCTAATGCCAAATGAAAATGTATTTTACTCGCAAAATTTCCCTACATGTATCTAATGTATAATTTGACAATACAAACGTCACTTTGATTTGCATACAAATTCCATTGTATAATTTAACAATAAAATGTCACTTTAATTTACATACAAATTCTAATGTATCTTTTGACAAATAAAATGATTCTTATATTTGCATAAAAGTTCTAATGTATGTTTTGCAAATAAAAATGATTCTTATATTTGCATACAAATTCTAATGTATGTTTTGCAAATAAAAATGATTCTTATATTTGCATATAAATTCTAATGTATGTTTTGCAAATAAAAATGATTCTTATATTTGCATATAAATTCATAATGTATGTTTTGCAAATAAAAATGATTCTTATATTTGCATATAAATTTTAATGTATGTTTTGCAAATAAAAATGATTCATATGTTTGCATATAAATTATAATGTATGTATTAATGCTAACATGACATTTTTTATAATTCAATCTTTAAGAAACTAAACTACATTAAAAATGTAATTTTTTTTTATGTTCAATCTTTTTATTGGAAACTAAACTACATTAAAAATGTAATTTTTAATGTGCAATCTTTTTATTGAAAACAATGAACAATAAAAATGATATTTTTCATGTTCTGTCTTTTTAATGAAATCTAAACTCCATTAAAATGTGATTTTTAATGTGAAATCTTTTTATTGAAAACAATGAACGATAAAATGATATTTTTCATTGTTTTCAAACTTTTTAATGAAACAAAGTGACGATAAAAATAAAAATATATGATCTTTAATAACTAATCTTTTATTGCGCCAAAATGGCAATAAAAATAGGTTCTTTTGTTTCAAATCATTTTATTGTAACAAATTGACAATAAAAATATAATATTTTATTTCAACTCTTTTTATTCTTTTCTTTATATTGCAACCAAATGAAATAAAAAAATGTGAACTTTTTATTTTAATCTTTTTGATTGAAACAAGGTGACAAATAAAAAAGAATGTTCTTCTCTTTAATCTAATGAAACATGTTAAATGACAAGTTCATGGATTCAATAAAAAGGATATTTTTATTATGAAACAAATCTAATGTATTCTATGTTCATAGATTCAATAAAAATGATATTTTATTGTTAAACAAAATCTAAACGAAAACCATGTTCATAGTTTCAATAAAAAGTATTTTTTTATTATTTCAAAACCCAAATCAAAGTTCATGGGTTCGATAAAGATGAGATTTTTATTTCAAAAACCAAATCAGAATTCATGGATTCAAATAAATGAAGAATCTTTATTATAAAATCAGATCTACAGACATGAATATCAAAATCCAACCCATTCATACATCGCAATCAAAATTAACCAATTCTAATTCCATACATCACATATATGTTTCATAATAACATACATACATGGATTTCATATAATGATAAATAATTCAATTTTAATTATAAAATCAGATAGCTCACCTTGGTCGGCTTCAGAAATCGTTTGCGTTTATTTTCTGAATTTCTGTTCGCGTTCAAATTTATCTGAAATCCTGATTTGCTCTATTTTGGTTCTGGTTGGTTCCATGTGGTAGTGCTCGACAAGAGGAATCCAACGCATTTTATTTCATCGAATTTTGATAATCTACGAGTAAGTTATTGAATTTATAAACTTACACCAATTAATTAATCAAATATTTGTAAATAAAAAAATAATTAATTACTTTGGTCAAGAAAGAAAACGGGTCCTCCATCTTTATCTTCTTCTTCGTCGCTTCCCTGTAGCGGTGAAACCCAAAACCACTCCTCCTCTTTGAAAAACGCAGCACACATGACACCTCCTGGCGTCAATCAAACACCACCACATTGAAGTCCCTTAAACCCCCTTCCTACGCCTGGAATATGGCCCAGCTCGCAACCTCTTATGCTCCGAAATCCGCCAGTAATTGCGACGGCTTTGAGTAGAAAAATCGAGCGAATTATCATACGAATTTTAATCATCACTGTATGGATAGAAAGATGATGAAATTCTCTATAATATTCGCCTAATATGTATTGAATATTTATGCTTGAATTTTGAGAGATTAAGGAAAGAATTTGGGATAAATTTTGCCATAGGTTTAAAGCATGGCGGCAGCTCTGTAATATTAGAATTAGGGTTTTCTAAATCTTAGGGTATATATATGTTAATACAATTTAATTCCTTTATTCAAAAAGGCCTATTTATCCACATTTTGTATGTTATACGTTTACCAAGAAAATGAATTGCTAACTAAGGCTAAGGTAGCATATTTACTTCTCATTTATGTTTCCTTAAATCCCCTTTGATTACATGCTATAATGACACATCTATTTTTTTATTATTACTCAAATTTCAAATGTCGATAACAATGAAAGAGAGAGAGAGAATGAAATGGAAAGAATGAATGCTAAATTAATGCTATTTGTTAGAAATTAGAACTAACACTACAGTATTAAATATTATTGTTAGAAATGAATGTTTGCAACTTTTCACATTTCAAAATTAACTAATTAATGAAGATTTTGAACATGCAATCTACGTTTTGAATTCCTGAAAGTTACATTTTGAATTGATCGGGGAAATATTTAAGAGGACAGCCGAAGGTGTGTGTATATATATATATACATATATATATATATATACATATATATATATATATATATAAATTGTAGCAACCCGGAAAATCCGAACCAATTTAAAATTTTTATTTTTGCAATTTTAGTGAATTTTGAATATTT
Organism: Allium sativum; assembly: GCA_030737875.1. NCBI lineage: Eukaryota > Viridiplantae > Streptophyta > Magnoliopsida > Asparagales > Amaryllidaceae > Allium > Allium sativum. The sequence goes on from CM060910.1 coordinate 469,442,800, forward strand.
AAACTGAATTATTTTAAATAATGACGACGAGAAATTTATTATGAATAGAATTAGAATGCATATATTTATTTGAATCGTCGTTAGAATATAAATATTTATTTTTATTTATAAAAGGAATTGAAAATGGCGCGGTAATTTGAAAATTCGATTTCAAATTTCAAATTTCAAATGAATGTACAGGATTCAAAATAAACCAGATTTTAGCGAAACCAAAATTATTAGAATCTATTTGAAAATATCTTTCCAATGAATCTGAAAAATTGAAATTTCATAACGGGAATAAAAAGTTACGCCCAGTTGAAAATTCAGAATAGTCGTTATTGAATTTTGGCTCTTAAAAATGGAAATTTTGCAAACTACCTCCGTTTTCGACGAAACCACTTTTATTGGATCCGGGATGTCAATTTATTGCTAGATTCCAAAATTCATAATTTTTGGGGTCAATATGTGAGCGTGGCGCAGGAAAACGTGTTTTGACAGTTTCAGTCAATTTAGAGCGACCAGAAAATGACCATTTTTCAAACGGTCTCCAAATTTGACGAAATTAGTTTTGTTAGGACTGTATCGTCAATACGAAGCTAGAAATAATTTTTCTGGAATTTTCAAAGTCAGTATGTGGCCCCGGTAAATTAAAATGTACATTTAAATTGAATATACAAGGATATATATTTTAATTTAAATGGAAACTGATCGTAACAATCGAATTGGCTTACGGGACATAGCCCGTTGTGTTCGGAATGGGGGTATTACGCTAGGGACAACAGTCGGTGGGTTCAATTTGCGGTTTAAATGAAAAAGGTACTTTATATGGAAGAAAATTGTAACAACCCGCAAATTCTGGGCCAGTTTAAAATTTTTATTTTGGCAATTTTAGCGAATTTCGAATATTTAAAATAGATTATTTTAAATAATATCGACGAGAAATTTATTTTGAATATAATTCGAACGTATATATTTATACGCGTCGTCGTTAGAATATAAATATTTATATATAATTATAAATAGAATTGAAAATGGCGCGGTAGTTCGATAATTCGATTTCAAACTTCAATTGAATGTACCGGGTGCAAAACAGTCCGGATTTTAGTGAGAACCAAAATTAGATAGGGCTTATTGTTGTGATTTGGCATCAAAAATCTGATTTACTCTAAGTCAAAAATCAGATTTTTGATGCCAAATCACAACAATAAGCCCTATCTAATTTTGGTTCTCACTAAAATCCGGACTGTTTTGCACCCGGTACATTCAATTGAAGTTTGAAATCGAATTATCGAACTACCGCGCCATTTTCAATTCTATTTATAATTATATATAAATATTTATATTCTAACGACGACGCGTATAAATATATACGTTCGAATTATATTCAAAATAAATTTCTCGTCGATATTATTTAAAATAATCTATTTTAAATATTCGAAATTCGCTAAAATTGCCAAAATAAAAATTTTAAACTGGCCCAGAATTTGCGGGTTGTTACAAAAATAAATAAATTAAATAATATAATATAATACTCCCCCCTCTCTCTACAAATTGTAAGTCAACGCAAAATAATAAAATACCCAAATCAATAAAACCCACTGGCTCACCCCGGAACCCTTCCCCGATCTGCCGCCAGCCATCGCATCCCTCCCACCACCGCCGCACAGCGTGCAACCCCCTTCCCTCTGTCACGACGACCCCTCCACCGCTGTTGTAACTCCGGCGAGCCCCATCTCCACCCTCACCAATGCTCCACCGCATCGCGCGCTTCAAGAGGGATTCAGAGCTCGAGTTCCAAGCTGCTCGAAGTTGAAGGAGGAGGGGGTCTCAGGCTTTGGCATGGCGGCGCAACTTAGGGCCCTAGATTTGAAGAAAGGGTCGGTTGTTCGATGGTAAGCTGAATGTCAACAAAGATGAATTACAACTGAACGAGGGGGACTTGGGAAAGCCTGGAACCGAATTCGAAAAGGGGGAAAATGGATATAACAGTGAGTTTTTTAATGGTTTATTTAATTAAGTAAATTTCTGAAATTTGATTTTTAAAATATACATCGAGTTGTAAATTTATGAAATTTGATTTTTAAAATATATACCGAGTTGTAAATTTCTGAAATTTGATTTTTAAAATATATATCGAGATGTAAATTTCAGAAATTTGATTTTTAAAATATATATCAAGTTGTAAATTTCTAAAATTTGATTTTTAAAATATAAATAGAGTTGTAAATTTCTGAAATTTGATTTTTAAAATATATAACAAGGTATAAAAATTTGATCTTTAAAATATGGGACAACGAATAAAAAAATAGTTTTTGATTTTGAAAAAAATAAGTTTCTTTGATTTTGAAAATATATTTTTCTTTGAAATGAAAATGAGAATTTCTAAGATAGAAAAATATGTTTCTTTAATATGAAAAATCCATTTTCTTGGGTGTGAAAAATACGATTTTTAGACATAGAAAGATCAGATTTTGTTTTTAACAAGAAAAAGATTAGATTTTTATATAACATAAAGATGCGATTGTTTATACATGAAGTTATATAATAAAAATATGATTTTTATTATGAAGTTGGAGATATAAAAATACGATTTTTATATATGTAATAGAGTGATAAAAATATAATTTTTATCATGAAGAGAAGAATATAAAAATAGGATTTCTATCATGAAGAGGAGAATATAAAAATTAGATTTTTATATATGAAGTAGCGGGTTAAAAATATGATTTTTAGCTTATGAATGTTATTAATAAAAAATCAATCATGTAGGATATCGTGTTCGCTTAAGGTTGTAGTCGACGAGGTGTTCATCTTCTTTGCTTTGAAAAAATGGCGGAGTGGATCCCAAAGGTGAGAACTCCTCACTATAATTTTTCTATATAGTTATTTATTTTATAATTGCATATATGAACTGTTCCCCGTCGTCCACAGACCATGGACGACTTGCGTGATTGTTTGGTTGTGTAGTTGATTGGATTATTGGTTTGAATTTGGTTGTTTGGGTGAAATTGAATTGATCAGATTGGTATGTGTATGGCACGGGCCATTATTAGACTGGGGATAAGGCTAGGCCTTATCCCGTTTCTAGTATCGTGCCGTTATGTTGCCGAAATTTTCTAAAAAGTGTTCGAAAAATTTAGTTACTTAAAAATATTATTTTTAGCTTGTAACAGCGATAAATAAAATAATTATTGGATAGTTAAAAATATGTTAACACATCCATATGCAAGTCGGATGACCTGTTTATGCTCGCCTATATTTATGATATCGATTGGGTCGATAATTTTACACATCGCCCAACTACACAAATAATATTTAGTATTTGTTGATTGAAACTCCACACGGGTATTGGGATGATATTGGACATACACTAATCCCAATAGTTAGTTGTATGTCAATCGATTGGTTGACAGACTGTTATAAACGTTAAATATTTATATTTAATGCTTACACAGTGTAGAATGCACTCTAGATGATGGATGATTATTTATCACTGCTTTTGTATACATGTATTGTATGAAATCCATATAATCACATTATATGGTAATTGACTGTGTCGGATTCCAGTTCAGAAAGAAATAATATTTTAAAATAACTAATATTTTAAAATATTGAATATTTTAAAAACAATATTCAGTAAAGGATCAAAATCTGATTTTGATGTCCGATTTGGAATGGACACGAAAATATTTTAATATATAAAGGCGTGTTGATTAGATTAACGCCATTTTGATGTGAACATTATTTATATCGATTTTATTCATTTTTATAATGAATATCGAAAAGGAATGGATTTCAAAATCTAATGTTTTGAAAATACTATCATTTATATATCGATGATATGGAATATTCAATTTTGATTAGAAATTGAATATGAAGTTGAAATCGTTTTGAAAATGAATTTAAAATGATTTATAAAATACGTTTTAAATGGAAATTGACGAAATATATTATATATATATATATAATGGCCTGAATAGAACGCGCCGCGCTACGGCAGTTCGCGAATTTCGACCATTGACTTCGAATGGACGTTACGGGAGATCCGACCGTTGTATTCTCCTAAAACCGAAATTGTTCGGTTCGTATCGTAAAGAGCTTTCTAATGAATACAAGAAATTAGAAATCTAATGGTTGTATTTGGAATTATGTCAAAATCAAATTTGGAAAAGGTCGTTGTAAGTGCAGTTCGATGGCCGTTTATGGAAATCGACTGTACGGGCCTTGATAAATTATTAAAAATATCAATAATTAGTGTAAAATCATAAGAAATGATTTGGAAAGAATTAGGATGAAAAACTCCATATTTGAAAAGATAAAAATATATTTTTATCGAAATGAACTAGTTATGAACTAGAATTATAAACCAATATTTTTAAATAAATAAATTGGATATTTGAGGTGGTTTTAAAAATAACCAGAATTTCCAATATATGAATTGGAATGGATTTGAATCGAAATTATCTTCGGAATATTTCAATATTGGATTCCGTGATTATACGGATATTGTGGAGGAATTTGGAAGATATATATCGTTATTCCAATACGGTATTTTTTGATTCTAGAATTTGATATTGAATATAAGCCGATATATTTTCTATTCAGAGCCTTGTATTTAATATCAAATGTGATTTTGGGTTTGTGGTGAATGATGTCTTCATTAACACTGCTCTTGAACCCAGTTGAGAAAAGATTAAATCTTTTTATTTAGGTTTATTGAAGCATACCAATTAATTGATATTTAATTGGAATGGAATTGAATTCGGTCTTTGGGTTTATCGTGAACTGTGTTTTAAATTACACTTGTTCTTTAACCCGATTAACAAAGGAATAAGATTTTGGGTTGTCATGAATGGTATCTTTAATAATACTGTTCTTAGACCCAATGGAGTTAAGAAAATCAGAAACTAACTGGAGATTAGTTAAGTTGAATGGTTTCCTGGGAATTGATCTGATATTGGTTTCGGCCTTCGGGGTTAATACATAGGTAATTGTTCACTTGCTAATTTACGGTTAAAGGCTGATGTAATGGAATGTGATTTTGGGTTTATCGTGAACCGTGTTTTAAAGAACATTGATTCTCTAATCCAGTTAAAGACAGGAATAAGATTTTGGGTTATCGTGAATGGTATCTTTAATAATACTGTTCTTAGACCCAATGGAGTTAAGAAAATCAGAAACTAACTGGAGATTAGTTAAGTTGAATGGTTTCCTGGGTATTGATCTGATTTTGGTTTCGGCCTTCGGGGTTAATACTTAGGGAATTGTTCACTTGCTAATTTACGGTTGAAGGCTGATGGAATGGAATGTGATTTTGGGTTTATCGTGAACTGTGTTTTAAAGGGCATTGGTTCTTTAACCCAGTTAAAGACAGGATATGATTTCCCAAGTTAAACAATCGTTAATATTGATTTTTGGGAAGATTAAAACCAAGTGGAGTTTTAATGCATATTTAATTAGATTGAAATGATATCCAAAGGAAGATTAAAGAATAAATTTAAAAAATTTATCTTTGATAGAATTAATGGGAACCTTTCCCAAAGTATAAGAATATTTGAATAAAGGAATATTCTGGATTCGAATGAGGCGTATGTTGTGTTTTTATAGCACTTGTTTATTATATACACAAGTTATTCAGAAAGACTGGGTTTATCCCATTCTGAGTAACTGATTCGACGATGTGTCGAGGATGAGGACGGTGGTTGAAGACCGGAGGTCTTCACATCGTCTGGATGATTACTGATGTCTTGATTGGGCTGTACACCCAAGACAAGGTAATAAGTGGTGATCGTCCAGACGTACTTGGAGATCGACGGATATGCGAGGACCTCTCCCCTGTATTGGACATATGGGGGAGGAATTAGGTGCCTCCGGTTTCGTTCAGACCAAGAACGAACTTGGAAATGGATGCGTGTCTGACATCGGATTTCATTCTGTGTGATTGATAGACATCGGTTGCATAGCGTGAATTGCCTGTGTGGCATGCTGAGATGCAAATGATCAAGGCTTCTGTTGAAAAGCAGAGTCTTGTGGTTGATGATCAAAGCACGGCTTTAATATAGCGTAGCTTTGTGTAGCATTAATTCGCGAGCCTCATACCCCGGTGTGAACCAGAAACGGGAGAGGACATCATGGAGGGCATGCGTTTCCTTCTAGCTAGGAGTGGTGTCAGCATTTTGTACGCCCTGACATTTTACTTATGTGGATGATGGATAGCGAGGCGCCTCGGTTATATCGGTCGTTCCGGGGCCGATAGTTTGGTCATGACGCCCCATAGGGCGGGGAAACGCAGTGTTCATGCATTTTAATCCACATCGAGTGGACCGGCCCTGACGATCCAAGAGCCCACCTGTGTCTGGGTCCTGAGACATGGGCTAGACTGTCTCGAAGCGGTAAGGACGATCCCTTTCCTTAGTTCATAGATGGAAATCCAACTTCCAATACGACATCCTGCTATTTTAAATGTAGAACTAGTATGACGACATGATATATGGTACCCATGCCGTCTATGATTGATACATTTATATTTAAAGTTGTTTTCATACACTTTATATTATAATAGTATCAAATGATTTATTTTAAACGTACTAAGCATGTTTGGCTATTATAAGGGAAAACCCTATCCTCCGGCTTGCGTTGCATTGTGTGATGGGACTTGAGTCTTATAATAGCTTCATTTTTCCAAAAAGCATCGCGCTGTTTGTTATATGCGCTGGTATTCTCCGGAGGAAACCCGTTCCGTGTTATACGGCGTGGTTCCTTGAATTACTCTCTTTTAAGGTAAAGTTTTAAATAACTGCTTTAGTTCTCACACCAGTCACATGACTGACCTGGAGTTTATTGTTTTAACCTAAACACTGGGTGCCCCTATTTTCCGCACGGGGAGCTAGTAGTTTTGGTTTTGCAGATTTATATTCACAGGATCCTGGTTTACAGCTGAAATGATATTCGGAAAGCTCTGTATCCTTTTATCTCTTTCAGTTGTGTATTGTATTATTTTTCCGCTGCTATGTAATGTATTTTAATCTCTGGTATTTATTGAGTGTATAATATTTATTCATACTCTGTATATTCTTGTATTCTGATGGAATTGTTGTAATAAACAATGAAATGTTCTTCTGTTTGTGTTCTGATTCGTCTTGTTCTCAACTCAATCCGGGCTTCCCTTCACGGGGAGGTTCGGGCCGCTACATTTGGTATCAAAGCTTTGGTTTACAGACCTTGGAGAACAATACACGTTAGAACCAAACTAAAGAATTCATCAGATATTGGATTAGTAATATCCAATGAGAATGACTCGTTAGAGATAGGATCAGTAGTATCCTAGAACGAGTGTGAAAAATGATATTTTTAAAATAAAAATGAAAACAAATTTTGTTTTGAAAAATTAAACCTGGCTATACGTATTTGAATAATCTATTTTAAACTGATTTGGATTGTCCGGTATATAAAGATTTTAATATACGTCCGATCCACGTGTATATGAAGCCTCGAATATACGGGATGGATATGGAATCACACTCTAGTCGTCCAGGCATAGTTCTGATGATTAACGCGTCATCATCAGTATTTATGTTCGAACTTCGGGAGTGGGATATCTATATATTTCCATTAGGCTGGTGTGAGAACCAAAATTAGATAGGGTTTATTGCTGTGAATTGGCATCAAAAACATGATTTTCTGTATGTAGATACCAAAGTTATGAATTTGATAATTTATCAACTAATTGATTGTTGGTTGTGTTGTTTGATTGTTGGTTTGATTAATTTAAAAAATTTGAACCATTAAGCCAAATGGTATCAAATACTGAACTGAATTGAAATTTTTTTGGAATTGCATGCATATGCATGTATATACATTGAACATGTCATAGCAAGGAGGCTAGAGAAGAGGATTAAAATTGTTTGCCCGACAAATAGGTACATGTTTATTGTATTTCTTGGGGTTTTTGATGATTTTATGAGCCGATCGGCTAGCCGCTTGGCGGTCTCTTTTTATTTTTGAGATGAGAGGGCCTGTGTGGCGGTTTGGGGTTTTTCCCGGTGCTCCCGTACAGGGGAGGTTATGGCGAAATTTTTCGAAAATTTAGGGTGTTAGCCAAATTTTTGAAGAATTGAAAAATTCTTGGAAACTGAAAAGTAGAAGAACTTAAGCCATAATGAAAATAATGAAAGTTGAGTTGATTAGTAAAACAACTTTCAGCTCCATTTCTTTTCGAGGACGAAAAGATTTTAAGTGGGGGAGATTGTAGCAACCTGGAAAATCCGAACCAATTTAAAAAATTTATTTTGGCAATTTTAGTAAATTTTGAATATTTAAAATGAATCATTTTAAATAATGACGACGAGAAATTAATTATGAATAGAATTAGAACGTATATATTTATTTGAATCGTCATTAGAATATAAATATTTATTTTTACTTACAAAAGGAATTGAAAATGGCGCGGTAGTTTGAAACTTCGATTTCAAATTTCAAATGAATGTACAGGATTCAAAATAAACCGGATTTTAGCGAAACCAAAAATATTAGAATCTATTTGAAAATTTCTTTTCAACGAATCCGAAAAATTGAAATTTCATAGCGGGAATAAAAAGTTACGCCCAGTTGAAAACTCAGAATAGTCGCTATGGAATTTTGGCCCTTAAAAATGGAAATTTTGCAAACGACCTCCGTTTTTGGAGAAACTACTTTTGTTGGATCCGGGATGTCAAGTTATTGCTAGATTCCAAAATTCATAATTTTTGGGGTCAATATGTGAGCGTGGCGCAGGAAAACGTGTTTTGACAGTTTCAGTCAATTTGGAGCGACCAGAAAATAGCCATTTTTCAAACTGTCTCCAAATTTGACGAAATTAATTTTGTTAGGACTGTATCATCAATACGATGCTAGAAATAATTTTTCTGGAATTTTCAGAGTCAGTATGTGGCCCGGTAAATTATAATGTACGTTTAAATTGAATATACAAGGATATATATTTTAATTTAAATGAAAACTGATCGTAACAGTCGAATTGGCTTACGGGACATAGCCCATTGTGTTCGGAATGGGGGTATTACGCTACGGACGACAGTCGGTGGGTTCAATTTGGGTTCAAATGAAAAGGGTACTTTATATGGAAGAAAATAAATAAATTAAATAATATAATATATTACTTGCCCCCTCTCTCTTCAAATTATAAGTCAACGCAAGAAAATAAAATACCCAAATCGATAAAACCCGCTGGCCTCACCCCGGAACCCTTCTCCGATCCGTCGCCAGCCATCACATCCCCACCACCACCGCCGCACAGCGAGCTACCCCCTTCCCTCCGTTGCGACGACCCCTCCACCACTGCTGTAATTCCGGCGAGCCCCCTCTCCACCCTCACCAATGCTCCGCAACGGCGCGCGCTTCAAGGGGAATTCAGAGCTCGATCTTCGAGCTGCTCGAAGCTGAAGGAGGAGGGGGTCTTAGGCTTTGGCATGGCGGCGCAAATTAGGGCCCTAGATTTGAAGAAAGGGTCGGTTGTTCGATGGTGTGCTGAATGTCAACGAAGATGGATTACAACTGAACGGGGGTGGGGGGGGGGGGGGTGGACTTGGGAACGCTTGGAACCAATTTCGAAAAGGGGGAAAATGGATATAACAGTGAGTTTTTTTAATGGTTTTTTTAATTAAGTAAATTTCTGAAATTTGATTTTTAAAATATATATCGAGTTGTAAATTTCTGAAATTTGATTTTTAAAATATATATCGAGTTGTAAATTTCTAAAATATGATTTTTAAAATATATGTCGAGTGGTAAATTTCTGAAATTTGATTTTTAAAATATATATCAAGTTGTAAATTTCTGAAATTTGATTTTTAAAATATATACAGAATAGTAAATTTCTGAAATTTGATTTTTAAAATATATAACAAGATATAAAAATTTGATCTTTAAAATATGGTAAATGGAATAAAAATATGGTTTTTGATTTTGAAAAATAAGTTTCTTTGATTTTGAAAATATATTTTTCTTTGAAATGAAAATGAGATTTTCTAAGATAGAAAAATATAATGTCTTTCTTTAATATGAAAAATCCATTTTCTTGGGTGTGAAAAATACGATTTTTAGACATAGAAAGATCGGATTTTTTTTAACAAGATAAAGATTAGATTTTTATATAACATAAAGATGCGATTTTTTATACATGAAGTTATATAATAAAAATATGATTTTTATTATGAAGTGGGAGATATAAAAATACGATTTTTATATACGTAATAGAGTGTTAAAAATATAATTTTTATCATGAAGAGAAGAATATAAAAATAGGATTTTTATCATGAAGAGGAGAATATAAAAATTAGATTTTTATATATGAAGTAGCGGGTTAAAAATATGATTTTTAGCTTATGAATGTTATTAATAAAAAATCAATCATGTAGGATATCATGTTCGCTTAAGGTTGTAGTCGACGAGGTGTCCATCTTCTTTGCTTTGAAAGAATGGCGGAGTGGATCCCAAAGGTGAGAACCCCTCACTATAATTTTTCTATACAGTTATTTATTTTATAACTGCATATATGAACTGTTCCCTGTTGTCCACAGACCATGGACGACTTGTGTGATTGTTTGGTTGTGTAGTTGATTGGATTATTTGCTTGAATTTGGTTATTTGGGTGAAATGGAATTGATCAGATTGGTATGTGTATGGCGTGGGCCATTATTAGACTGGGGATAAGGCTATGCCTTATCCCATTTCTAGTATCGTGTCGTTATGCTGTCGAAATTTTCTAAAAAGTGTTAGAAAAAATTAGTTAAGTAAAAATATTATTTTTAGCTTATAACGATGATAAATAAAATAATTATTGGATAGTTAAAAATAAGTTAACACATCCATATGCAAGTCGGACGACCTGTTTATGCTCGCCTATTTTTATGATATCGATTGGGTCGATAATTTTACACATCGCCCAACTGCACAAATAATATTTAGTATTTTTTGATTGAAACCCCACACGGGTATTGGGATGATATTGGACATACACTAATCCCAATAGTTAGTTGTATGTCAATCGATTGGTTGACAGACTGTTTAAGCGTTAAATATTTATATTTAATGCTTATACAGTGTAGAATGCACTCTGGATGATGGATGATTATTTATCACTGCTGTTGTATACATGTATTGTATGAAATCCATATAATCACATTATATGGTAATTGACTGTGTCGGATTCCAGTTCAGAAAGAAAGAATATTTTATAATAACTAATATTTTAAAATATTGAATATTTTAAAAACAATATTCAGTAAAGGATCAAAATCTGTTTTGATATCCGATTTGGAATGGACACGAAAATATTTTAGTATATAAAGCCGTGTTGATTAGATTAATGCCGTTTTGATGTGAACATTATTTATATCGATTTTATTCATTTTTATAATGAATATCGAAAAGGAATGGATTTCAAAATCTAATGTTTTGAAAATACTATCATTTATATATCGATGATATGGAATATTCAATTTTGATTAGAAATTGAATATGAAGTTGAAATCGTTTTGAAAATGAATTTAAAACGATTTATAAAATACGTTTTAAATGTAAATTGATGAAATATTATATATATATATATATAATGGCCTGAATAGAACGCGCCGCGCTGCGGCAGTTCGCGAATTTCGACCATTGACTTCGAATGGACGTTACAGGAGATCCGACCGTCGGATTCTCCTAAAACCGAAACCATTGGGTTCGTATCGTAAAGAGCTTTCTAATGAATACAAGAAATTAGAAATCTAACGGTTGTATTTGGAATTATGTCCGAATCAAATTTGGAAAAGGTCGTTGTAAGTGCAGTTCGATGGCCGTTTATGGAAATCGACTGTACGGGCCTTGATAAAATTATTAAAAATATCAATAATTAGTGTAAAATCATAAGAAATGATTTGGAAAGAATTGGGATGAAAAACTCCATATTTGAAAAGATAAAAATATATTTTTATTGAAATGAACTAGTTTTGAACTGGAATTATAATCCAATATTTTTAAATAAATAAATTGGATATTTGAAGTAGTTTTAAAAATAACCAGAATTTCCAATATATGAATTGGAATGGATTTGAATCGAAATTATCTTCGGAATATTTCGATATTGGATTCCGTGATTATACGGATATTGTGGAGGAATATGGAAGATATATATATCATTATTCCAATACGGTATTTGTTGATTCCAGAATTTGATATTGAATATAAGCCGATATATTTTATATTCAGAGCCTTGTATTTAATATCAAATGTGATTTTGGGTTTGTGGTGAATGGTGTCTTCATTAACACTGCTCTTGAACCCAGTTGAGAAAAGATTAAATCTTTTTATTTAGATTTAATGAAGTATACCAATTAGCTGATATTTAACTGGAATGGAATTGAAATTGGTCGTTGGGTTTATCATGAACGGTGTTTTAAATTACACTTGTTCTTTAACCCGATTAACAAAGGAATAAGCTTTTGGGTTGTCGTGAATGGTATCTTTAATAATACTATTCTTAGACCCAATGGAGTTAAGAAAATCCGAAACTAACCGGAGATTAGTTAAGTTGAATGGTTTCCTGGGTATTGATCTGATGTTGGTTTCAGCCTTCGAGGTTAATACTTAGGGAATTGTTCACTTGCTAATTTATGGTTAAAGGCTGATGGAATGGAATGTGATTTTGGGTTTATCGTGAACCATGTTTTAAAGGACATTGGTTCTTTAACCCAGTTAAAGATAGGAATAAGATTTTGGGTTGTCGTGAATGGTATCTTTGATAATACTGTTCTTAGACCCAAAGAAGTTAAGAAAATCAGAAACTAACTAGAGATTAGTTAAGTTGAATGGTTTCCTGGGTATTGATCTGATGTTGGTTTCGGTCTTCGGGGTTAATACTTCAGGAATTGTTGAATTGCTAATTTACGGTTAAAGGCTGATGGAATGGAATGTGATTTTAGGTTTATTGTGAACCGTGTTTTATAGGACATTGGTTCTTTAACCCAGTTAAAGACATGATATGATTTCCCAAGTTAAACAATCGTTAATACTGATTTTTGGGAAGATTAAAACCAAGTGGAGTTTTAATGCATCTTTAATTAGATTGAAATGATATCCAAAGGAAGATTAAAGAATAAATTTAAAGAACTTATCTTTGATAAAATTAATAGGAACCTTTCCCAAAGTATAAGATTATTTGAATAAAGGAATATTCTGGATTGGAATGAGGCATATGTAGTGTTTTTATAGCACTTGTTTATCATATACGCGAGTTATTCAAAAAGACCGGGTTTATCCCATTCTTAGTAACTGATTCAACAATGTGTCGAGGATGAAGACGGTGGTTGAAGACCGGAGGTCTTTACATCGTTTGGATGATTACTGATGTCTTGATTGGGCTGTACACCCAAGACAAGGTAATAAGTGGTGATCGTCCAGACGTACTTAGAGATCGATGGATATGCGAGGACCTCTCCCCTGTATTGGACATATGGGGGAGGAATAAGGTGCCTTCGGTTTCGTTCAAACCTAGAACAAACTTGTAAATGGATGCATGTCTGACATCAGATTTCATTCTGTATGATTGATAGACATCGGTTGCATAGCGAGAATTTCCTGTGTGGCATGCTGAGATGCAAATGATCAAGGCTTCTGTTGAAAAGCAAAGTCTTGTGGTTGATGATCAAAGCACGGCTTTAATATAGCATAGCTTTGTGTAGCGTTAATTCGCGAGCCTCACACCCCGATGTGAACCAGAAACGGGAGAGGACATCAGGGAGGGCATGCGTTTCCTTCTAGCTAGGAGTGGTGTCAGCGTTTTGCATGCCCTGGCATTTTACTTATGTGGATGATGGATAGCGAGGCGCCTCGGTTATATCGGTCATTCCGTGGCCAATAGTTTGGTAGGGATATGACCAGTTTACACCCCATAGGGCAGGGAAACGCAGTGTTCGGACATTTTAGTCCACATCAAGTGGACCGGCCCTGACGATCCAAGGGCCCACCTGTGTCTGGGTCTTGAGACATGGGATAGATTGTCTCGAAGCGGTAAGGATGATCCCTTTCCTTGGTTCACAGATGGAAATCCAACTTCCAATACGACATCCTGCTATTTTAATTGTAGAACTAGTATGGCGACATGATATATGGTACTAGGGTTGTTATGGTAACGGTTACCGTTACCATTTGACAAATATCGTTACCATACCGTTTTTGCGGGTAAGCCAGAATTGCTTACCGTTACCGTTACCGATCAACTGGTATACCGGTGACTGGTATACCGATAATCTGGTAACCGTTACACTGGTAATGGTAAATTACCGTTTGTCCATCAAAGTTTATATCTTAACATATTTTTTGTACACGGTGCATCTTTATTATAATATATGTAGTGTTAGTTCATAAAAAAACATAAATGAAAAAGAAAATAAGGGTATTTGGAATTATTTCATCTGATTATTGAACTAAATATAATCATTTATTTGGTTCTACGTGCATATAATAAAGCATATCAGATGAGTATACTTATGTTTTGAATTAACTGGTAAAATTACCGTTACCGCTGGTATTGAAGAAACGTTACCGATAATTTACCGTTAAAAATGGTAAATTTACCGTTATCATACCGTTTTAACTGGTATACCGATTTCAATCAAAAATGATTACCGATCGACTGGTAATGGTATGGTAATGGTAAATTTACCGTTACCGTAACAGCCCTATATAGTACCCATGCCATCAATGATTGATACATTTATATTTGAACTTGTTTTCATACACTTTAAATTATAATAGTATCAAATGATTTGTTTTAAACGTACCAAGCATGTTTGGCTACTATAAGGGAAAACTCTATCCTCCGACTTGCGTTGCATTGTATGATGGGATCTGGGTCTTATAATAGCTTCATTTTTCCAAAAAGCATCGCGTTGTTTGTTATATGCGCTGGTATTTTCGGGAGGAAACCCGTTCCGTGTTATACGACGTGGTTCCTTGAATTACTCTCTTTTAAAGTAAAGTTTTAAATACTTGTTTTAGTTCTCACACCAGTCACATGACTGACCTGGAGTTTATTGTTTTAACCTAAACTCTGGGTGCCCCTATTTTCCACACGGGCAGCTAGTAGTTTTGGGTTTGCAGATTTATATTCACAGGATCCTTGTTTACAATTGGAATGAAATTAGGAAAGCTCTGTGTCCGTTTATCTCTTTCAGTTGTGTATTGTATTATTTTTCCGCTGCTATGTAATGTATTTTAATCTCTAGTATTTATCGAATGTATAATATTTATTCATACTTGTATATTCTTGTATTCTGATGGAATTGTTGTAATAAACAATGAAATGTTCTTCTGTTTGTGTTCTGATTCGTCTTGTTCTCAACTCAACCCGGGCTTCCCTTCACGGGGATGTTCGGCTCGCTACATATATATTGTTAGAATTTATTTCGTTTATAACCTACACATTATTTTCAATCAATATTTCGATATAAATTAATAAATGTTATTAAAGTTCCCAAGGCATTTTTAATGTTAACATGTTTCAAGCTAGAATCTTTTTAAATGCATCATTCTACATTAAAAATGTAATTTTAAATGTAACAACATATTTCAGCTAGAATCTTTTTCAATGATTCATTCTACATTAAAAATGTAATTATAAATGTAAAAACATTTTCATCAAAAAATGATTTTTTTTATTTTATTGAACTATTCTTATATTAAAAATGTAAATTTTTAATGTGACATTTTTTTAATCATTATTGCTCACATGCAATAAAAATGTAAATTTTTATTGTTAACCTTTTCTATTCAAACCATGGTCATTTTACATCATTTCTTATAAACAATAAAAATGTAAATTTTTTATTGTTAACTTTTTTTTAATAATGAAAATTTTAAATTCTGACGCATTTTCTAACAAAATTTCCTTAAAATAAAATTTTAAATTGATTCTGATTTTCCGGGTTGTTACACGCTCAGACCCGCTTGACGGATCGGAGCACGGCTCGTCTTCGACTCGGATGACGCTTTAACTAAGAGTTATACTGCAAAGCCTTGAAACAGACGTTCTCGGGCCCAAAAGAGGTCATCAGGTCGAATTCAGGGTCTTTTTTATTTGTGACACGACTTCGACCGAGCCGCTTTATGTTTCCCAATGTCGTTTTCCATGCTTGAGCACATCGCTAATCTAATACTTGACGTGTGACCGCTTCAACCAAAAAGCGTGTCAACAACAATCTTCAATCCAACGTCACTTCAAGCTATGCGATGAACTGAGCTCTGATGCCAACTGTTGTGGTTTTGTGCGCAGTGGAAGTTTGACAAAACACCCAAAAAGTAGGATCTTTTTCACCTAATCACTTGAAGATAAATTTGATTGAAAATAACAACACAATAAATTGGAAATAATAGCAATACAAAAATATTCCATCCAACCACCCTCTTTATTGATTTGCCAAAAAAAATTGTTTATAATCAATGGATAAAAACCCAAAATAAACAAAATACAATGAATCAATAACCTTATTGAGAAAGGGAAAAAAATCTAGATGACTACAACTCTTGTTGAAGAAGGAAAACAATGAAGAACGACGGAAAACCCTTAGACAAACTGGAGACACCAATATGAATAGCTTCTCTAAGCCCTCAATTCCTACATCTTCCTCTCTTGGGCGCAAGCCCGTGAAGGCACACAACCTCACCAGATATTCTCACATGGTTCCTTGTTTGATTGTTCCGATCCAACCAAGAATGCTACATATATAGAGAATAGAAGACCTTGATACATATCCAAATTCCCCATTCAAAATATCTCCAGAATATAAACATTCATTTCTTTCCTTCTATGATAGAATCAATTAATCAAATCAAATCAATCGAAATATCAATCAAACAATCAATTAGTCAATTAACTAATCAATCAATTAATCAAATCAACCAATTAAATAATTGATTGCATCCTCTTTATAAATTATTTGAATCAAAAAATTCAACAATTGTAAACATTTTATTATAACATAACATACAATACATATATATGTTTATATATTAATTAACTTATTTAATTAATATATACATTATTCTCATAATAACTTACAAATTTTGAAATTAGTTTCAAGATATTTTGAAAATTTTATTATTTTAAAAAACTTATACATTTAATTTAAAGGGTAAGTTTGACTCAGGTCCCTAATAGGTTTCAAAATTCACGTCACATCCAGTTAAACATTTCATATAAAGTACGTCCCTATTTTTCGTAAAATCATCAAAAAATCACGTAAAAAATAAAAAAATCACGTAAATTCTTAATTAAATACAACAACTAATTGTCATCAAAATCATGCGTTAAAACCACTAAAAAGAGCATCAAAAACAAAAAAACAGCAAAACAACAGTATTATGCATCAAAAGATGCAACTGTTTGTAAATAGTTGCATACATTTATGCATATATTTTAGTTATGCACCAAATTGCAGTATAAATGCATACATGCATGTAGAAATTGTGGAATAAACACATCGTTTCATGCATCTATTCATTCCTAGGCTGTTTTTCAAGCATTGACAGTTTTCAGACATTGTTGCATACATTTATGCACTTATACAGAATAAACACATACATTCATGCACATATTCAGAAGCCTTCATCCTTTTTAACTTTGTTGCATACATATATGCATACATACAGAATAAATGCATACATGTGTGCAACTATTCGTAACACATGCAACTCAGTTCAACTTTATATGCATACATGTATGCAACTATTACAAATATATGCATACATGTACGCATATATTCACCTAGATTTTCAATAGAAAACGCTGGATGAACATATGCATACATGTATGCATATATTCAGTATAAATGCATGGATGTATGCAACTTTTTTTTAGATTGTTTCCGGGAATATTTGTGATTTTTTGAATTTTTTTTATTTCTCAACGCATTTTTTCTATGAAAAACACGTAAGGGGGAAATTAGGGAGCCGCTTTATATTTGAAACTTGGACTGGATGTCGTTTACATTTTGAACAGTAATAGGAACTTGTGCTCAATTTCTACTAATTTTAATTTATATGTAAATTTCAAAAATAATTTGAATTTTTTATATTATAACTTTTATGATGTTATACTTATATTAAAATTGAAATATTTTTTAAAATAATAAAATTAGTCGAAGACCCAATTTAAATTGGGCTTTTTCTATTGGGGGAAACTTTTGGGCTCATAAATTTGTTCGGGTACTTGATTACCTAAACACAATCCATGCCCTATTAACTAAGATGTGAGATTAAATAGTTAACTCTAACGTGGCTAATTAGACTACATATGTTATTGAACTATGATGATGTTGTTGGAACTAGGCTAGCCCACAATGGAATTTATAGGTGAATTTCAACTTTTTACCTTGTTAGATCTTATTGCATGTATGAAATCTAAATTATTTAGAAATTTTCTAAATTTGTTTCAAATAAAATTACGTATTTTATTTATTTAGATATTTTGTAATATAAAGTCAATTTGATCTTAATATATACATGTAACATAGTAATCCGTGAAGGGTATAACTTGCCAGTATACAAATATTGGGGTTTACATCGTAGTAGACACATTAGCTTATTTTGTATATATTCTGTATTTTCTACATATGTTAAAGTAAACGTATATAAATAACAAATTCGAAAATTATATATATAATAAATATGTTTCACCATTAAAATACCAAAAAAACATATTTGTGTACATATATGATTTTATATATTTATATTTATTTATATACATAATATTACATTAGTAACTTAAATCATTTATATGTACATCGATCAATAAACACATACATATAAATAAGTGTGTGTATATATAATTCTCATATATTTGAAATATAAACTAACTACTTGATTATACATATAATTTTATAATTAAAGGTAAATTAGTTCATGATTTAACATATATACGCATGATTAAAATCATATGTATTAGTTTTTAAATTTCTTCCAATTTGAAACTAACATAGACTTACATATATTATTATTTTAATATTTTACTATAAATTATATATGAATTAATTAGTAGTTTTTGCTATAATTAAATTACAGTGTAACGTCCCGAATTTTAGTTTTTTTATATTGAATATTTAAATTTATTTTAAATATTGATTTGGAATAATAAACGGATTTTTATTGAATTTATCGATTTAATAATCAATAAACGATTTAATATCGGATATATTGATTTATCATAATATGGAAACAACAAACAATTGGATTCAAAGTTAAAATCAAAATGGTCTAGTCGATTAATATAAATTATATATCGAATTAGAACGATAATAAAAAAATTATTATCGGTGGATTAAATTGTTTTGAAACCGATTTATATTTTAATCAGTTGAATTTATTTTAAATAGCCAGTTTAAATTGATATCTTTTCCAGATGATCAAATTAGACTTCGGAACCTATTCCAATGTGTTCAGAATAGTGGTTAAACCCTAGAATATGTTGTTGCGTTTCGATTGGTGTTTGTTACCGCAAATTATATTATTATAAAATGGAATGGATAAGATCAAAATCATATCGAGTTAAATCAAAATCAAATCAAATTAAATTAAATTAGAATTAAAATCAATTTCAAATCTTTATAATACCCTAAAATGATATGCTTGGTACTAAGGCCGACATTCAATCAAAAACCTGCGTACCTTTTGTCCTTCCCTTTCGTCTATAAAATCGCAACTCAGTCCTGCTATTTTTCCTTAGAAAAATCCGAACTTCAGATCTTAAAATCGAAAAGGAAAAATATGGTTGCTACAAAACGTTCTGTATATAAATATGTTTCCATTCCGTTTTCTTAACTTACTTTCGCTCCTCAAAATCAAATTGAAACGATCATTACCAAATACCGAATGTCATCCCTCAAAATCGAATGAGATTCCCAAATCAAAATTTTAAAATCAGATGTCGCGAGCTTAGATGAAGCTATTCTTCACTCTCGTTCATTTATTAGGGAGTGCGCACCAATATTTCGAAGCTCGACGACAGCTAAGGGATCGCGAATCATGGAGATGGAGTGTCGATTGGTGCTGAGTGGCTGATGAGGTGTGCGATGGTTTGAGAAGAGGGTCGGTACGGTTATAGAAAGGTCGATGGTCGAATTCAAACAGGCGGTTCGGGTTTTGCTTTTGGGTTCGCGAGGCATCGAGGGGATGTACGAGTAGAGTGCGAACGTGATGATGAAGTCGCGATTTAGGAAGAACTGTCAACATAGGTTTGTCGAAGGGGATTGAAGTGTGATTGGAATTTGATGATGCGATGTGGTTTGAATGACCTGGTGTTGTTCGAATACAGTAGCGATGATCTAGGGAAGTAGTAATCGATTGTCAGTGTTGTCTTGGATGATGGGGGAACTAGGTGTGGGTAGTTTGGAGGATTTTGGTAAAGTTTGTTGTGATTTCTTCGAGGGTGGAGGCTGCAAGATTGATGAATGGTCGGGACAACAGAGAATGGTAGTTTGAATATGAATTGTTTGTTGAATTGCCGAAGTAGAAAATTTCATTTTTAGGCTGAATTGTAGCAGAGGGGAATCAATGATTGTATGATTGTTGACATGCTTCAGGTTGATCGAGATAGCAAGGTATATGTTTTATATAATTTTAGAACACATATGATAATTAATCTATTTATTCGTTAAGTTAGCTTTAATCAATAATTAAATAATCATAGATGGAACATAAATTCATTCAAGATTATTCGAGACTCATTGACACAACAATTTGAATTAAACGAGATATTCGCCAAATGAAAATCAAGGTGATTAAACTCACTCTCTGGTTCAATTATATAATCGAATTTTTTTAATACAAACATTTTTATGTTGTTTGTTTGTAACACCCCACCTCGCCTAGGGTCACTCACAAAGGGAATGCACTAGGTTTGGTGAAGCATTATCGAGGTAAACATGCACAGAAATATTACAAGACAGAACATATATAAAACAGCGGAAGTAAAACAAATTTCATTACCTTATAAAATAAGGTCTAAAGCCTTTTACATCAGAACACATCAAAACCTGTCTTGCAATCGTAAAGAAGCATAAAATCCATTTCATAAAGTATTCCCCAAGTAAAACAGTAAAGTAGCCATAGCCAAGAAAAGTCCAAGCCATGCGTGATGACCTTCAAGCAGAAGAAGTCCGAACTAGATAACAGTGTTTCCTCCTTAAAACCTGGGGGCGGGGGGGAACGGAAGACAAAGAGGCGAAACAAAACGGGATCAGTCATAAAGACTGGTAAGTCCTATCTACTTCCAGTATAAAAACAGGTAAAGGTAACATGACATGCATAAACTGAAAGTAAACATAAGGATGACGACAAGATAGATAAGCTAAACCAAGATAACTGGATGAACTACTGTAGCGAGGTAAACTAAGGTGTCATGATAAACTACGGTGTCAAGATAAATCAAGGTGTCACATCGTCAGGTTTCTATCAAGTATACTATCCCAAGGTATCTATCATGTATATCATCCTACGGTATCTATCATGTACAACACCCCAAGGTATTTATCATGTATATTTGCTCTGCACCTCTCGTACTAGTATCCCAACCCGCGTCATGTGTCAACTATGAATGTCCCTTGCCCAATGTCATGTAATGGTCCATGTCAACTTAATATATATAGCATATGTAGGTTTTCCCAACTCGTATGTTTCTTTCCATGTATAAGTTCAGTCCTTTGCCGTAGGCCATACGGGCTTTCCCATGTAAACATTTTATCCTTGAGGTTATTTTGGACTGCTACCCTTGATCTGGTTATGTTCTCTTACCATGAACTATCGCGTGTTCACTTAGGATTTATGCCACCTAGGACCACTAGGGATTATGCTATCTACTGAACGTTCCCATGTCTCGGTTTGGGTTCAGGCCACCTAGGGCCACTAGGGATTATGCCACCCGTCAACCGCGCCCTTTATCCCACGTATGTATCGTGAATCGTTTTCCATGTCTAGACGCACATGTATCTCAATGTGCCACCCGAGTTCCGTGCCAGGGCAAATCAAGAAATACGGAACTCGGTCGGGAGTTTTAAGTCGTCTGCTGATGCAGATATCAAGGTCTGTTTTTGTATCCGTGGCTATGGTCCCACGTGACCCCTCCCTCATCTACTGAAAGGCAATCCAAGAAAAATCATGTATGAGAACTACATCCCGGCCCCACTATAGCCCCACTTTCCTATGGGCCAACCTCACCCATGACTCGATAGCAAGAACATGGTCTGTTGGGAGTTCTCTGCCTTTCCGTTCGTACATGATTGACTAAAGATGGTAGGTAGTCGACGACGTGCTATCCAGGGCAAAATCAAGTATCATCGACTCCACGCTAATCCATCCCAGTCTTTAGGTCGCTCGCATAGCAACCAAGGCATACACTTGGCTCTTCTACCGTAGACCTTAACCTCTGTGAGGCCGGGTTTCATGGACCATCTTCCATCTCACAGAGGGATACCAAGAGTACCCTCACGTCCCCCGAAGCTACCGCTTCGTCACCCAGTTCATTGGAGCCTTTATCTAAATCAGATAATTTGCTCCTCCTCGTGTTTTAAGCGATGACCTACCGTACCGGGTTGCTCATCTATTCACGAACTAGTCCCATGTCCTTGGCTAAGAATTATTACTTAGTTATACTTAACTAAGGTTTACCACTTAGCTTCATTTCCCCGTTACCCTCGATTAACTACGATTTTCTACCTAGTTCCTCTGCTAGGGTTTCGCCTATTGGGTTAAGTGTTGTTATTCAAGTTCATGGCTTAGCCCGTCTATGAATCATGCCAAGATTGGCTAAGTATTCAAGTCCAAGACCTAGACTTACAAGTTGGTTAAGTATACCAAGAAGCTCAAGACTTAACCCTATTCAATCATCAAGTCAATTTGGTTAAGTACTTGTTTATCTTAACCCTATCAGGTTATCGTGTTAGATTGGTTAAGCACAGATTATCTTAACCCCATCCCCTAATCGTATTATAATGGTTAAGTATATTTAAAAGGTCTTATGACTTAACCCTATCAGGTCCGCATATTAGATTGGTTAAGTATAGGTTACTCAACCTCATCAAATCTTCATGTATAATTGGTTAAGTATAAGTTACTTAACCCCATTAAATTATCTTGTTAAGTTGGTTAAGTATTGGCTACTTAACCTCATTGAATTACCAAGTTTAGATTGGTTAAGTGTTTAATTTAACCCCATCGAAGTACCGTGTTTAGATTAGTTAAGTGTAGGTTACTTAACCCCATCTAATTATCGTGTTTGGATTAGTTAAGTGTAGGTTACTTAACCCCATCTAATTACCAAGTCGGATTAGTTAAGCGTGAATTACTTAACCCCATCCCCTAATTGTCTTGTATGGTTAAGTGTCATTAAGAAATCAAGCCTGGTCCCACTTAACCTACCCATTCGTGTCATATCGGTTAAGTTTCATTAGTTAAATTTACTTAACCGTATCATGTGGCATTAATTTAATTAATGCACTCTCAACCTCTCACATTAGACCTCGTTGTGGTTACTAGTTAAGTCGGGCGGGTCCGGGTAGTTTTACACCACAACCTAGTCTAACCTCGGGTCTTAAGCGCGACATGACCAAATTCTCACATTGGATCCTATTGTTTGTAGCCACTAGTTAAGCCGGGCGGGTCCGGGTAGATTTATGCTACAAACTCAACCCAACCTCGAGTTGGCCACTTTCATGTTTGGTCTAGTGTCATATTACACTTACAACCCCCGTGTCTAGTTTCAAGTTCCATGTTTTCGCATGTGTCATGTTCATGTTTAAGTGTTTCAAGAGTGTCACATTTTCATGCAACCCCATGTCAAGTTTTTGTGCCACTTTCAAGTCAAGTTTTCGCGTCACGTTCACGTTTGTCTAACTACCCCAAAATCGTGTTTTCACTTGAGTAAAAGCGAGTCAACATAGTAGGTATACTATGGCTACATGTAGACCCCAAAACATGCACGATGCCACAAAAGGGATTGGCTCCAAACATGCATGGTATCATAAGGGGGTTTGGCCTTAAAACATGAACGATAGTGTTATATAGGGATTGGCCATAAGCATGCATAACATAAAAGGGGATTGGCCACAAGCATGCATAATGTCATAAAGGATTTGGCCACAAACTTGCATATTATCATAAGAAATTTGGCCACAAATTTGCATATTATCATAACGGGATTTGACCTTACATAAACATGATATCATAAGAGGGTTGGTTTCATTTACATGCATAAGCCCCAAAGTCCAATTTATGCAACTATTTCACAAGTCAAAGTGGCTCTAATTGTTCATGCTATCATACTACAAGTAAAGGTCCAATCTTGCATGGCAAACTAAGTCCAATGCAACATGAATAACATGGTTTAGTCGCTAAAACATAACCCAAAGTCATATGTTCATGTTAAAGGAGAAAACTAGGCTCGCATAGGTTATAGCATTCATGTTTAACCACCTTTTATTCCATGCCATGATTAAACTACCGTTAACATCTCGAAGTAGCTAGAACTTACATAGCGAGGCTTAGGGAATGAGCATGATCCATCTTGACGAAGAAAGGTGGCTCCTTTTGTCGAAGAATCGTCATGGAATTTGCGTAGCAACGTTGATCGAGCCTCGATTTGGTGTAGCAAGCTTGCACCTTTTGATTTGAATCCGATTTGAATGCATAGTCTCTAGGAATCGGAGATGGAGGCCATGATCACTCGGCATTTGGGCAGCACTTCGTGGCATGAGTGAATTGTGAGGGTTTAGGGTAGGCTTAGGTTTTTTTTATAGAGATTAGGAGTAGTTTAGGCCGTAGGATAAACCCTAGGATAGATCTGAACCCTCAAAAATCGTCACAAGCCTCCAAAACCGAGCCAACATGACAAGCAGGTGCACCAAGTCGGGGTTCTACAGGGGGGGGGGGGGTCGACCCAGGGGTCGACACCCATGTCGACCCCCGGGGGGGGGGGGGGTCGACCCCGAGGTCGACACCCATGTCGACCCCCTGGAGGGGGGGTCGACCCAGGGGTCGACACCCTGTGTGTCTGGCGGGAATTTTCCCGCCTTCTCCTTCTGGGCTGAATTTCAAATCTGTTTTTGGATTTGAATTTTCGTGAAACTTCGTTGGGCCTTAACTGGGTCATACGGACTCCGATTTACGAAATTTCGGACTCTATTTCGCGTATTTTTCCGAGACGAACGCAATGTCGCAACCCGTTTATCCTGATTTAGATTTTATAATTTAATTCTGCCTTGATTCTTGTCTTAACACGTTGTTTAAAATTCGGGTTGTTACATTGTTGGTTGCTTGGTTGCATTGCGGTTTATTGATAAATTGTGGTTATCATATGTATTAGTTATTTAGGCTTGGTACTAATGGCTATTATATATATATATATATATATGTATATGTATATGTATATTGGATATTTCCCGCAGTACCATTAGCGGATTCTCGCAGTATCATTAGCGGATGACTCTATTATCCCACGATATATGAGTGGATGACCTTCTATACCGCGATATCCTGGCTTAAAGCAGGATTGGTATTATTTATGTTGTCTGACATCTTTGGATGCAGGAAAACAGGTTGGAGGGATCCAAATGGATTCCTCAAAAATTTATAATTGTTTGATTCTATATATTATCATATATGATGTGTTTGAAAACCCGTGGTTGGAAACCGTGTGTTTTGGATGCTTGAATATCAATGGCCTTAGATATTGATATTTAAAAATATTATACAAAGGGATTTCCAGATTTAAAAAGGAAAAATTAATTTTTGAAATAGAAATGGACTTTCGAATGAATAGGGAAATATTAACTTGTTTTTAATAATAAAAAAAGTAGCTGAATTTATAAACGATGTTTATAAATGGAAAGAAATATTGTCATTAGATAATATTAAATTTTAAATTCAATTACGAATTTAAAGAGGAAAAATTTATTTTTTGAAGTGGAAACTGGATTTTCAAATGGACTTTGAAATCGAAGCTTGTTTCAATATTTAAAACAAGAAGGGGAATTTATAAACGATATGTATAAATAAAGAAAAATAACTATTATTGGATAATTTGAATTTTTAATTTTAGTATGAACTTAAAACGTGAATTTGGAATCGTTTCGAGAAGAAAACGATAAAATTTATTCCGGTGTTCGGAATATAAATTAAATTGAAATAAATCCATCAGATTATTTTTAGAATTCGCCTATATCAAATTTACAAATGCAAATTGTTTCTGAAAGGAAATTATGATTATATTTAGTTGAAATTATATTTTAGAACTATAATCCAATAAGCTGATACTTCAATATTTAAATATGAAAATATATTCGATGTTTATATATATAAGTTATAATAATAAAATTAAAATGGAAATCAAGTTTCAAATGGAGTTTAAATTGGAAGTTTGCTTTAAGATATGAAATGAGGCAGTTAATTTATAAACAACGTTTATAAATGGAATGAAGTCAGATAGTTTGGAAATAGATTATTCCAAAATAAACGTGGCTTAAAAAACCATATTTTAATGGATTAGAAAGTGGTATTTTAATCGATTTTTTGACTTACAAGCTTTTATCTATTTCAAGATAAGAAAGTGGTTGATCAAGGTCTGAGAGGTAAATAAAATACCCCTACTTGAACGACTTCACTATTGTAAAGGGATGATATTAGTTTGTAATGGTAAAGGATGTTGAATTAATCGATTTTTTTCTATAAAAGAAATTTGTAATTGAAATTCAATTATATTGAATTTTATAAATAATCTAATTCCATATGAATTGGAATTGAATATAGAAATCTGAGTATCTGAGTTATGGATGTGGCATAAAATAATCGACGAGTTTGAATAATCTAAATTGTTAAGTAGATTTGGATAATGGGCTTAATTTATTTTTAAAATATTGAGAAATGGAGTTGGAATTTAATTATAAACGAAGTTTAAACGTTTATAATTGAATTTAATTAAAACGAACTTGCCGCAGCGCGGTAGTTCTAAATTTGGCGTTTTGAATTCGATGAAACAAGAAACGTCCGGACTTATGGATTAATAGTTTTCTTATGGAAGAGAAAAATCCAAATTTCATCTTATAGATTTTGAGTTATGTCAAAATCAAATTTTCAAAAAAAAACAGCGCCATTATCGTTTTAAAACCGAAATGGTTTAATTAATTACTTAAAGTGAATTTAAGTGAATAAAAATCTGAATTTCAATTAGAAAAATCCATATTTGAGTTATAAAATAGATTTGGACTCAAGTGGGGTTAGTGGATCGATTTTTCAAATAAAAACCAGAAGTTTAATTATTATTGAATAAATAACTAATTAGAGGAGTAACTAGTTAACGGAGTTTTAGAAATGAAGTTGACTTTGTAAAGTGAATAAGATTTATGAATTCATATTTGAAATAGAATATAAAACTCAAGTTAGAAATGGAATGCGACTTATGTATAATCGAATTAAAATATATTTGATTATGATATGTTCAAATCGAAAGTCCACTAGGCAAAAGACTAATTAAAGAAGTGGTTAGCAGATTTTTGTTAAAATGAATGGATTGATTAAAATGAGTTAGAAATGGAAGTATATATGTAAACATGTACGAAATGAGGAGTATGATGAGAATGTAGATTATATTTTTTGTGCCCAACAAAAAGGTACATGTTTAAATTTTCATATGAGATTTTATGAGCCTATTAGGCAAGTCGCTTGGTTTTTGATTTTTTTTTTTGAATGGAAAGGGCCTAGAGAGGCGAGTTGGGGTTTGAGCTATTGACCGGTACAAAGGAGGTGCTGGAGAAATTTTCTAAAAATTGAAGGGGTTAGAATATTTTTAATAAATTTGATAACTAGAAATCAATTGATATATATAGAATTCAATAAATAATTCGGAAAATAGTTAATGAATGAATATTAATTAAAAAGGGCCAGTGATTGTTTGATGGATGTCTGTTTTCTTTTGATAGTTAAATCACCGACTATCAAAGATTTCTGACCATCGTTGGAGAGACCGATTGGATTTAATATCCGAAAACCACTCCGTATAGGCATAAGCGTTGCGAATTAGATTATGCTGAAGATAAATTGAAGATGGAGTAAAATGCAAGGGTTGTTCTGTTTGTCCAGATCCAGGACAACTTGTATGGACGAATGTCTCACAGAGTTTTCCTAACAGATCACATAAGACGATCTTTTCAGGGTATTACGTTGGTGGTGGAATAATTTGTTTATCTTAGCTTTTATACCTATAATATTTTGGGAAGATCAACTAGTGATTTGACAGGTTTGACGATGTGACATTCAAAGTTTATGGTGGCTAGATGTTCTAAAAAAGATTAACGTAGCCTCAAGCCTCACAACCAGGAAATGACAAAAATCGGGCAGGCAGTATGGCTACTTGGGTCATACCCAAGTAGGGTATGTTTGTCACCGATATAGAGAAAATTCATTACTTGTTCTTCTTTTGATTCTATATCTTACGGATTATGGTTGGACCGCCAACAACCATGGGTAACAATATATTCGCTACACTTAAGCTAAAATGAGTGGGCGATCATGTGTAGCCGGGTTGCAAGATGTTCTTGTTGAACCCCGGTGTATCCCCTCTAGAGTACACTAATCAGGAGGTGGTACCATACCTTGTCATAGTTGCAATCCAATCTCCAATAAGCTCCCTGCGGTTTTTGATTTTGTACTATGTATGTAGAGCGTAAGATGCAAATGTTCTACTATTTGGTTATTTATTTGATTATACATTATTATAATATCACTGGATTTTAATAAAAATGTTTTGGGTTATATTAAGGTAAAAACCGTCCATGTTTATGTGTGGGCTGGTCTTACAATTATCCTTTTCTTTCAAAAGGATTTTCAAAGTTAAACAATATGGTTGGAGTTTACTCACACCAGTCCAATGACTGACCCAGAGTTTATTTTGTTGTTTTTTCCCTAAACTCTTGGGTGCCCAAATTTGTATGGGCAGTCAAGTGTTTCAGGATTTCACAGATACACTTGGAGGAACTTGAAGCAAGAGGCTTCACCATTAGTTATTTAGAGTTACTTCTGCTGTGTTGTATATATGTTGATCTCTGATAATGGTATGTATATATGATACAAAATTTTGTATTTCAAAGTTATGATATATGATATTATATTTTGTTCGTTCCGCTATGAGATTCTGATATTTTCTTGTGTTCTATCATTTATCTATTTTTATTTCTTAAACCTAATGACTCGTATTTCTGTATTATTTAAGTTGGACCTGGGTTGTATTAGTCAGCTTAGATACTACGGATTTGCGGGCCATTACAAACATAATTCAAGATTTCCAAAAAAATAGGATAACGATATAGGTGTTGTCAAAAAAATTAAGATTTTTTGAATTAAAATATTTTTTTTAACAAAATCATTAATTTTCTACCGAAACTTGTATTAAATATTAAAAATATAAATCACTATTACTTTTTTTAATATTTCTGAGAGCTTCTATATGATACAGTTATTTAAAAAACAAATTATAGAATCATTAACTATTTAATATAAAATAATCAATCCATAAAGTCATTAAATATTGATAATAAAATATTTATTATAATATAAAGTAAATTTGTAGTGTTTATAATTCATAATTAACATAGACAAGTATAACGAAAATTGAATCAATATTGTATAGTGTATAATCAACTATAATATTATATAAATAGCGTATATATGTTTATATACAAACTAATATATTTATATATTAATTAATATAATATTAAAACATATTTTATATAGTAAATAATGTATGACTCTCTTTTAATTATAATCCTAAACATCAAAATCAAACACATAATCAACCAGGTTGTGATAGTTACATTTATAAACAAAAATCTCACCTAACTTATTATATCATAACAATATATATGTACTTAGACATGCATAATTAACAAATTAGGACAAATGATATTATTTTTATAATATGATTGAAAAGAACGTATTATAGATTGTTTTGAGTCAATCTTCAAATAATGAATTCATTTCTTTGACTATCTCCAAATCCATCAAATTATTAGCCTAGAATCGCTGATTTTTGACTATCGAAGTTTTGGATTTAGCATTAATCTGGTTTGATTTTTTAGAGAGATGTTTCATGATAAATTTGGGCCAGTCAAGAAGATGGTAATGGAAACTAAAGATGTCAAGCGATTAGGGTTTAAAGCTCTATATTCAATTAGTTGAATAAGAAAGAAAATAAGCAGATCAAATATACCCCTTCTCACTGAATCTTAAGCATTAATCTCTAAGCCTATGTTCTAGCAGCACCTAGGGCTTTTTGTACAAATTGGTCTACTCCTCTAAAAATGTTGGACCTCAAGCTCATTTGATCCAAATTAAATATACACAATAGTGTTTAATTTAATTTTTCATCAATATCTCTTATCCATCAATATATATAATACGTGTATGCGTATGTATATTACAAATATATATAACATTATTTATTTATCATATCATATACAAAATTATAATTATAATTTTGTAAATGCAAACTAATTTAATTAGTTTATAATAATATACTAAATTATTTGATCTTAAGAGAACTCATCATTTTGATTGTGTGCCCTTGGGTGTTAATTTGATTGGTAATTAACATCAAACTATTTGAATATTAGCATTGAGTCATATGTCATTTAACATCCGGTGAGATATTATAGCCTAATTTAACGCTTTTAGTAAAATTTTATTTTAATTTAATAAGTGTTACCCATTAGTGATATTTATATACACTAATTATCTTCGTCAAATATGTCACTTTGGATTTATGTAATTTGGTAATAGTTAGTGCTCCAACATTGTCCCTACTCAACTCAATAGTCTACACTCGGAATACTTGGTTTAATAATAAGAATTGTTATTAATTGAAATGCTCTAGTCAAAGATTTTGACTTTAAGTTGACTTGAGTTGATAGTAATGCTAGCCCCGTATAATCGAGGAAATGAATCCTCTCTTGAATAATGCTTTATTTTTAAAACTTCCACTTAACCCAACTATAGTTACTCGATGAACATCTTGCCATGATTTGAATATACTCAAAGCAGAGATTTTATATTAAAGATCCACGGTATTCTCAAGTTAAAAGAACTAAGTAAATCAATCACATCGATATCGTCTATTCGACCTTGGTTATACTAACTAAAAGGAAACTACCGAGTTAGCCATATAATAGTTATCCAACAACTTTTAATATGTAAAACCTAGGTGCCCTTTGAAGTCATGAGTATATAGTTCCCCTAACATTTCGAGAGCATTACATACTTTAGTCTCAATGGATACATTGTTATCCAAATCAGATGCCCCTTGAGTTAGAACATTCAAATTGGTATGCTTATATTCATTATGATAAATTACTCATGGTTACAACACTTTGTAGAATATATCATTTATGGATTTTCTGTTAAAGGTATTATAACGACCTACTTTTCGAATCTTGTTAATCAACACTAATATATCCTCTGTATTCATGTATCCCAAATCAAGTGCCTGAAAGCCATATTGTTAGGGGAAAAGAAAGGACAGACAACTGCGAGAAACACAATCTTACTCTGTGGAAGATCGTGTCTAGTGCTCTTCTTGCTAAAGATAAGCCCGCAAGCTACGACATGGCAGTGAGTGTATCGTGTGTTTTCTTCCAAACTCAAAATGAAAGTGCCCAACACCTTTTCTTCGATTGCAACGTGACGAGATCATTATGGGATGATGCTTTGCGGCAGTATGGTGAGGGTAGTAGTGTTACTCTAAGTGCTTTTGAATGGGACAGAATCTGGAAGAAGATCAGAGGTAAGTGTGCTCGTTCTAGGATTTTTTTAATGTTTTGAAGAAGACAGTGAATAATATTTGGAGACAGCGCTATGTGAGAGTGTTTGACGCAATTAAAGCTATGAATTTTTGACAGTGGAAGCATTTTGTTTGGCATGACGTTAGGGATGAGCTGAAATTCTTCAAATTCACTTATGATCCTGGTATTTTTGGCTAAGCTCTTTGCTTGTTGTATGTATATATGTGTTTTGTTTAAGTTGCTTTAGACATTGATATGCCTTGTTGCCACCGTATTTTCTTTTTTGTTGTTTCTATCTTTGTTCCCTTATGTAATCATCTTTGGTATATCAATAAAATGGTAGGGGGTCATTTAACCTCCGATGGCTTTGCAAAAAAAAAAGGAGATAGAAGAATACAAGAAAGAAGATACAAAGCAGAATCTCATGATGGAACGAATAATCTATAATATTGTAACACCCCACACCCGCTATGGTCACTCTCTAAGGGAATGCCATAACATCGGTGGAGTATTTTAAGTGAATATAGAACAGAAAAATTACAACAAGACAGATATAAGTAATACTTGAAAATTTCAAACATCATTTCATTGCAGCGGAAAGTAAAACATGTTTGGTTACATCACAAAACCAAATAAGAGTCAAGTACAAAAATATCCATCCTGATAAACAAAAGTACATAATCCCAATACATGAACTGATAGCCATAAAAGAAAAGGGTAAGCTGATCTCTACACATATGGTCCAAGCTCTAAAAGAGAATAAAGCAGCCTGATCAAAGCCCACTCGTACTGGGCCCACTCTGATAACCTGAGGGTTGGGAAAAAGATAAAAACAACGGGGTCAGACATAAGTCTGAGTGAGTCCTATAACTTTAACAATACAATCATTAAAGTAACTAGAGAAGACATAAGCTTGATATACGGTGACGTCTGGGGATGAATGGCTACACTAAGCAGCTTGGTAGACTTAGGATAAACTAAGACAACCGTAAAGACGCATCTACCCACCCAAGGATAATTACTACACTGCACCACACCAGTTATTCTTACTTAAAGGTTGATCCCACTAAGTGTACTTAGTAATTCAGTAGTTTCGTGTACCCCTATCTGACTACATAGGTGTACCCACTACTTCCCAAGCGATCGGCTCCCCTACGTAGATACCCGTGCTGGTCCCACGATTGGGGTGTATCATTCCCCTAAAGTGGTTACCAGATAATATCAACAGTGCACGGCTTTATATCTACACGATGCAACAACGACTTACCAACCAGCCCAGGTCCACACACGCATATGAAACCCGTTGGTCCCGCGTTGCCACCGCTAACCCGGTTTGGCCTCTTATAGTCAAGCCCAATATGCGTGTCCCGTCACCCGACTAGAGTCGAGCCCACAAAGATACGTTTGGGATATTGGTTGAAATGGGCCCCCACAAGCTACCCACCTAAGCTTGTCACTTATCTAGTGTATTCCACTTAACCCTTTAACCATGTCCCCTTACATGTTATAAATTTTGGTTAAGTCCTTTAATCATATTCTAATTGTCATACAAGGTACCCACTAGATTTTCACATGCCACCCATGGCACTTACTTAACCCTTTAATCATGTTTAATTACATGTTCCACTTTGGTTAAGTATTCTAATCGTATTCTCACATGCCACCCATGGCACTTACTTAACCCTTTATCATGTTTAATTACATGTTCTACTTTGGTTAAGTATTCTAATCATATTTTTCTATTGCCACCTAAGGCAACCCACTAGTCTCATCATGCCACCCCAAGGCACCCACTTAACCCCTCATGTCCCACTACATGCTAATATGGTTAAGTGTTTCTTAATTCATTAATTAAGATCATGACCTCATAAAGACCTCTCACATTAGACCGTCTTTTCTGACTGCTGGATATGCCGGTTGGTTCCGGGCAGACTTCTGTCATCAAAAGGGTCTAACCTCGTGTCTTTACTTTAATCATGTATTTAATTTATGACTAAGACCTCTCACATTGGGCCAATCATTTGTAGCCGCTGGATGGCCGGTCGGTTCCGGGCAGACTTCCGCTACAAAAGGGTCCAACCTCGTGTCTTAGTTGATTAATTACACCTAATTAATCACTCCCATATTAATTATCCCTAATAAATATCAAGTTTTTCATAACATGGGTAGACCTAACTCAATAGGTAAATTCCCATGGGGTAGACCTAACTCAATAGGTAAATTCCCACTTATGCTTATTCATTTTATGGTATGCTTAATCATAACCATTTCACACCATTTCATTAACATGTCTATTAACCCCATCGTTTCCCCACGTACTTATGCTAACACGACATATTTCCAAGAGAAGATTCTTTCACAATTAACATGGGTTTCACTTATTAACGCTAACATGGGTTAAAAAGGTGTCCACTTACATCATGACATTAACCCAACTAGCATTACTAAATAACCCAACTTGGATGAACATACATATGTCATGTATAAAGGCGACTTGCATAAGTGTTCATAGGTTATACAAAGGTGAACTTGCATGTGTCTTAAAGGTGTGAACTTGCATAACATGTTACATGTTAACTTGCATAACATCATACACATAACTTGCATAATATTATAAACATAACTTGCATATCAACATACACATAACTTACATAACATCATGCACATAACTTGCATAACATCATACACATAACTTGCATATGAATTTGCATAACAACATGCACATAACTTTCATAACATCATGCACATAACTTGCATATGAACTTGCATAACCACATGTACATAACTTACTTTACATCATACACATTAACTTGCATATGAACTTGTATAACAACATTCTCATAACTTGCATAACATGCATTTAAGCATACACATAGCTTACATGAGCATTCACATTCTTGCATAAGCATGCATAACTTGCATATCATGTTAAACTTGCATTTAAGCATATACATATCTTGCATAAGCATTCATATACTTGCATAAGCATTCATATACTTGCATAAGCATGCATAACTTGCATATTATGATTTATGCATAATACCAAACACTTAGCATACATAAAACTACCTACTTAGCATGCATAAAATCAATTACTTATTATGCATAAACCCACCACTTAACTTGCATAAACCACTTGCATAAACTTACATATTCAACATGCATAAACTCACATATTTAACTTGCATAAACATAGGATTAATATTAAACATAGATTAACATATTCACATCATATCATATGACTTGAAAACCCATTAATCCTCATGCAAAACCATAGATCTCATCATATCTCATCTACTTAATTTAGCAATTGATCATCAAAGTGATAGAAACTCACCAAAACCTAGATTAGCAAACTTATGAAGTGGAATTAGTTGAAGAAGATGTTGATTTGGAGGTTGATTAGCTTGCAACTCTCTTCATTGATTTGTGGAGGCCATGATCAAGTTTCATTTTGCCATAGTTTAGTTACAAGATCTAATTATGAATGAATTAGGGTAGGGTTAGGGTCTTATTTATAGGATTAGGTTGTGTTTTAGGCCCTTAGATTAACCCTAGATTAGATTAGGTCCGTTAGATTTAGGAAATCTCTAGAACCCAGCCCAAGACTCAACCCAAAAACCAGATCTGGTGCACCCAAGCCCCTGGCTCGACACGCCGTGTCGACAGGCATGTCGACAGGCAAGTCGACACCCCTGTCGACAGGCCTGTCGACAGCCCTGTCGACATGGGTAGGGCGGGAACTTTCCCGCCTGGCCCCGCTGCTTCTATTTTAAAATCTGAATTTGAATTTTTAAATCTGTTTTTATCTTTGAATTTTTTTGCAATCTTCATCAGGCCATAACTGGGCCATATGGACTCCCATTTTCGAAAACTCGGACTCTATTTCGCGTATTTTTCCGAGACGAACGCAATGACGCAGCCCGTTACCCCCAATTCCCACATCTGAGATTATTTATCCTATAATTAGTGAATTTTAGTATTAACTAAAATTCGGGGTGTTACATTCTCCCCTCCTTAAAGGATTTCGTCCCCGAAATCTCTAAGCTAAGGAGAATGCATATCCTACCATCCAAACAACCATCTACTCAAACCATCAACCACGGGCATCCATTGTCCTTAAAACAGTTTCTAATGATGTATGAGCATATGCAAAAAGTGTGTGTATATGTTCCCTATCTAATGTATGAACATATGCAAACCATGATAGTGCCATGCATCCAACATGTATGCGAGATAACCCTATCGACACATACAATATCTATATGAGTGCACAATCATTCACCAAAATGCATCATCCATATGATAACACAATCATTATACATCCATAAATATAGCTTCCTACATACAAATTTTATGCAATATGCAATATGAAGTGATTGAGCCGATCTAGTGCCTAGAGTGTGTGTATATGCGTCCACGAGCAACCACTAGCAAACACTTGCATCCACTTGCATCCATCAACCATAACATGTCTCAAACACATGTTTCGACCATAGGTTTACCCTATCTAAAGGTCAAAGGTACTAACGAGAGGACATACTAAGGATAAGATAAGCACAAGATATGCGATGAAGGAGAAGCAAAAGGACATACCCTCCGAGAGAAAAGGGTACCTCGAACGCATCTTCGCTTCCGTCTCCCAGGTAGCGTCGCTCTCTTCATCTCCCCATTGTACTTTGACTAGTTGAACCTCTCTGATTCTCAACTTCCTAGTCTCTGACCCAAGGATGCGAGTAGGAGCTCGTCAAATAATCACATCACGCTCTACCTTAATTCTTTAAGCAAGCTTGGCCCTATGATCTTATGTAGGCCCTTCCTCACATGGAATACATCATATACACCACTAAGGCTGTCGGGCAACCCCACCAATGGAAGATGCTCTTCCCATGTACCTCCTAAATCCAAGATACATAGCCTCAAAAGGTCTTCTAAAATACAATCCACCCTCTCGGTCTGGCCGTCTATCTGAGGATGTTATGCGGTACTCAAACACAACTGAGTCCCTACCGCCTCTTGCAAACTTTTCCAAACTCTTTAGCGAAGATAGGATCTCGATCGCTAACTATACTGGAAGGTACATCATGCAATCTAATAATCTCTCGAATGTAAACTGAAGCTAGCCATGGAGCAGTTCTCTTACTCTTCACGGGTATACAATGGGCGCTCTTAGTAAGCCTGTCTACTACCACCCAAATTCCCGTATTACCCTTCCTTGATTTTGGTAATCCTTCGAGACACTATCCCACTTCCTTAGCAGAACTTCCAATGGGTGAAGCAACCCACTTGGTTTCTTTTGCTCCGCTTTCATCAAGCATCTAGCGACATACTCGGCCATGCCTTCCTTCATACTGGCCAAAAAGAAAACTCGCTTCATGTCTTGGTACATCTCGTCCCCACCGGGATGAATGGTCATCCTAGAACGGTGTGCCTCATCAAGAATAGTCTTCTTCAAACCCTCGTCTTGCGGTACACAAAGTCTACCGTCTCTATGCAAGCACCCCCTATCGTCTAGGGTGTACCTACTCAAATGGCTGGACGACTCCCCCCCTTATGAGCTTCTCTACCAACTCAACCAACTGTGGGCCGTCCCTCTGTGCTTCGCCAATATGCCCCAAAAGAGTAGGTCTAACCTCCAAGGAGGCTAGCAAACCGGGTACAAAGTCAATGGAAGGTCTAAAGTCAAACATAGAAATAAACTCTAAGCTCCGTCGTTCAACGAACAATGGACTCAAGGACAACCTTTTTCTACTTAAGGCGTCCGCTACCATGTTTCTCTTGCCATGGGTATACGCTATCTCAAACTCATAGGATGCTAAGAATCCCATCCAAGATCATCACAACTGTCCATCTCTCACGCAGACCACCTTAGTCGAACTCGACATCCCCCAAATGCAAGCCCCAAAGGCCTAAACCAATATCAGACAAACACCCAAGGGATACCTCCTTCGAATTCAGACGACCTACGTGAGATGATATTAGTAAAAATGGCTAAATAATTAAGCCCTTGTCCAATTCTGGATGTCCTCGCCAGTCTCGCTCCAAAACCATCGTTTATCCCTTACTGGCTTTGCTCAGCCTATTGAGCACATACGAAAACTTATTTCGCCCCTAGAAAAGACCAAGATGTCAACCACAAAGATCATCACAACTTATTTAGGTACTTCCTGAACACCCTTCTCATCAAATCAACAAAGTATGCGGGGCGTTCATCAAACCAAATGGCATCACCAGCCACTCATAAAAAAAAAATCATCCAGAGTCCTAAAGGCAGTCTTCTCTATTCCATCCTCAGCCACTCTCAATTGATGAAATCCCGTGGCTAAGTCCTACTACAAAAATACTGAGGCGCCAGCCAACTGATTAAAGAGATCATCTATCCTCGGCAATGGGTGTCTATTCTTCTTTGTGAGTTTCTTTAGTTCTCTCTAGCCTACACAAAGTCTGAGGGACCCATCCGCCTTCATGACAAAAACTACTGGAGCGCCCCACTCCGATATACTTCGTCTTATGAACCCCTTCTCAAGCAAATCGCCTACTTACTTATGGAGTTCCCTCCTCTCACGAGGAGCCATGTGGCACACAGGCCAAGATACTGGTTTAGCATTATCCACCAGATATATTCGGAAGTCAATCTCCCGCTTCGGAGGCAAACCCTTCACCTCCTCACACACATCCGAGTATTCCCGGACCGCTCTAACAGATCACAAATTCTAGACCGACGTGTCAAGCGATTCTAGATAACTTAGCATATCAAATTCTATGGGATTACAAGAGATCTCGAGAGTGTTACCCCAGCGGGTCATAATCCTAACAACTCTCCCTTCAAAATCAAGAACGGCACCTCTACTGGATAACCAGTCCATGCCCAAAACTAGCCCATAGCCCGTGAAGCCCAACAAGCATCACACCTAAGCTCAATGCTAAGTATAGAAACTTTCAAACCCAAACACATCATGGAGCCCAATTGGGTTTGAAACAACTAAGGGATCATCTACCAAACTGGTGTCTGAGTGCAGTGACTCAACTAACAATGATGAGATAAACGAATTCGATGCGTCAAAATCAAATAAAGTACGGACAGGATGATCGATCAGAAAAACTAGACTTTCAATAGAAATAGTTCTACCTCTTTCCCGGATCGCGAGAGCCTGTACTTGCCCCCTAGCCTGACCTGGTGCCACAAGAGCTTGCACCTGTCCTCCTGAGGTAGACCCTGTCCTTTGCTCCTTCTTTGGACAGTCTTTCATCAGATGCCCTGCTTCGCCACAGTGGAAGCAGCCAGTCTTAGTCTTCTTGCGGCAATCTTTGTTTAGGTGGCCTAGTGTCCCACAATTGAAGCACCTCTTCTTTCCCTTGCCACCGTTGCCTTTCCCACCCTTGTTTTGCTGTTGCGGTTTCTTCTGATCTCCTTTCTTCTCGTGTGCTTTATTAGCATTGGGACCCTTCTCTTCCTCTTGCATAAGTGCCATGTCCACTAGCTTCTCGAAAGTGGCCCCCATAGGGATGTGAGACATAGCCAATCCGTGCATCGGTTCGTTCAAGCCTTTGACGAACCTCAAAGCTTTCTCTTCCGGTGTGTTTACCAAGTCTATATTGAACTTCGCTAACTGGTTAAACTTGTTAACATATTCTTTCACTGACAAGTTCCCTTGCTTTAAGTTCAAGAACCTTTCCACGTGCATATTTTCTTCCGCTTTTGAGAGAAACTTTGCCTCAAACCTTTGCCTGAAATCCACCCAAGAGTCAATAGGGCGTTCTCCATTAGTGACCTCCCACCAGAACGAGGCCTCTCCTTCCATTAACCAAGCGGCTAACTTGACTTTCTTTCCCTCTTCCACTTCCAAGATTTCCATCAATTCTTCCGTCTCATTAAGCCAATCCCTAGCTCCCACAAAAGGTTTTCCTCCCATAGCCTTAAACTTCCTACAAGTCATAGCAAAAGTATCCGCGCGAGGAGGAACGAGTGCAACGGGTGGAGGAGGAACATTTGCTGGACCTGCAGTGGTGGCCCTAGCCTCTAACAACCTCCTATACCATACTGGTACCGCTACACCGTCCGGAAGATAAAGATCTTCAGCCATGCTGAGACGAAAAAGGAAAGATTCAAAACGGAGAATTCGAAAGATAAAGACATGGCTATCGGGGATTATGCTTTTCTTTCAAAAACTTTTCTCTTTAAAGACATGTTTTTGAAAATATTTCTTCCAAAAATGTTTTTAGAAAAATAGTTTTCTAAAACTTTTATCTGTTCTGGTAACCTTTGCTCTGATACCACGTGTAACACCCCACACCCGCTTTGGTCACTCTCTAAGGGAATGCCATAACATCGGTGGAGTATTTTAAGTGAATATAGAACAGAAAAATTACAACAAGACAGATATAAGTAATACTTGAAAATTTCAAACATCATTTCATTGCAGCGGAAAGTAAAACATGTTTGGTTACATCACAAAACCAAATAAGAGTCAAGTACAAAAATATCCATCCTGATAAACAAAAGTACATAATCCCAATACATGAACTGATAGCCATAAAAGAAAAGGGTAAGCTGATCTCTACACCTATGGTCCAAGCTCTAAAAGAGAATAAAGCAGCCTGATCAAAGCCCACTCGTACTGGGCCCACTCTGATAACCTGAGGGTTGGGAAAAAGATAAAAACAACGGGGTCAGACATAAGTCTGAGTGAGTCCTATAACTTTAACAATACAATCATTAAAGTAACTAGAGAAGACATAAGCTTGATATACGGTGACGTCTGGGGATGAATGGCTACACTAAGCAGCTTGGTAGACTTAGGATAAACTAAGACAACCGTAAAGACGCATCTACCCACCCAAGGATAATTACTACACTGCACCACACCAGTT
Organism: Allium sativum; assembly: GCA_030737875.1. Lineage (NCBI taxonomy): Eukaryota > Viridiplantae > Streptophyta > Magnoliopsida > Asparagales > Amaryllidaceae > Allium > Allium sativum. The sequence continues at coordinate 469,483,506 of CM060910.1, forward strand.
ATTCTTACTTAAAGGTTGATCCCACTAAGTGTACTTAGTAATTCAGTAGTTTCGTGTACCCCTATCTGACTACATAGGTGTACCCACTACTTCCCAAGCGATCGGCTCCCCTACGTAGATACCCGTGCTGGTCCCACGATTGGGGTGTATCATTCCCCTAAAGTGGCTACCAGATAATATCAACAGTGCACGGCTTTATATCTACACGATGCAACAACGACTTACCAACCAGCCCGGGTCCACACACGCATATGAAACCCGTTGGTCCCGCGTTGCCACCGCTAACCCGGTTTGGCCTCTTATAGTCAAGCCCAATATGCGTGTCCCGTCACCCGACTAGAGTCGAGCCCACAAAGATACGTTTGGGATATTGGTTGAAATGGGCCCCCACAAGCTACCCACCTAAGCTTGTCACTTATCTAGTGTATTCCACTTAACCCTTTAATCATGTCCCCTTACATGTTATAAATTTTGGTTAAGTCCTTTAATCATATTCTAATTGTCATACAAGGTACCCACTAGATTTTCACATGCCACCCATGGCACTTACTTAACCCTTTAATCATGTTTAATTACATGTTCCACTTTGGTTAAGTATTCTAATCGTATTCTCACATGCCACCCATGGCACTTACTTAACCCTTTATCATGTTTAATTACATGTTCTACTTTGGTTAAGTATTCTAATCATATTTTTCTATTGCCACCTAAGGCAACCCACTAGTCTCATCATGCCACCCCAAGGCACCCACTTAACCCCTCATGTCCCACTACATGCTAATATGGTTAAGTGTTTCTTAATTCATTAATTAAGATCATTACCTCATAAAGACCTCTCACATTAGACCGTCTTTTCTGACTGCTGGATATGCCGGTTGGTTCCTGGCAGACTTCTGTCATCAAAAGGGTCTAACCTCGTGTCTTTACTTTAATCATGTATTTAATTTATGACTAAGACCTCTCACATTGGGCCAATCATTTGTAGCCGCTGGATGGCCGGTCGGTTCCGGGCAGACTTCCGCTACAAAAGGGTCCAACCTCGTGTCTTAGTTGATTAATTACACCTAATTAATCACTCCCATATTAATTATCCCTAATAAATATCAAGTTTTTCATAACATGGGTAGACCTAACTCAATAGGTAAATTCCCATGGGGTAGACCTAACTCAATAGGTAAATTCCCACTTATGCTTATTCATTTTATGGTATGCTTAATCATAACCATTTCACACCATTTCATTAACATGTCTATTAACCCCATCGTTTCCCCACGTACTTATGCTAACACGACATATTTCCAAGAGAAGATTCTTTCACAATTAACATGGGTTTCACTTATTAACGCTAACATGGGTTAAAAAGGTGTCCACTTACATCATGACATTAACCCAACTAGCATTACTAAATAACCCAACTTGGATGAACATACATATGTCATGTATAAAGGCGACTTGCATAAGTGTTCATAGGTTATACAAAGGTGAACTTGCATGTGTCTTAAAGGTGTGAACTTGCATAACATGTTACATGTTAACTTGCATAACATCATACACATAACTTGCATAATATTATAAACATAACTTGCATATCAACATACACATAACTTACATAACATCATGCACATAACTTGCATAACATCATACACATAACTTGCATATGAATTTGCATAACAACATGCACATAACTTTCATAACATCATGCACATAACTTGCATATGAACTTGCATAACCACATGTACATAACTTACTTTACATCATACACATTAACTTGCATATGAACTTGTATAACAACATTCTCATAACTTGCATAACATGCATTTAAGCATACACATAGCTTACATGAGCATTCACATTCTTGCATAAGCATGCATAACTTGCATATCATGTTAAACTTGCATTTAAGCATATACATATCTTGCATAAGCATTCATATACTTGCATAAGCATTCATATACTTGCATAAGCATGCATAACTTGCATATTATGATTTATGCATAATACCAAACACTTAGCATACATAAAACCACCTACTTAGCATGCATAAAATCAATTACTTATTATGCATAAACCCACCACTTAACTTGCATAAACCACTTGCATAAACTTACATATTCAACATGCATAAACTCACATATTTAACTTGCATAAACATAGGATTAATATTAAACATAGATTAACATATTCACATCATATCATATGACTTGAAAACCCATTAATCCTCATGCAAAACCATAGATCTCATCATATCTCATCTACTTAATTTAGCAATTGATCATCAAAGTGATAGAAACTCACCAAAACCTAGATTAGCAAACTTATGAAGTGGAATTAGTTGAAGAAGATGTTGATTTGGAGGTTGATTAGCTTGCAACTCTCTTCATTGATTTGTGGAGGCCATGATCAAGTTTCATTTTGCCATAGTTTAGTTACAAGATCTAATTATGAATGAATTAGGGTAGGGTTAGGGTCTTATTTATAGGTTGTGTTTTAGGCCCTTAGATTAACCCTAGATTAGATTAGGTCCGTTAGATTTAGGAAATCTCTAGAACCCAGCCCAAGACTCAACCCAAAAACCAGATCTGGTGCACCCAAGCCCCTGGCTCGACACGCCGTGTCGACAGGCATGTCGACAGGCAAGTCGACACCCCTGTCGACAGGCCTGTCGACAGCCCTGTCGACATGGGTAGGGCGGGAACTTTCCCGCCTGGCCCCGCTGCTTCTATTTTAAAATCTGAATTTGAATTTTTAAATCTGTTTTTATCTTTGAATTTTTTTGCAAACTTCATCGGGCCATAACTGGGCCATATGGACTCCGATTTTCGAAAACTCGGACTCTATTTCGCGTATTTTTCCGAGACGAACGCAATGACGCAGCCCGTTACCCCCAATTCCCACATCTGAGATTATTTATCCTATAATTAGTGAATTTTAGTATTAACTAAAATTCGGGGTGTTACAAATATAAACTGTTCTCTTTACATAATGATAAAAATATAATACACATACATCAATCAGTGTACAAAACAGTGAATCTGCCTGAACAATTATAATAACCTATCCTTACAATTGCTGATATATATGATAGAACACATAGCAGAATAAATAAAATAATATGAGTATACATCTCAGCACCAACTCCTCTTCTCAAGCTCCAAAGTAATCTAAGTCTGATCTGTAAAATATACTCGATCTGACCCGAGCATTATAGTAAAATAGCACCTGGATCAGGCTAGTAAGCCGCGTGAGATAAATCAACATACATATGACATATATCAATACAATTTGAGGCTGTACATATGTACGTAAAGGTTATCCCTCAATAACAACCAACCATTCATCAGGAGTAATATATTGGTATAATAGATAATGTCTAGGGTGTAGAATATAAATAAATCAAATAGCTGGAATGGTTATGTTGGTTACATTCAACAACTATTAGGGTACAAAAAAACCTGCTAAGGTATGTTTGCATATTGGATATTCCCCGGAGATCTCTTTGATCAAGTCGGATCTAAAACTCCTGCATAAGGACCAAAGACCACCTCGTAATACTAGGCCTACAATAAAGGACCACCATGTAATACCAGGCCAACAATAAAGGAACACCTCATTATGCCATGCTAACAGTAAAGGATCCTTAGTAATACAAGCCTACAATAAAGGAATGCTTCGTAATACAAGCTCACTCTGTTTTATGTCGTTTCTGATGTCGAGGTAACGTAACGACTCGGATTTTCCAGTTATTTGGAATTTAATATTTAAATCTATTTTTAATATTATATTTGAAACATAAATGGATTTAATTATAGAATTTATTTATAAAATGATGATTGAACGTATTTAATTCAAAACGAGCTCGCAACATCGTGATAGTTCATAATATTGAGTTTTGAACTTCAATTGAATATACAGAATCCGTCATAAATCAGAATTATGTGAAATAAGAAACGTTAGAATCTATTATATTATAATTTTCTAATGAACGAGAAAAATTGAGATTTCAGCTTACATATTGTAAGTTATGTCCAGATCAAATTTTCAAATAGTTGTTATGGAATCATTTATAAACGATAACATTTATTTAATAAATTTAAAAGGGATTTTTATGTAATTTGAAAATGTTTAACTCAAAAATGTAAATGTTGAGTTATAATTCCATATTTGTTGACTTTGAAGATGTATATTATTTTATTTGGATATATACGACAATAATAATTTATTTTTATTGAATTTAAATTATTTTGGAATTAATGTATATTTTATCGATATTATATAGGTCTTAAGAATAGCTATTTTCTAAATGAACCCCGTTCTCGATGATTTTTTTAATACTTATAACTAATTATTGCCAGATTTCCATTTTGGAGCCAACCAAAGTTGTTTTTTGAGTGTGCGTTATTCAAATTGAGAACTGATGAATAAATTGAAATTAAAATAACATTGTTGTGCAGATGGAATCGGTTTTTGACAAAACGAAATTCATTGAGTTCGAAACGTCAAGACGTAGCGGTACGTCCATTTTCATTTCGATTGGAGATCATATGTGGCGACATGAATATTAGGCATTTAGAGTGAATAACGGTGGAGTAGTTTAGCGGCATAAAAACAAAATGATATCAAACCAAATTAAATAAATTAAGTAAATCCATTCCTTCCTGTAATGTCCCGTATTTTCTGACCATTTATTTGAAATATTTTATTTATTTAAAATATTGATTTAAGTTTAAATAATGGTATTTGACCATTTTAATTTGAATATTTAAATTATATTAATAATATAATAATATTTTATTTTCGGGATATTTGGAAAATGTTGAATTTGTTGTATAATGTGAACGAGCAATTTAAAGTGGTTTAAATATGGTTTATATTAAATTATATTAATATATTCGTTATTAAAACGACGGTCGAGCGTTAAATTTATAATTATATTATAAAACGAGCTGCAGTGGCGCAGTAGTTCGTAATTTGGCGTTTTGAACTTTAAACGGCTGTACATGATCCAATATTAGTCGGATTTTCTCGAAACAAGAAACGTATGAATCTATTTGATAATATTTTTCTAATGAAAGAGAAAAATCGATTTTTCGTGTTGTAGATTTTGTTTTATGTCCAAATCAAATTTTAAAATATTCGCTATGGAATTTCCTTATATATTATAGCATTTTAATTATATAAAATAATGGTTTTTAAATATTTAAAATGTTGATTTGGTTTGGAATTCAAACCGAGATATTTTATTTTGATAGAGTATGGAATTCTGGTCGTATATGGGCCATGGCCAATTTTAATATTTTATTATTTTTATATTAAGGTATTTTAAAATTGGTTTATTTTTATGTAAATCGGACCTTTAAAAGGGACTTTATTCAAACGACCTTCGTTTTCGACGAAACAAATTTTATTTAAACCGTAACAGTAAATTATTGCTAGATTTCAAGTGGCACGTCAATCGAAGCTATTTTGTCAGCGTGGCAAAATAAAATACAAATAAAAACAACCATTTGGACGTGAACGAGCGCCGATTGAGCAAACGGACTCGGAATTCGATGAAACAATTTTCCTTAGGACCGTAACGTTAAATTATACTACGCCGTCCATTTTTGTCTCGAATGGAGTTTGTATGTGAGCACATGAGCGAATAAACAACGTTCGAAATTCCGATAGACACAAAATAAAATATCGTTCGTCACATCGATATAAATAAATATTATTTTTCCTTTATAAATATAACCCCCCCATCAGCCCCAAACCAGAAAACCCAACCATTTCCGTTCAATACACTTCAGTTTTGCAGAAAAGCCCCTGAACGCAAAATAAATTATATCTTCAAATCGGTAATGAATTTGCTATGGCAACCTGAAGTAAAGTTGTAGATCGGGTCGGGATCTACCTACTGAGAAAAATTGGGGGCGAACGGGGTACTGTGGTGGTCGGAAATTATCATGAACGGTGAGAAATAATTTTCATTTTTTGATGATTTGTGGAAATTTGGTGAGGAATTAGTTGTGGTGTTCAAAGGTGAAGTTGTAGGGGATGAGCAGGGGAACTTTTTCCCCTTTGGTCGGAGTTACTGATTTTGGCCGTGGTGGTCGCAGTTCAGAGATGAACGGAATTGAAGTTTTGGGGTTGGTTTTTGAAAAGCAGCGTTGGTTTTTGGTTCGATTTGGCGACGGTGGAGGAAGTACATGGTCGAGCACCTGATGTCGATGGAAGCCTGATGGAAGGGGGTCCCAACGGTGGTGGTCCGGTCATCCGCAAGGGTCTGTGGTTGCGGAATTTTGGGTCTAAACGGAATTGGGGGTATTCGGAATTTCAGGCGAGGGAGGCGATGAGGGAGGCTAGCGTTTGGGACGGTGGCTCCTGGCAGAACGACGCGTCAAAGCAGGGTGTCAGGTTGGTCTCTGACGGCGTACAGGCAGCATAGTGGGGTCGAGTTGAAGACGAGTGGAAGTTTGAAGATATATCATGATTAAAGAAGATGCCATCGGGTTTGAGAAACAGTTGGAAGAGAAAACGCGTTGGGTTTTAATGATGGGCTGACGTGGCACCATTTAATGAGGTAATGGATTAGTTATGTAATGACCCGCATTGTCAGAGGTATTATAATTAATTTATTTAATTATATAAATAGTGATTTAGGGAATTAAATCATCGTTAATTAAATTTTAGTGAATATTTAATTAAATTAAATAATTAAATAATATATTTAATTCAGAAATAATCAAAAATATTGGAAATCACAATATTTTGTGAAGGGGGTCGTCCCTAGGATTTAATTCAGCTTAGAGTTGAATTATATTGACGAATATATTAAATCGACATCAGTTTGAACGTATAATTATATTTTAATTAAAATCGAGCTCGAAATGGCGCTGCAGTTCGTAATTTGGTGATTCGAACTTCAACTGAATGTACAGGATTCGTTTTAAGCCGGATTTCTGTGAAACAAGAAACGTGTGGAACTGGTGGAGTATATCTTTCTAGTGGAAGAGAAAAGTCAGGATTTCGTCGTGTAGATTTTGAGATATGTCCAAATCAAATTTTGAAATAGTCGCTATAGAATCGTTTATCGACTGTATTGGTTTATTCGATATAACTAGAGATCGGGTTTGAATTTAGACAAGGTTCTTTTGGGAAGTAGTGATAATTTAATTTTTATAATTTTATTGTAATTTTTAATTAATTTAATAAGCGATTTTTTTTATTTGAAGTATTTCGCACCCTGAAATCAATATTTTAAAGTTTCAAAATATGAGTACATCTACCGGTATTATTATATTTTTGAGATCAGGGCACTGAGCTCGTCACAACGGTATATTTATTTCAGTTAGTAGCAGATTCTATGGAACGTTAGAACATAGAGTGTGACGGTTTCTTCTCATTTGAAATAAATATATTCTGTAAATCAAAACAAATGCATGAACTAATTCCGTGACATGTAGCTTGTGAGATATAGGTACCCTAATGTCTTCGTTAAAGGGGAGAAACCGTCCACGAAAAGGCTAACAACTTATATTTAAATATAATAGAAGAGGCACATGTAAACTATAATATTAATATATCTCCCTATAAATAATACCACTACCAAAGCCTTAAGACATAATTTCATCTCCTAACTTCAGCAAAATATCTGTAGCTGCCACCAAAAATCATTATTCCTAAAACAAGTAAAAATCAAATAAATCACTGAAAATCGTGAAGTCTCATATCTAAGTTCGGTTTGATCTTAGCTTCAATCTCACGTGGCTTTTACACAGAGCGAATGAGCTCCCTAATACCCGACTGTTTCAGGCGCACCTAGGGCTGAGGGTACTCGCCACTATAGTAAATGAATCGGATTGAGGAGGAGGTCGCTGAGCTTGGTGATGAGGGAGAGGACGGGTATGGTTGTGAGCGGTGAATAGGAAGGGGAGTGCAGGCTTTGTGCAATTGCCAGTAGCAGACGGGTTTTGAAATGAGGGTGTAGTGGAGAGTATGAAGGAACCAGAGCTCAGGCGTATTCTTGTGTACGTAGGAGGAGATCATGTGGAGATAGCCGAAGGGAAAGTGAAGTGGTGGAGGGGTTTTTGCATGTCCAGATGGAAGCGGGAGACTGATGTTGACACTGTTCGTATGGAGAAGGCTGGGGAGCCGCGTCTGATAGTGAAGGTTAGTAGGAGAAGCAGCGGGTTAGTTTATCCAAATTTTTGAGGGACCAAGAATCGTAAATACAAAGCAGGAAGGAATTATTTGGGTCAGTACGTGTATGTGGGTGGTAGTGTGAGTGTATTGTGTAGAAATGAGATGGGGTACGAATGTAGGGATTAAACAAATGTAGGAGTTTATATTTTGGGGAGGCTGACTGTCGAATGAGGAGCTGTAGCAGGGTGTTGATACGAGGAAGATAATGGTATTAAAGAGAGTGGTGACTGGGAAGTTCAGTTGGTCATGTGTTCGAGTGTAGTTGAAGTGTGCAACACAAAAATGGAGAGTAAGACTTGCGTTTGAGCCATGGGAAATTACTGAACTTGGGATATGTCGCAGGGAGAAGAGGAAGTAGCGAACGGGTCGGGTGTATTAGTGGGCCGGAATGCTTGGGTAAGGGCCCGAGTTATTTAATTAAAGTAAAATTTATTTAAATACTCGTTCAAACTTGTATAATCAATATCTTGGCCGTACTGTATCAGAAATTCAAACCATCAATCACGTTAGGGTCGTATGGACGGTGGCTATACACTGAAGCTGACTGGAAGTGGATTGGGGCTCGTATGAATTTATGGCGAAATAAACTGTTTGATTCAAATCAAATAACAGTTTATCGTTCTTTAACGATGAACTGCCAATGTGAGTAAAACTCACCAACTCTGAACAGTTATATTTTTATGACGTATTTTTAGAACTGTTAATCATCTGTTGATTGCTGTGTGTTGGTTGATTGATTGAACTGCTAGTCAGTTAGTGGAAATTATATATATATATATCAATTGATTCTGTCGATCAGAAGTCGATCAGAATATATCATATGGAACTGAAAGTGATGTTGATTATACTATTTAACATCCGTGATGTAGGGAAACAGGTTGGAGGAATCCAACTGGATTCCTCAACATTTATTTTACTGTGATTTATATATTGTGATATATAATGGGATATATAATCTGATATTGATTATGTGTGGTTGGACGATATTTATCGTTGTTGTTGGTATTTTAAATACCCAAAGAAATACCGTGAGGTAGGAAAGGGATTTTCAAAGTATATGTTGAAAATAATTTATTTATATAAAATCAGTGGATTTTATATTATAAAAGAAAAAGGATTTTAAATAAAAGAAATATATTTGTAAATCAAATATAAGGGAATTATATTTGTTAATCAAATATAAGGGAATTTATTTGTTAATCAAGTATAGGAGATTTATTTGAAATGAAATATAAAGGAGATATATTTGAAATCAAATATAAAGGAGATATATTTGAAATCAAATATATAGGAGATATATTTGAAATGAAATATATATAGGAGATATATTTGAAATGGAATATAAAGGAATATGTTGGTAAAACATAAACAAAGAGTTAAAAGAATTTATTTATTTAGGAAATAAATAAAAGTAAAAAGATTTATTTATTTTGGAAATAAATAAAGAGTTAAAATGAATAGAGTAAAGGAGATATTTATTTGTTAAACTAAATAGAATAAAAGAATATTTATTTGTTAAATAAATAGGATTTAAATCAAGAAATATTTATTTGTTAAATAAATAGGATTTAATCAAAGGAATATTTATTTGATAAATAAATAGAATTAAATCAGAAGAATATTTAGAAGATGGATAGAAATGGAAATCTGTTTTTAACAGATAAATAGAAAGGATTAATTTATAAATAACAGTTTATAAATTAAATAAATATTGATCATTCGATAAATGAAAAATATAAGTCTGAACTTACATAGATAAGAGATATTGGTTTTAACACCGATAGTATAAATAAAATGGATACACAACACTTGTACAAGTGGAATAACATTATTTAAGAGAAAATTTATAAAGTGCAGAACCGTTACTAAAAGTAAATCTTTATAAATAAATAAACGTTATCAAATAGGAGTTATTCGAATAAAGGGAATCGATTATAGTTAGAAATAATCGATTAGAGTAAGAATTAACCAGTTAGAGTTAACCAGTTAGGTTAAACCATTAGAGTTAACCAGTTAGGTTAAACCATTAGAGTTAACCCGTTAGGGTTATCCAGTTAGAAGTAATCAGTTAGATTTAATCAGTAGAGTTAATCGAATCAGAAATATTCAAGATGAGTTAATCGATTTGAGTTAATCGAAGGAGTTAATTGAATAGTAGATATTCGAGGTGAGAAAATCGAATAGTAGATATTCGAAGTGAGATAATCGAATCAGAGATATTCGAAGTGAGTTGATCGAATCTAGTTATTCGAAAGGAGTTATCAAATCTAGTTATTTGAAAGAGTTAATCGAATATAGTTTATTTGAGTAGAGTTAGAGTTATCCAAATGGAGTTAATCGAGTAGAGTTATCGAATATCACTTATTCGAAGTAGAGTTATCGAATATAGTGTATTCAAGAGAAGAGTAATCGAATATTGGTTATTCGAGGTGAGTTAATCGAATCTAGTTATTCGAAAGGAGTTATCAAATCTAGTTATTTGAAAGTAGTTATCAAATATAGCTTATTCGAATAGAGTTAGAGTAGTTATCGAATATAGTTTATTCGAATACAGTTAGAGGAGTTATCGAATATAGTTTATTCGACAAAAGTTAGGTGAAAAAGAATAAATCGATTAGAGTTAAATCAAATAGAGTTAATCCAATAGGGTCAGTCCAATAGAGTTAATCGAATATAGTTGTTCAAAAGCAAGGTTAAGTAAGGAAGTTAGTTAAAGAAATATAAAGTGAACTTTGCCTATTTCAAGGTTAGAACTGTTGCTCAGTTAAGGTCTGAGAGGTAGCTATACCCCAACTTGATTGACTGCGTTTTTAATTAAGAAATGGTTACGGTTCGAGAGTGAAATAGCTAAGTGGATTTAGTTAATAAGTATAATGGTTTAAGTTGGCATCGTGATGGTTTGTTTAACCATATGTCTAAGTCCAATGTTTGAGTTTTGGAAATGTTTTCTAAAGAAGTATCAGAATTGTTTTCTAGTATAGAAAACAAGGAATGGAAATATTTTCCATTGTTAAAAACGTATATTTTCTAAAACTTAGAAAATAAGAAATATTGAATATAGGGAAACAAGAGATAAGTAAATAAATGAACTAAAGAGATTAATGTTAAATGATGTTTGTTCGATATAATTTCCATCTGGAAATAATATCGTTGTTTGCACACTTGTTTTTCTTCGATAGTTAACTCACAGACTATCGAAGTTTTTGACCATTTTAACGTCGTTAATATGGAGAGACCGATTGGATTATTATCCAAAGAACCACTCTGTATTGGCATAAGCGTTGCGAATCATATATGCCAAAGGTAATTGAAGACGGAGTAAAATTGCAAGGGCTATTGTATAAGTCTTAGATAACAGTGCCTAAGATGGATGTACTGGATAGTACCTTCGGTTTGTCCAGTCCCAGGACAACTTGTATGGACGAAGGTCTGACAAAGTATATCCAATGGATCGCGTAAGTTGATCTGTTCAAACGTATTCACATTTGGTGGCGGAGGAATTCGTTTCTCTTAGCTGTATACTCGTGTTATTTTTGGATAAGTCAATTTGTGATTTGGTGGGTATGACGATGTGACATTCTAAGTGAATGAGGATGACTTGTGTGGATGAATGTCTGATAGAGTATCTCCAGAAAGGTCACGTACATTGATTTCTTCAACCGTACCAAGAGTGGAAGCGGAGAAGGAAACTTCTTTAAGCTGACACTTAATGTAGGGTTGTAGACGTCAATTAGTGATTTTCGATGGATCTGACAATGTGGCATTCAAAGTGAATCTGATATGATGATAACACGTAACTTCTAGCCTCATCATCCGTTAAATGACAAAAATCGGGCAGGCAGCATGGCTAAGTCGGTCGCACCGAAGTAGGGTGTATAATCACCTATCTAGAGAATATTCATTTGCTTCTTTAATCTATCAATGTTGTCCCATATATATACGGGAATGGTTGCTGATCCCAACCGTTGGTGATATACATTCGATACACTCAAGCAAAATGAGTGGTCGGTCATATGTGGCTGAGTTGCAAGATGTTCTTGTTGAACTCCAATGTATCGTTCCTAGAGTGCACTGATCGGAAGGTGGTTCCATACCTTGTCATAGTTGGAAATCCATTACCCAATGTGTGCTTGCGGTTTTTGATTGTATACTATATATGTAGAACGTGAGATGAAAGCGTTTCTGCTAGATGATTATTATACTGTGGTTGATAGACATTATTATAATATCAAAAGGTTTTTGATATAAAGATATTTTGGATTCTCATAAGGGAAAACCCGTTCCGTTATACGGCGTGGTCTTATGAGATATCGTTTACTTGTTCGAACTGTTTAAACTATTTTTACTCATACCAGTCCCATGACTGACCCGGAGTTTACTTTGTTGTTTTCCCTAAACTCTTGGGTGCCCAATTTTGTACGGGCAGTCAAGTAGTCAGGAATTTACAGATATACTTTGAGAGCTCGGAGCAGGAGGCTTCAAGATCTTATAGCTATAGTTTATTTCCGCTGTGTTGTAAGTGTTGTACTCTGGTAAGTGCTATTGTATACATAATTGTTATATTTCAAAGTTGTGTTATCTATTATATGTTATTCGTTCCGCTGTGAGGTTCGTGTTACTCTGATGTTGTGTTTTTCTTCTTCTTCTATTCTAAGTTTCTATCTTATCTATTCTCACCCTCTAATTTCTTTCATTAATTACCGGGATTTTTCAATGTTTTGGTTATCGACATCGAGTTTATGTCTATAACCAAAGTCGCTCAAAATCCGGGTCGTTACAGTTGGTATCATAGCTTAAGTTAAGAATTACCTCGACTCTGTGGCGTGACTCTGTAGAGATAGGGTTAGTAATACCCTAGATTGAGTTTGAGTGTATATATACGAGTGCGTATTTGTATTTGATATAAAAATGGTTTTTTATCGTGGAGATTCATTGGCTGAGTTGTTTATGAGTTCTGGTCGATCAGTTTGATCCACTGTATCGGTAGGAGTAAAAAAACACTTGAATACGATGGACCGACACAGTATGGATATGTGATATATTATCATATATAGGTTGTGATTATAATCAAGTAAGATTATAACATGTGAAATGGTTATATATAACCAATCAGAATTCATATAAGTAAAGTATATGGAATAAGATGAATTAAATATGAATTTAAATCAGATTTGGAATTAAAATAAGGAAATTTTAAGTTCCTAGGAGATTTTGAGATGTTTTCAAAATGGATGTATTTAGTAAGGGTTTTGAAAATGATATAGTCTTGAAATCACTTGGGTCGCTGGAAAATAAATCCGATGATGACTGCGCAGTATCATCGGTGTGATTTTCGAGTTTCTAAGTGGTGGATTACTACCAAAGATTTTGATTTGAATTGTATTGAGAAAACAAGTGTTTAGAAATTCAAAGGTTTTGAATAGGTATTATGATTTCAAATTGATTTGAAATAAACCCAGGAATTTGAAATTTAAATTTAACGTATGAAGTTAAATGGATTAAAATAGTGAAAGTAAATAATAAACCAGAATTTAACTTGAAATGATAGGTTAAGAAAAACTGGAAGTGATTAGAGAATAATCTGGATTTGGATTTGAAACGATAAGTTGAGAGTTTGGAATTTGAAACTCAAATTTGAAATTGAATTCAGCTTGAATAAGCGAATGGTTGTGTTAAGAATAACTTGGTAGGAGTTGATTGGGATGGCATTTGTATATGCCGAGTTGATAACAGATGGTAGGGATATAATGATATGCCCAACAAAAAGGTACAAGTTTATATTTTATATGAGTTTGGAATTTATGAGCCGAATTGGCAAGCCGCTTGGCTGTTTGATTTTCTTTTGGGTTGGAGAAGGCCTAGTGAGGCGAGTTGGAGTTTTGCCGATAGGGCTGTACAAAGGAGGTTATGGCAAAATTTTCCGAAAATTTAAAGTGTTAGAAAATTTTCAGAATTTTTGAAAATTTTAGTTAGTCGGAAGGAATTAATATTTTAATTGATATTAATTGGTTCAGTTGAAATCAGAAATAAGGGGTAAACAAATCTTAGGAGTTCCAATAGATAGGGTCGTCCTCTAACTTAGCAATTTCGAGGACGAAATTATTTAAAGTGGGGAAGAATGTAATGACCCGCATTGTCAGAGGTATTATAATTAATTTATTTAATTATATAAATAGTGATTTAGGGAATTAAATCGTCGTTAATTAAATTTTAGTGAATATTTAATTAAATTAAATAATTAAATAATATATTTAATTCAGAAATAATAAAAAATATTGGAAATCACAATATTTTGTGAAGGGGGTCGTCCCTAGGATTTAATTCAGCTTAGAGTTGAATTATATTGATGAATATATTCAATCGACATCAGTTTGAACGTATAATTATATTTTAATTAAAATCGAGCTCGAAATGGCGCTGCAGTTCGTAATTTGGCGATTCGAACTTCAACTGAATGTACAAGATTCGTTTTAAGCCGGATTTCTGTGAAACAAGAAACGTGTGGAACTGGTGGAGTATATCTTTCTAGTGGAAGAGAAAAGTCAGGATTTCGTCGTGTAGATTTTGAGATATGTCCAAATCAAATTTTGAAATAGTCCCTATAGAATCGTTTATCGACTGTATTGGTTTATTCCATATAACTAGAGATCGGGTTTGAATTTAGACAAGGTTCTTTTGGGAAGTAGTGATAATTTAATTTTTAGAATTTTATTGTAATTTTTAATTAATTTAATAAGCGATTTTTTTTTATTTGAAGTATTTCGCACCCTGAAATCAATATTTTAAAGTTTCAAAATATGAGTAGATCTACCGGTATTATTATATTTTTGAGATTGGGGCACTGAGCTCGTCACAACGGTATATTTATTTCAGTCAGTAGCAGATTCTATGGAACGTTAGAACATAGAGTGAGACGGTTTCTTCTCATTTGAAATAAATATATTCTGTAAATCAAAACAAATGCATGAACTAATTCCGTGACATGTAGCTTGTGAGATATAGGAACCCTATTGTCTTCGTTAAAGGGGAGAAACCGTCCACGAAAAGGCTAACAACTTATATTTAAATATAATAGAAGAGGCACATGTAAACTATAATATTAATATATCTCCCTATAAATAATACCACTACCAAAGCCTTAAGACCTAATTTCATCTGCTAACTTCAGCAAAATATCTGTAGCTGCCACCAAAAATCATTCTTCCTAAAACAAGTAAAAATCAAATAAATCACTGAAAATCGTGAAGTCTCATATCTAAGTTCGGTTTGATCTTAGCTTCAATCTCACGTGGCTTTTACACAGACCGAATGAGCTCCCTAATACCCGACTGTTTCAGGCGCACCTAGGGCTGAGGTGCTCGCCACTATAGTAAATGAATCGGGTTGAGGAGGAGGTCGCTGAGCTTGGTGATGAGGGAGAGGACGGGTATGGTTGTGAGTGGTGAATAGGAAGGGGAGTGCAGGCTTTGTGCGGTTGCCAGTAGCAGACGGGTTTTGAAATGAGGGTGTAGTGGAGAGTATGAAGGAACCAGAGCTCAGGCATATTCTTGTGTACGTAGGAGGAGATCATGTGGAGATAGCCGAAGGGAAAGTGAAGTGGTGGAGGGGGTTTTGCATGTCCAGATGGAAGCGGGAGACTGAAGTTGACACTGTTCGTATGGAGAAGGCTGGGGAGCCGCGTCTGATAGTGAAGGTTAGTAGGAGAAGCAGCGGGTTAGTTTATCCAAATTTTTGAGGGACCAAGAATCGTAAATACAAAGCAGGAAGGAATTATTTGGGTTAGTACGTGTATGTGGGTGGTAGTGTGAGCGTACTGTGTAGAAATGAGATGGGGTACGAATGTAGGGATTAAACAAATGTAGGAGTTTATATTTTTGGGAGGCTGACTGTCGAATGAGGAGCTGTAGCAGGGTGTTGATACGAGGGAGATAATGGTATTAAAGAGAGTGATGATTGGGAAGTTCAGTTGGTCATGTGTTAGAGTGTAGTTGAAGTGTGCAACACAAAAATGGAGAGTAAGACTTGCGTTTGGGCCATGGGAAATTACTGAAATTGGGATACGTCGCAGGGAGAAGAGGAAGTAGCGAACGGGTCGGGTGTATTAGTGGGCCGGAATGCTTGGGTAAGGGCCCGAGTTATTTAATTAAAGTAAAATTTATTTAAATACTCGTTCAAACTTGTATAATCAATATCTTGGCCATACTGTATCAGAAATTCGAACCGTCAATCACGTTAGGGTCGTATGGACGGTGGCTATACACTGAAGCTGACTGGAAGTGGATTGGGGATCGTATGAATTTATGGCGAAATACTCTGTTTGATTCAAATCAAATAACAGTTTATCGTTCTTTAACGATGAACTGCCAATGTGAGTAAAACTCACCAACTCTGAACAGTTATATTTTTATGATGTATTTTTAGAACTATTAATCATCTGTTGATTGCTGTGTGTTGGTTGATTGATTGAACTGCTAGTCAGTTAGTGGAAATTATATATATATATATATATATATATATATATATATATATATATATATATATATATCAATTGATTCTGTCGATCAGAATATATCATATGGAACTGAAAGTGATGTTGATTATACTGTTTAACATCTGTGATGTAGGGAAACAGGTTGGAGGAATCCAACTGGATTCCTCAACATTTATTTTACTGTGATTTATATATTGTGATATATAATGGGATATATAATCTGATATTGATTATGTGTGGTTGGACGATATTTATCGTTGTTGTTTGGTATTTTAAATACCCAAAGAAATACCGTGAGGTAGGAAAGGGATTTTCAATGTATATGTTGAAAATAATTTATTTATATAAAATCAGTGGATTTTATATTATAAAAGAAAAAGGATTTTAAATAAAAGAAATATATTTGTAAATCAAATATAAGGGAATTATATTTGTTAATCAAATATAAGGGAATTTATTTGTTAATCAAATATAGGAGATTTATTTGAAATGAAATATAAAGGAGATATATTTGAAATCAAATATAAAGGAGATATATTTGAAATCAAATATATAGGAGATATATTTGAAATGAAATATATATAGGAGATATATTTGAAATGGAATATAAAGGAATATGTTGGTAAAACATAAACAAAGAGTTAAAAGAATTTATTTATTTAGGAAATAAATAAAAGTAAAAAGATTTATTTATTTTGGAAATAAATAAAGAGTTAAAATGAATAGAGTAAAGGAGATATTTATTTGTTAAACTAAATAGAATAAAAGAATATTTATTTGTTAAATAAATAGGATTTAAATCAAGAAATATTTATTTGTTAAATAAATAGGATTTAATCAAAGGAATATTTATTTGATAAATAAATAGAACTAAATCAGAAGAATATTTAGAAGATGGATAGAAATGGAAATCTGTTTTTAACAGATAAATAGAAAGGATTAATTTATAAATAACAGTTTATAAATTAAATAAATATTGATCATTCGATAAATGAAAAATATAAGTTTGAACTTATATAGATAAGAGATATTGGTTTTAACACCGATAGTATAAATAAAATGGATACACAACACTTGTATAAGTGGAATAACATTATTTAAGAGAACATTTATAAAGTGTAGAACCGTTACTAAAAGTAAATCTTTATAAATAAATAAACGTTATCAAATAGGAGTTATTCGAATAAAGGAAATCGATTATAGTTAGAAATAATCGATTAGAGTTAGAATTAACCAGTTAGAGTTAACCAGTTAGGTTAAACCATTAGAGTTAACCAGTTAGGTTAAACCATTAGAGTTAACCCGTTAGGGTTATCTAGTCAGAAGTAATCAGTTAGATTTAATCAGTAGAGTTAATCGAATCAGAAATATTCGAGATGAGTTAATCGATTTGAGTTAATCGAAGGAGTTAATCGAATAGTAGATATTCGAAGTGAGAAAATCGAATAGTAGATATTCGAAGTGAGATAATCGAATCAGAGATATTCGAAGTGAGTTGATCGAATCTAGTTATTCGAAAGGAGTTATCAAATCTAGTTATTTGAAAGAGTTAATCGAATATAGTTTATTCGAGTAGAGTTAGAGTTATCCAAATGGAGTTAATCGAGTAGAGTTATCGAATATCACTTATTCGAAGTAGAGTTATCGAATATAGTGTATTCAAGAGAAGAGTAATCGAATATTGGTTATTCGAGGTGAGTAAATCGAATCTAGTAATTCAAAAGGAGTTATCAAATCTAGTTATTTGAAAGTAGTTATCGAATATAGCTTATTCGGATAGAGTTAGAGTTGTTATCGAATATATTTTGTTCGAATAGAGTTAGAGGAGTTATCGAATATAGTTTATTCGACAGAAGTTAAGTGAAAAAGAATAAATCGATTAGAGTTAAATCAAATAGAGTTAATCCAATAGGGTCAGTCCAATAGAGTTAATTGAAAAGAGTTAATCGAATATAGTTGTTCAAAAGCAAGGTTAAGTAAGGAAGTTAGTTAAAGAAATATAAATTGAACTTTTCCTATTTCAAGGTTAGAAGTGTTGCTCAGTTAAGGTCTGAGAGGAAGCTATACCCCAACTTGATTGACTGCGTTTTTAATTAAGAAATGGTTAAGGTTCGAGAGTGAAATAGTTAAGTGGATTTAGTTAATAAGTATAATGGTTTAAGTTGGCATCGCGATGGTTTGTTTAACCATCTGTCTAAGTCCAATGTTTGAGTTTTGGAAATGTTTTCTAAAGAAGTATCAGAATTGTTTTCTAGTATAGAAAACAAGGAATGGAAATATTTTCCATTGTTAAAAACGTATATTTTCTAAAACTTAGAAAATAAGAAATATTGAATATAGGGAAACAAGAGATAAGTAAATAAATGAACTAAAGAGATTAATGTTAAATGATGTTTGTTCGATATAATTCCCATCTGGAAATAATATCGTTGTTTGCACACTTGTTTTTCTTCGATGGTTAACTCACAGACTATCGAAGTTTTTGACCATTTTAACGTCGTTAATATGGAGAGACCGGTTGGATTATTATCCAAAGAACCACTCTGTATTGGCATAAGCGTTGCGAATCATATATGCCAAAGGTAATTGAAGACGGAGTAAAATTGCAAGGGCTATTGTATAAGTCTTAGATAACAGTGCCTAAGATGGATGTACTGGATAGTACCTTCGGTTTGTCCAGTCCCAGGACAACTTGTATGGACGAAGGTCTGACATAGTATATCCAATGGATCGCGTAAGTTGATCTGTTCAAACGTATTCACGTTTGGTGGCGGAGGAACTCGTTTCTCTTAGCTGTATACCCGTGTTATTTTTGGATAAGTCAATTTGTGATTTGGCGGGTATGACGATGTGACATTCTAAGTGAATGAGGATGACTTGTGTGGATGAATGTCTGACAGAGTATCTGCAGAAAGGTCACGTACATTGATTTCTTCAACCGTACCAAGAGTGGAAGTGGAGAAGGAAACTTCTTTAAGCTGACACATAATGTAGGGTTGTAGACGTCAATTAGTGATTTTCGATGGATCTGACAATGTGGCATTCAAAGTGAATCTGATATGATGATAACGCGTAACTTCTAGCCTCATCATCCGTTAAATGACAGAAATCGGGCAGGTAGCATGGCTAAGTCAGTCGCACCGAAGTAGGGTGTATAATCACCTATCTAGAGAATATCCATTTGCTTCTTTAATCTATCAATGTTGTCCCATATATATACGGGAACGGTTACTGATCCCAACCGTTGGTGATATACATTCGATACACTCAAGCAAAATGAGTGGTCGGTCATGTGTGGCTGAGTTGCAAGATGTTCTTGTCGAACTCCAGTGTATCGTTCCTAGAGTACACTGATCGGAAGGTGGTTCCATACCTTGTCATAGTTGGAAATCCATTACCCAATGCGTGCTTGCGGTTTTTGATTGTATACTATATATGTAGAACGTGAGATGAAAGCGTTTCTGCTAGATGATTATTATACTGTGGTTGATAGACATTATTATAATATCAAAAGGTTTTTGATATAAAGATATTTTGGATTCTCATAAGGGAAAACCCGTTCCGTTATACGGCGTGGTCTTATGAGATATCGTTTACTTGTTCGAACTGTTTTAAACTGTTTTTACTCATACCAGTCCCATGACTGACCCGGAGTTTACTTTGTTGTTTTCCCTAAACTCTTGGGTGCCCAATTTTGTACGGGCAGTCAAGTAGTCAGGAATTTACAGATATACTTTGAGAGCTCGGAGCTGGAGGCTTCAAGATCATATAGCTGTAGTTTATTTCCACTGTGTTGTAAGTGTTGTACTTTGATAAGTGCTATTGTATACATAACTGTTATATTTCAAAGTTATGTTATCTATTATATGTTATTCGTTCCGCTGTGAGTTTCGTGTTACTCTGATGTTGTGTTCTTCTTCTTCTTCTTCTTCTATTCTAAGTTTCTATCTTATCTATTCTCACCCTCTAATTTCTTTCATTAATTACCGGGATTTTTCGATGTTTTGGTTATCGACATCGAGTTTATGTCGATAACCACAATCGCTCAAAATCCGGGTCGTTACAAGTTAATATTTAATTAATTAAATAATTAGTTAGTTTTATTTTCGTTTAATTTTTATAAACTTAAAATCGTGATAACTTTTTCATCCGTTAACGAAATCAGACGAAACTGGATCCGTTGGGATCGCAGAAACAAGAGCTAGATGATGGCGTTGACTAGGGACTGATTGGAGCCATCTGAAATTTCAGATAATTTTAAATGATCGTTCAAAATTAAAAGGAACAAACGCGTCAGCCGTCAACCAAAATTTAACTGGTGAGTTAATTCTCATACCTTTTGGAATCCTGTGATGTGGTAAATTCATATTAAAATATAATTTACCGTTAAAAGTATAAATTGATTGATTGGCTGCTATTGGCTGTTTATTGTTTGATTGGTTGTTGTCCTTTATATTTTATCGTTTTAAACTAGTAGATTGTGGAATTTTATTTCATATATTATTATGAAATGTTATAACGAGCTGTGGTGCAGGGAAGAACAGGTTGGAGGGATCCGACAGGATTCCTCAAATATTACATATGTTGTTTGTTTTATATTATTTATATTTGAACTGATTGAACCCCTTAGGGTAGTAAAACCTATTTGAACAAGATGGCTGAATGGATATTCACCTGTGTTGTGGTTAAAATCAATTGACAGTGTTGATTGAGTAATTGACAGTGAATGGCCTAAAATGTATTGTTTTAGACGTCGTTCTACCGTTCGGTGAATTGACGCAGTTTTAAAGTTATAAATTATTTTATAAAAGTTTTAAAGTTATAAATTATTTTATAACTGAAATGAAGTTTTTCAGTCATTTATATTAATAATTAATTAGAAAGTTATAAATAAATATTTTAATCGAGTTTATAAAAGAAATTATTTAAACGGTTTTATGTAGTAAGATCGTATGATTTGTACATGTGCCAAAAGCTAGAAAGCCAGAGAATTTACCTATATGTTGGCAAAGTGGAATAATTGTATTTTAAAACAATTAAATGGTGATTTTAAATTAATTAAATTATTTAATTAATTTAAAAGGGGAAATGACAAATGGAAGTCAGTTAACTGCTAACTGATAGGTACGGTTGGTAATATCAACCGTTGTAATTAAAATGGATAATTGAATAAATTTGATATTCGTTAAGTTTAACGAATAGTATAAATGTTAGTTAATCCCCGATTAACTAAATTAAAGAAATTATTGAATTAGTTAGTGTTAGTAACATTAATTATTATTTAATAAGCTTTTAAATGAATTAGTTGATCATTTCATCTGATTTCATATATTACACTTATATGAATTCTGATTGGCTATTTATATAACCATTCCAATTATAATCTCATTCGATTATAATAACAACAAACACATCCAGTATATTATAAAAATTCCAATTCTTTCATATCAAAATATATTTGGGTAAAATTATTTCATTTACCCTCCTTTTAAAACATACCATGTCGGTCCATCGCATTCAAGTGTTTATTAACTCCTACCGATACAGTGGATCAAACTGATCGACCAGAACTCATAAACAACTCAATCAATAAATCTCCACAATATAAAACAATTTTATATTGAATAACAAATACGCGCTCATATATATACACTCAACTCAATCTAGAGTATTACTAACCCCATCTCTACCGAGTCACGCCATAGAGCCAAGGTAATTACTTAACCTTCAGCTCTGATATCACTATAACGACCCGGGGAATTTGCAACCTTTGTTATGGACATAAACTCAATGTCGACTATCCAAGCATCGGAAATACCGGATAGTTAATAGAAAGAAGTTAGAGGATGACGATAGATAAGATAGAAAATTAGAATAGAAGAAGAAGAAGAACATACAACATCATAGTAACACGAATCTCACAGCGGAACGAACAACATATAATAGATAACATATCTTTTTGAAATACAAAACTTTTTGTATATACATACCATTATCAGGGTACAACACTTATATCACAGCGGAAATAAACAATAGCTATAAAATGATGCTAAAGCCTCCTGCTCCAAGCTCCTTCTAGTGTATCTGTAAATTCCTGACTATTTGACTGCCTGTACAAAATTGTGCACCCAAGAGTTTAGGGAAAAACAAAGCAAAATAAACTTTGGGTCAGTCATAGGATTGGTGTGAGTAAACACTTTAAAACAGTTTGGGAAAAAAAGCGATATCTCATAAGACCACGTTGTATAACACGGAACAGGTTTTTCCCTTATGAGAATCCGAAATACTTGATTTAACATTCAAGATCCTTTTGCAAGAAATAATAATCTTTATATCGAAACTATTTTGATATTATAATAATGTATATCAACCACAATATAATAATCATCAAGCAAAACGCTTTCATCTCACGTTCCACATACATAATATATATATATATATATATATATATATATATATATCAAAAACCATGAGCGCTTATCGGGTAATGAATTCCAACTAGCAAGGTATGGGACCACCTTCCGACAGTGTATCTCTAGAGAGGAATACACCGGGTTCAATAAGAACACTTGTAACCCAAGCTAAACATGACCGGTCACTCATTTCGCTTGAGAGTACCGAATGTATTATCACCAACGGTTGGGATCAGCAACTAATTCCCAAAAGGGACAGCATCGAAATAGATTATAGAAGTAAATGGAATTTCTCTAGATCAAGTGACAATACACCCCAATTGGCAGCTAACCACTTAGTCATGCGACCTACCCGATTTTATACCATTTCCTGGTTGTGAGGCTAGAGGCCATAACGTATGGATCACACCTTTAATTACTTTGAATGTCACATCGTTATACCCGCCAAATCACAAATTGATTTCCTCAAAAATACTATAGGTATACAACAAAGAGAAACGAATTCCTCCGCCACCAAATGTAAATACGTTTGAGGAGATCAACTTACGCGATCTATTAACTATACTCTGTCAGACATTCTTCCATACAAGTTATCCTGGGACTGGACAGACCAAAGGTACTATTCTGTAAATCCATCTTAGAAAACTTCTACCTAGGATTTACTGAACATTAATTACATAACTCTGTCTTCAATTATCTTCATCATATTTGATTCGCAATGCTAGTGCCATACAGAGTGGTTTTCAGATAATATATCTAACCCCGGTCTCTCCGTATTGAGAACGGAAATGGTAAAAATCTTTGATAGTCAGTGATTTAACTATCAAAGGAAAACATGTGTACAAACAACGGTCGTATTCCCAAATGGAGATATTACCGATCAGTCATTGTTTCATTTCCCAATTTCCCATTTATCGTTTCCATATATTCATGGATTCCTTTTTTTCTAAAATTAGAAAATATACGATATTAACTTTGTAAAACGTTTCCGTTTTTGATTCATGCATCAATATCTTCCCACCTCTATCAGTCTCTAACTGTAAACTAGTAAGAGAACAACTTCCCAAGCTTAAACCCCGAAGGTCGAAACCAACATCAGATCGATACCCAGAAAGCCATTCAACTAATTTCCAATCAGTTTCCAATTTCAGTAATTCCATTTAAATTCCTAATTCAAACCCCAAATTCCTTTATAATATTTTATTTACAAAATATTTACTTTAATCTAATTTTTCACATAGAATGTGAATAATATTTCTTTATATAATCAAAACAGTTTGATTTTGTATTTAAAAACAATACCTCAAACCCACATTCTATTTATATTTTTATTTGTAGAATTATTCATACAAAAATCCTTTTTTATTTCTAACACTTAAATCTCATTTATAATTCCCTTTATATAATTCTATTTATTCTATATAAATCCTTTTACATAATTTTATTTATTTTATATAAATCCTTTTATAATTCTATTTACTTTCTAAATAAATATTCCTTTTATACTTCTATTTATTTTCTAAATAAATAATCCTTTTATGATTCTATTTATTTTCTAAATAAATAATCCTTTTATAAAATTCTATTCATTTTATAAATATTTCCTTTTATAATTCTGTTTATTTTCTAAATAAATAATCCTTTTATACTTCTTTTTATTTTCTATAAATATTCCTTTTATCTTTTATAAAACCCTTTGATTATATAAATATTCCTTTTATAAAATTCTTTGATTTTATAAATATGTTATTTTCAATATACACTTTAAAAATTCCCTTTTCACATTCCGGTATTTCTTTTGGTATTTTAAATACCAAATAACCATGATTAACATCATCTACACACCCATAATCAATCACAGATTATATATCACATCATATATCACAATATATGAAAACAAACAGTATTATAAATATTGGGGCGATTTCATTTTAGTATGAAATATTCCTATAAACAAAATCAATATTTGATTAATGATGTATATATATATATTGTTATCTATAATTTCAACCACTAAATCAGCAATTCAACCAAACAATCATCACAGAACAACCGATCATCATTTATCAACACTAGATTATATTTATAAAAATATAAACTGGCAGTGTTAGTGAGTTTTACTCACATTGGACAGTTATCGTTGAATAACAATAAATGTTCAACACCTCCGTTCATGCATTTTATTTTGCCATAATTTCAAATGAGCTCCAATTCACTCCCAGTTAGTTCCATTGTGTAGTCGTCGTCCATACGATCACAACGGATCTTGTTTTGCTGAATTTCGATATCGTATGAGCAAGTTACGATAATTATACGTTAATACATATTTTATATACAATTTATATTTATTCAAAACGTTATCGGGCCTCACCATTATAAAAAAAACCCGGCCCATCCCCTTTCGTGAAGACCCAAACCCGCACTCTTTCTTCCCCAAATACAAAATCGACCGCTGCTACCTTCCAGTCATTTATCCATTGCCATTTGCATCTTCACGCATCCATGATTCCACAAACAAATACCACCGTACTTCATCTCTCCTCAAGCCCATCCATCTCATCCCCTCCACATCATGCTTGAACTTCAAAAACCCGGCGCGATGTTCTCCAGCACTACAGTAACCGCGTCCCTTTTTGGTCACCGAAATCCATAAATTTTTGCCAATATCCGCCTCTCAACTTCATGAACTTGGGTATGTGCTTCAATTCCCCCAGAACTCACGCAATAAGCTAAAAATCGAAGCCCTAGATGGGCTGCTTCATCCATCCGAACTGCTGATAGTTGTTGCACCATATGAAATGGACATATAGTTGAAGAGGATACCTTACAGATTGCAAAAATGGTTAAGTTGTGATTTATAAAGATTACTAGTAATTGTTATGGATTTTTGAGTGGAACGATTTGGTTTTTTATATATAGGAAATGGTGTGGATAATTTTCTGTTGACCGTTAGATGGAGTAAATTAGGCTTAGGATGTGTAGTGTATTTATAGGATAGTTTTGGCTTCCATTAGAAGATTCATTCAATTTTTATATTAATTTTTATAGTCAACGCTACTCATATTTATTTTCTAAAATTCCGTATGATCACATACGATACCCAAATCTGATGAAAATGGACATACAGCTACAGTTCGACATTACGGACCCAACGAAACTTGGTTCGTCGAATTCCGAATCCGTTTGCTCACACAACATATTTTTAAAGTCAAATTATTGACTATTTTTCACATTAAAATCCGGTACAGCCACATATGGACTCCAAAAATCACAAAAATTGAAATCTGACAATAATTTAATATTCCAGATCCAACAAAATTAGTTTCGTCAAGAACAAAGGTCGTTTGCAAAACTGGCTATTTTAAAGCTCTAAATAAACCCATTTAAATATTAATATATTTAAAAATAATTAAATTTAATATTCATAAATTAATATTATCGTATATATTCTAATAGAATATAATACAGCTCTAATATATTCATATTGAATTTATAACTCGACATTTCAAATCCAGTATTAAATCAGTATTCAATTTATATTAAAAATCCACTTATAATATAAATAAATCACTATAAATTATAAAGGAATTCCAAAGCGACTTTTCGATAATTTGATTTGGACATAACTCACAATCTACACGATGAAATCTCGATTTTTCCTCTCCCATTAGAAAAATATACTTCACCAGCTCTGAACGTTTCTTGTTTCACTGAAATTCGACTTAAAACGAATTCTATATATTCATTTAAAGTTCGAATCGCCAAATTACGAACTGTCGTGCCATTTCGAGCTCGATTATAATTATAATATAATTATACGTTCAACTGTCGTTTATATAATATATTTGCTAATATAATTCAACTCTAAACTGAATTATATATTATAAATGATCCAATTCACACAATATTGTGAATTCCACTATTTTCGACTATTCTGGAATTTAAATATATTATTTAATTATTATATTAATTAAATATTCAATATATTTAATTTTGGTCACTTTAAATTACCAAACCATCCTTTAAATAATTAAATAAATTATTTATTATCCGTTAAAAATACGGGTCGTTACATAAATAAATTTGTGAAATCTAAATTTATTCCTAACATATAATATTAGAAATTTCTCGGATACCACTAGTTTGATTTATCATCCACCAAAACATTCAAATTTCACAAAATTTACATTTTCCATCATTTAACCCCAAACTCAAGTTAATTATCTCTAAGCCTTATATTTAATCATTTTCAATGATTAAATACACATTTTTCATTATCAAATCCCTCGGACATAGATTTGAACTACTAACATAGATAATTAAGTCAAATTACCAACATAATTAATGAATTAACCTAATTATCACTTTAATGTTCATTTATAAGTTGTTAATAATTACAGCAGGTGACTATCGAAAACTCGGGTTGTCACAGGCTAGCCTCCTTACAAAAATTGCATCCTCGAAATTTCCTTAGGGATTAAGTTGTAACCAACCTAATTTATTCCATTAACATGAGAAGTAACGAAAAATGGGATGTGCTTGAGTATAAGATTCCTCGTTCCCAAGATTAATAGGTAGGAAAACTAGGATAAGCTTGATAACTCACTAGTTCATTTCCCCAAGTAAAATCATCTAGATTATTGAACTATTGGAAATTTCTAAAGGGGTTTAACCTTTAGAGGAAGACACAAACACAGAGTTTCATGAAAGATACAACATAAAAGGTCTCTTAAAAGCACAAATGAATAACACAAGTACGAGACAAGAATCATATAAACACCGCCTTGATCATTACAGCGAAATGGGCGTCGAAAACTCAAGGTGTCAACAAGGAAGTATCATGTGAAAGCACCATGATTGACATGCTAGATGATAGGTAATGGTGCTATGTCGTTGTGCCGAATTTCCCTTCTTCACACAGGCATATCACTCTAACATTGGAGAAGCAAGACAAGGCTAAGATCACCAATAGGAAATTCAAGAGACTTCCCATAGCTGATAGCACAAGAATTAAAGTGGCTTAATGCTTCTTCTAATCCCAATCAAAGATAAATACCCACCAAGCTACACGAATAAGGTATGGGTTAAATATAAATTTCACCCAAACTTGACTCACAAAGTGGCACCTACTACCCTATGCTGCTACTACAATAAATAAATGACTAAAGGAGATGAGATTAGATAAGATTTAATAGGGAAGAGTGATCGGTTCCAAAGGATAGTCAACCAATTCTTATTGCGGAAACAACAACGACCGTAAATTATGAAATTCCTCAATACAATATCTTGGGCTTCATACTTATATGGTATAATAGGATACACGGATTCTGGACCTTACCTCCAAGTATCGGCATTATGATCCAGTAGACCAGAATGGATTTCCATATGTTATCATTCCTTTAAAAAAATCCATCATTTATTTTCATAAAGATATACTTAATCGGATTCAAGGTATCTTTTAAAATTTTACAACAAATTCTTTAAGTTACTAAACATATCAAAAGCATTTTAAGTAACCAATAATCCTTTACTTTTCTTACTTACAAAAGGGTGACAACATTATTAAAATTTTAGTTCACTCAAAACTTCACTTACCTCTAATATTGGGTTTTTAAATCATGCTTGGTCTTTTATAAAAACCCAATTCTCCATATATTTACTTATTATAGATTAATTACATAATCTATACATTTTATTAAGTTGATTTTTTTGACAAAACATTAAAACACATATCATCAAAAATTTTCGCAAAAGTATATTATTTACTCTTTAGATATCAAAACTCATAATTAGATTTAAAACTAAAGTTTCAAAATTGATGTTTTAAATCCAATTCTAACATCATTTATAAAGTCTCATTAAAAAAACATAAGTTATAGCTCAAATCACTTAATGACTTCAAAAGTCACCTTTTAATATTTAATAAATCTCAAATTCCACTAAAACCCTTTTTATCAGCTTAGATTTATAATCAATCAACTAGAGTAATCACAAAACCAATAATTTAGTTTAACATTGCCTTTTAATTATCTTTCATTTTAGTAATACCTCATATGTCGTTTTGAAATACCTATCGACCTAAGGCATTCCTTGTCTCAGCCAGAAATCTTAAACTATGTCTAGGCACAGCAACACAATCAATAACCACACTTTCACTTTATTAAACTACTCTCATTAACAAAATACTTAAAGATATTTATCTTCAATTGATAACAACCTTATACCTTACTCTAGACATCCTACCAATTAAAGAAAAGGTTTTAGAAAATGATCCCAATAATCTATTTATTAATCATCGTGCTTAGCCGAAATGATCAACTAGTTTTTATTGCGCACTTTGATTAGTTCAAATTCCCAATTATTACACGCTTTAACTTATCTTCCCGGTTTCTTTATAATTGAACTTAATTCTCGATGTTAACACAACTTATAAGAGTTGGATCAAGGTTCAGGATACCATCACGGCAATTTTCCCTTATCTAAGAACAAGTTACAAGCCAACAGAACACTAAATAATATTATCACAAGAATAGACTACGATAATCCAAAAGGTTACATGATGGACGCTTCTGTAAATGATATTTATTTATATCTAAAACATCCCTTGAAATGGATTTGAAGCACAAAGCAATCTAAAGATTTACCAAAACCAAATCATCGTATGGAAAAGGAATCAAAAGTCTCAGAAGAATCGACACCCAAGACACACCTGAAGTAGGAAAGAGTACTAATGAGTACTTTCTCTACAAATGAATGTAACATGTTCACTTCCAGCAAAGGTCGAATTAATAGTCATGAAATTAAAATAGGCTCACAAGGATAAAAATAATACCTAAAGGCTGAGAAGAACCCCCAGACGCAGTAGCTACAGCGAGATTTCCCACACCAGAATTTTTCTTCTTCTTAGGACAAGAAAAGGCCACATGCCCTTCTTGCTTACAATAGTGACAACTAAGGGGTTTAGGATAGTCTCTAGCAAAGTGATCACGAGATCCACAGCTGTGGAGCTCCAAAGGCTTCGACTGCTAAGGTATAACTGGAGGATGTAAGCTCGACCCTTTTAACTTCTTCTTATAATGATAGAAAGGCTTCGACTCATGATTAGGAAAGTGCTTCATGTTCGGATTTATCAAATCCGCAAACTCAATATCACTATCCTTCCCTTTTTCGATTACTTTGACCTGAAGGGACGCATCCATGAGATCATCAAAGGGAAGCTTCATCTATAGCAAGAGAGATTTCTTCAAATATTTCTTAAGTCCCGAAACAAACTTGAGGTTTTTGTTGCAAGAAGTACTAATGTGCTCAAGACCATACTTAGATAATGCCTCAAACAAGGTAACAATTCCAAAACTATCGACATTCCTTACCTAAGCTCAAGGAAATATCGAGCCAAGATAGTTTTCTCGGATTCTAGTACAAACTTGAGTTCAAACTACTCCCTAAATTGCTTCTACTCTAGGATAGCTTCATCAAGCTCCGCACTAAGAAGATCATACTGATCCAAAGCACGACCATGTAACATGTTAGGTGCCACAAGGACACAATGAGTACTAGAGATCTCCATGCGAGAAAATATATGCTCGCAAGTAAGAATCCAAGCTTGGACTTCCAAACTGTCTTGGTGCCTCTAAAGTTGTTGAAATAAGGGAAATCGTTGCATATGCACGCAAATACTAACTTGCACGGAGGAGTGCAACGAGACGAAGTAAGAGGTTGAGTGTTCCTGATAAGATCTAGGATCTGACTGGTCGACATATATACTCCTCCGGGATGGGAGCCACTGGACGACCCTGCACATGAAGTACGACATCGACCTCTGCTCGACATAAGCTGAAAGATAATTGAGCTAGGATTATTCACAGGGTAAGCTATAATCAATTTATTCAACACGAGTGGAATACTTAGATGAGGATGATACATTATTCTTAGTATACCTCGATGATATGTGTTATGCATTTTGTTCAATGTTTTATCATGTTTTATCCTGAACTCAATTCTGATACCAAACTATAACGCCACACCCAGAAACCTAATCTAATAAAGAGCATTAATGAGTAATGTCGCCTATTAGAGCAGAGAATAGGGTTGGTTAGGAGCGACCATTTGTAAATTTCCATTAACAATTCTTAAGTACATCGATGGAATGCTCCCTTTTTTCCATGTGGCTCAACATATTAAAACTTGCATAATACAATCTTACGATGGCTACAGGATCTATTTAGAACAAGATACCCCACTGCAAGATACATCTTAGTTCACAGAACAGTTTCATATATATATATATATATGCATGTATGTATGTATGTATGTATATACATAAATCAGGTATGATACAGGATAAGATACAGAATTTTATCTCAAAAGAATATACACAAACAGTTTCTGGGATGCATACAAACATACTACTAAATGGACTAATGATGTAGATCATCCCAGAAGTAAGTCTAAGCTGCACAGTATCAGCCTCAAGTCCTACCTGAAAGATCTCGGTCTGACCCGAGAATTAACGCAAACGTGTTAGTCTAGTTACAGTAATCAGAATAAGTGATCATAGAACAATAAGTGTTATAGAATGGATTTCCACTAGGTGGCACTACGATGTGAACAGTCTACATCACTGGATCGATTATTCAGATTAACGGCCACCATAAGTTTAGGAGTCGTGGACTTTAAAAGAAGACAAACATGTAAAATAACCCGCTAAGGAAGAACACAAAACACCATTGACTATCCACTTATAAGTTCACATATGAGTTTAATTCACCAAAATGGAACCCTACATGAAATAGCACCGAGTATCCCAGAGGGTAAGAATCAACGAAACAACATAAATGGATCCAAAACAATGGTATGCATCAAACCAATAAAATCATATAATTGGACCGAACTCACCAGATTGCACCAATACCAATAAAAGAAAAACAAATGCCAAGTACTATATACACAATTAACTACGATCTTCCTTGATCGACTAAAATCATCGGACGACCCGTCTCGATCCAACATGTTTCTCTACGATCCTTCTCGATTGAGTAGGCTCTACCACAACCCATCACAGTCGAGTATAGCTTTAATATAATGACCCGCCTCCGTCAGGTGTGCACTACTACAACTCATCTCGGTTGAGTGTATGACCCATCTTGGTCCAACATACTTTTTACCATGACCCGCCACGATCGGATATACTTGACCACTTTAGTCAAGAAAATGCATATATGAGACCCCCCTAGTTAAGTACTGGTAGAACAACTGGATGTGTCATAAACATATGGATAGTAACCGAGCAGTGGTGACTATGCGTTCCATATCACACATTCTCACTATAGGTTTACTACCCGCTCATCGATTCAACACCAAAAATCATCTGAAACACCAAATCATCATAAACAACAAATCACTAGAAGCATCAAGTCATCAGGTTTAATTTAACAAATTAGGATTAACCGATTTCATATTCCGTCATGCCCCATAACACGGAGTTTATGATACAGTTTAATCTCTATTACGCCCTCTCAAAGGGTGAAGAAATTTGTAGGTTTATATAAAGAAAATACTTGGTTTTTCTAAAACGAGTTTATCAAAATGTTTTCGAAGGATAATTCATTTATTTCTCAAAACCTTTCGTATTTCCAAAAAAAATTGTACTATTGCTATGAGACTATGTATTAATGATAATTAAGATAATAAAATTTATTTACCCCAAAGCTATAGAGAAAATGCTATTTATTTATATATAGGAAAAACTAGTTTGAAAACGTGCATGTATGTTCAATTTCATCAAAAAATAATCTTGAAACTCAACCAACGAATCATCAAAAATCTGGGATTCGGATTTGTTATGATTTGAATTTTGTTTATCAAGTTTAAAGTGGTAGCAACTCAAGTAGATTAGCTTCAGAAAACTCAATAAGTAATTGTAACATCCAAAAATTTCGACAACTGGAATGTGGAATTAATTAAAGATTTAATTACGAATAATCAATTTTTATATTGATACTTGGGTTAGAAACTGAAAATAAAATATATTGTTTTGAGTTTGAATTGAACTCAATATTTAATTCTGAATGGTTGGTTGGGAATCACATATTTATTGTTTAAGATTTGAATTAATTTGGATGGATATTTGAACTGGATTGAAATTCGACTAGAAAATATAAATGGTTGAATTTAAGAATAAAACGTTATTAACGTTAAATAAATTGGAGATTTTATTTGTTTAAATATATGGAAATTGGCTTGGATATGTGTGCAGTTGTATCTATAAAGAAATTGAAACTTAACGTTTCAAATTTGGAATCAATCGGAGTTGTTGGTGGACAAACGGCATAAAATCGGTGAACCAATTAATAGTTTAAAATTAAAATAACGTCGTATAAAAACAAAGTTGGATTACAATAGAACTAATTTTATTGGATTCAGAGTGCGAAGACGAAGAAGAACATATATTTTTTGTCGCATTTGGAGAGTGCATTGGCGGTGCGAATTTAGAGCGTTATGTGGTAATCCGTAGTAGGTTTAATATTAAATTAAACCAAATAAACCAACCTTAGATGAAATTATGCCTACCTATTTTGGAAATATGCACTGCTACCCTAACCCTATCGATTTAAATTTGTTCTTATCCCTAACACCTCCTTCTATAAAAATCTCATCTTTCCCTATTTCCTTCAGCAGAAAAATTGTCTCTCCTTTCAAAATTTTAATGGCTTCCGCCGAAATTAACTCCCTTCTCTTTTTCCCAAATTTGTAACCACAGCCGCAACCTCCTTTCCTCGAAATCAAGGTCTGTTTCCCCTCCGTATTGAACCACCAGCAACAGAAGTGCTTCGCCTCCACCACCGCGTCGCTTCAGCTACGGATTCGTGCCGCTTGTCCCCAGTTCACATCAAAGCCCGAGTCTTCAACTTCTTCTTCTTTCGTCGCTGTCCTAAGGTAAGATTCCTCTTACGATTACTTTAATAAAAGCTTTCCAATTTCAGTAGAAAACTAAATTAAGGATAGAAAGATTTGGGGATTAAATTGTGTGGTTGTCGCGCTTTATTATTGGTTGTTGGTTGTGAGTTACTGCATGGTTTTTAGCCCATGCTTGTTGGATGTTTTGAAAATTTTAGACGTTGTAAATATGTGTAGATCAACACATATGTATATGTGTGTGATTCCATGCGTGTGTGTGTGTATATATATATATATTGTTGCTACACGTATACACATAGATTTCATTACTTCATGGCTCAAAATGTTTTTACTCTGTTTATTCGTGTCATGCTAGTGCGAATGTGATGTGCCCCTGCTACCTGACTAAAACTGGGCATTTAATTCTATGTCTCCCATATTATGGGTCCTTACTGATTTTCTCAGACCATATGTACTTGTTCTGCACCCACCATGGATTGTTGGCTGCATAACCCCATTGCTTTGTCTTTGGCCTGAAATTATGGCTCATAGCTTTGTACACCCTCTTAGAGTTGTTGTTTTAATCTTAGCATTACTATACAATTTCATTTATTTTTACTTTCCAGTCCCAAATTTGCCATTGAAATGCATTACACCAAATCATTATATGCACTACATCTCTTATCATATATATATATATATATATATACACACACACACACAACACATACATAAGTATGGATATATGTGTATTGGGTGAGAACATTGAACTATTTATGTAAGGTCTCCCATTAGGTCTAAATTTGGAAACTGGAAAAAAAAACGTACACCTTAAACCTGGTTACTGGTCATATGTTATTCATTTCACAACCATACTTTAAGTTGAATACTTATATACGCATGATGGGTAGTTTTTGGGGTATTATGTGCATGTTGTTCACACACACACACACACACTATAGTTCATAATATGGGTTGGTCTGTTGGATACCTAAAATAGGCGCACATTTATTGTAACGATCCAAGATTTTAAACGTTTTAAATACGGAATTAATTTGGATTTTCTGAATATAAATTAGATTTAATAAGGTTTAAATATAAATTTTTAACCTGCTTTGCCAAAAAAATTGAATCTTGAAAATTCCTCTTGTTTATTTTATAAATATAACTTTAAATTTTTGTATTATAAAGGATATATTTAATCTATTAAGATTTTATGAATATATTTTTTAAGGAAATTATTTTGATAACATATGATAATTTGGTGAAATATATATTATTTTTGACAACATAAGATGTTTATATGATTATATATACATTTATAAGGGTATTTAAGAATTATATATATTTCTATAAGTAATATTTTGGAATGTATGAGTTGTAAATTATATTTTTATGTTTATATAATTATATTTGGTTAAACACATAAGTGTTAATAATTGGTTATATACATATATATATATATATATGTATGTATGTATGTATGTATGTATAAATATATGCTACATTTATGTTAATAAAATTCAAATTTTATGAATAATTAAATATCTCTTATTTGTCGTCAATGCATTTAGAGCTTCATGTAGTAGAACATATGTCCCCATATGTGGAATAATGCATGTAAATGTTTTTTTAAAGAGCCATGTGTCGTTATTTAAATTCCAAAACTACCCTTAAAATTGCCTATTTAAGTTAGACTCACACTCCCTTTTTCTCGCACATCATTTTCTTTCTCATCACATACCGAATCAGCACTTCACGGGCATTCCCATTTCCCATTGTCATTCCCATTGCAAATTTCCCCATCAAAACCCGTGCCACACTCCTTCCCCAAAACAGTTCGACCTCCGCACCGACCCTCTACCCGACATCACCTTCATCGGAAACACTACCTATCTGCACCCACAACCCTTTCCTCTTCTATACGTCATACTCCCCATAACAACAATAACTATTTTCCCTTTCCATTAACAACCGCTTCACCTTCCCGCTCCATAGCCTGTGCCATTTTTCTTCCTTCCCCAAACCACAGTTTCTCCCTCCCAGGCGATACGGTCGTTGTCATCAACCATCAGCCCTCCGACGCTCTTCCAATCAGCCGACAGTCCACTATTTCCCACCTCAAAACAGTCTCGGCTTCCTTGTTATGGCCTCACTGCAGCCAACTCCCCACAATCCAGGCACCACCGGCTTCCGTCACTCCACTGCCATATTCCATTCGTCACCACCGCTCGGCTGACCTGACACTCCTCCCCAGACTCCACTGCACTCAAGTAGCCTCACTCTCCCCTCTCCTCTCTAAAAACAGCCACTGCGCCACTTGAAACCATATGCAAAACACCCCCGCCACCTTTTCTCTCTCCTAAATACCCCAAGTCAGTAAGGCCGAACTCCCAGCTCTGCCCTTACCCATCTCAGTTCAGCCGTAACCCCATATAGCATTCTTTTGTGTTAAAAAAAGATAATGGGTACCAAAAGGTATATATATATACATGTTTGTTTGCGAAAAAAATAAAGTGTCTGCATGACGGTAGCGGCATCCATGAAGATTTGTATGTGGTCATCCGTGGTTGTTTGCAGTTACATGGGATCCGCCAGTGAAGATTTGGAGGCATAAAGGTGAGAACTCTAATTTATATTTATTTTTAAACTAGGTTGGAACCCGTGTTACGCATACGGGTAGGTTAGGAAACTATGTTGTGATGGTCACGCATAGCATCAAAAACATTTGTGTAAAAATAATATATGGTAGGGAGTAAAAGAACTACAAAATAATTATGAATTCCATACGCCAATTTGGCGTAGGGATGGCGTAGGGAAACGAATTTCCCTACGCCATCCCTACGCCAAATACGAAGTCGGAAAATAGTTCGTCGCAAATATTTCCATACGTCATACCTACGCCAAATTCCATATGCCATACCTACGCCAACTTCCATACGCCATCCCTACACCAAATTCCCTACGCTGTCCCTAAGCCAAATTCCCTACGTCGTCCCTACGCCAAGTTCCATACGCCGTCCCTACGCCAAATTCCCTACGTCGTCCCTACGCCAAATTCCAAACGCCATCCCTACGCCAAATTCCATACGCCGTCCCTACGCCAAGTTCCATACGCCGTCCCTACGCCAAATTCTGTAAGCCGTCCCTACGCCATCCCTACGCCAAGTTTCATATGCATTCCTACGCATTCCCTACGCCACCGTACACCAAAAATCAATATGGTTGTCTTATATTTATCTTCGTCTACCACAAATTATAATAAAACCGAAGATATGCAAAATCATAGCAATATATATCAATAAAAACATTGATGTAAAATGAATATCATGGTCGAATTACCATAAACTTGCTACAAATATATTTAAAACAAATCATGTCCAATAAACAATAAAATAAAGTTGCTACATAACTCAAACATGATCGTTTCATCTAATTCAAACATGATCGTTTCATCTAACTCAAACATCGTGTAATGTACCTTACACAAATAGAACATCAAACACACTACCAAAATAAGATTACTTTATAAAGTACGTCATATATGCGGTTCTTGCTCTCGCCGCATCCCTTGTATGAACTCTTGCACATAACTCATTTGTTCTTGTAGTTGGTTAATAGTGACACTCATTTCTTGATTTTTATCCCTTAGCTCTTCAACTTCCTTCTCAAGCTTCTCTGTATTATCTGAAACTCCAATCCTGACGGTGTATGTATTGTCTTTGTATATCTACACAATTTTTTTTAATCCAATTAGTACAATGGATACATTTCATATTGCAATTAATAAGTAAAATGGTCAGTTTCGCGACGCCTTAAGGCCCAGTTCCATAATCCAAATAATTTCATATTGCAATTAAGTAAAATGGTCAGTTTCGCTGAGCCTTAAGGCTCAGAGAAACTTATCCGAAGGCCCAGTTTCAGCTGAGCCATAAAGTTCAGCAAAACTGAGCCGAAACGGCTCAGTTTCGTTGAGCCTTATGGCTCAGCCGAAAATGAGCCGAATTACTCAGTTTCGCTAGGCCTTAAGGCTCAGTTTCAGCTGAGCCTTAAGGCTCAGCGAAACAGAGCCATTTCGGCTCAGTTTCCGCTGCGGAAACTGATCCATTTCAGCTCACTTTCCGCAGCGGAAACTGAGCAGTTTCCGCAGCAAGTTGCTGTGCAACCTCGGGTTGCTGTGCAACTTCAGGTTGTTGTGCAACCTCAGGCTGTGCAACTTCAGGCTGTGCAACCTAAAGTTGCACAGCAAGGCTGCTGTGCAACCTCAGGTTGCACAGCGCCTTGCTGTGCAACCTGAGGTTGCACAGCAAGGCGCTGTGCAACCTGAGGTTGCACAGCAGCCTTGCTGTGCAACTTCAGGTTGCACAGCCTGAAGTTGCACAACAACTTCAGGCTGTTGTGCAACCTGAGGTTGCACAACAAAGTTGCTGTGCAACCTCAGGTTGCACAGCAGCCTGAAGTTGCAAAGAACTAAGATAGCTTCACTTTGTTATTTTTTCTTTTTTATAGTCAATGAGAAAATTTGTAAACTCTGGTTTCGCTTCAAGCTATATAAACAATTCAGCGCTTTGCATAAACAACTAAAAAATAAAAAAATAAAAGGAGGGAAAGGGATAAAACGTTACGGTTCTTTAGCATAACCCTTGAAAAATGTTATACAACTTTTAAATATACAATCTTTTCGATCACCAATAATTGTTTTTTTGCCGAAATCCACAGCCTACATCATATACCATCCAATCATCTTTTTTAAATGAGCAAATTCCAACCATCTTTGATTGGATTACTCATAATTATTACCAACAAATGTTGTTACATTAGTAGACCACTATCGGCTGTCATTCTCAAACATACAAGTAACCATTTCTTCTTACATCAGGTTTGAAGTTCAATGTCCATAAACACATTCAAAAAATAAAAGGTTTAGATTCAATTTTAATATCGCTTTAGATTCAATTTGAAGAGTTCAAATACTACTGTTTCGAGCTAGTCCAGCATTGACTACGGTTTCGAGCTAGTCCAAAATTGTTGATTGTCCTTACTTGTTGGTTGGGTCCATGAACGCAAATCTGACCTAAATGAGTTAATATATGGATTGTCCAAAATTGTTGATTGTCCTTACTTGCTGTGAGCAACATCCATGTATTCATATTGTAAAATTATTGCTGACTTTATGTATAAATTACCGTCGTTACCGGATTTGATTATGACGAGATTCGTATTTGTAAATCCTTGAAACGAACTCGTTCGTAAAGAACAATGCAAAAACTTGAAAAATAAACAAACTAAGTTTTCACTATAAAGCATGAGCATAACTAAAAAATAAATAAATAAAGTTTTCAGTCAATACCCCAGGAATATTGCCGGTACCAGGCCTTCGTTTGCTTCTTGAAGAAGCACACGCCTCACCTTCTCCGATAAGTTGCATGTAAAGATAGTTTAGCTCGTCGTGAGAGAGCTCACCACCTTGACTCTTGGTCATTTGAGCAACCCGTTCATTGTATTTGGCCTGTAATTTACATAAAAGTTAGATATTGTATTGTTTAACAGAATTAGAAAATTGTAAACTGTAATTTAAAACTTTTGTTGATTACATACAACAAACTGTTCCGAGTACTCATCAACCCATCCCCCATCTATGGAACCGTCCGGTTTCTCAACATAATGTGTTCGAATATAAACCTGCATGAAAGTTGGTGTTCGGCCTTGTTCTTTCTCCTAAAAAATAAAAGCAATTTATCATATCTTTATTTGTATTGTATACCATTATAAGTTAATAATTTAAACAATTACCATATCGTTCATCCATTGTGCCATTGACTTAGAACCACATCTATGTGGCCTTGGATTTTTTTTGCGAGCAGTTCAGTTTTTTTAGAAAGCTCCTTCACATCCTCCCTCTCCCAATATGCTAAAAATTGTTGCCATACCTCATCTGTTATACAAGCCATTCTTCTTTTTATTTCTTTTCATGTCTCCAACAATCCACCTATACTTCAAAGAACACTTTTGATTCCATACCAGTCTGACATCAGCAAAAGAAGTAGTGGTATCCCAAGTGTACAATGCCTACACAAGATTTATGATCAAATAAACTGGAAAACTTAATCATGAATGAACTAAATATTGCGAGAACCTGAATTTCAAAATTATTCTACCTTAAACTCGTCAAACCAATGATCCTTAATATTAGTAGGAATCGTACTGAAACAAGGTCAAAATGATGTCAAACGGGCCTTAAGCATATTAGATAAAGTACGAGATGTCGAGTCACTATTCGCGAACTCCCACCTGTTAATGCAGAAATTAAAATTATGTACTGCATTATTGAAATTCACAATAATTCAAAATTTTAAAATTTTTACTTACTCGCCACTATTCCTACAATAGATGTACATGGTACCGACTGAAGAAGTCGAGCCAGTCTGTGACACTTGTCCAGATAGCCCAGGGGTGTCTTCATCATGATCACATTCATCCGAAGGGGTGGATTGTTGATCGATAGAGGGTGGTGTTGGTTCGATCAAACCCAAACCACGTCCACTACCACTACGACCACTATGACCACCACGCCCACTACCACTACGACCACCACTACCACTATAACCACCACGACCACCACCGCTACTACGGCCACCGCGACCACAAGAACTCATATCTATTACATGAATATGACATTTGCAACTATATACAAAAGATAATCTGACATTTCATGAAAGTAGTGAACATTATTTAAGACAAAGTTTGAAAACATTCATCAAAGAGCATAGAATGTACGTAAATCAACAATTGAAAATTTTACTACTAACTAAACATAAACAACTTCATAAACATAAAAGCAACCGAGCAACTAAAAACACATGCAAACAATCATAATTAAATATACATGCTACCAATCTTCATTATCATCATCACTCTCAATGTTAACACTCTCGTCTTCAAGCTCACACTCATCTTCCTCTACTTCAATTTGCTCATCGTCATCTCCATATACTTCGACCCCATCATTGACGTCATTAATAAGAGATCCTATGTCTTCTACCAATTGTACAATCTCTAGTAGCTCATTAGGTTTTGGATCATTTTGATATGCCATATTATCGGTTATGATCGTGTTTGAGTGAAATGACCATCTCGGTTTTGTTTTAATAACAACCCACCAATCTGAATGACTGTTGTCGATAGTAGGATACGGTGTGAAATAAACTTGTGTAGCTTGTGCCGCCAACACAAATGGATCATACCCTAAATATTTTTTTTATGGTTTACTTCAATAAGAGGGTAGTCCTTATGTATGCGTTTTATTCCAATATTCGGTCTACTATCAAACCATC
This sequence comes from Allium sativum, assembly GCA_030737875.1. NCBI lineage: Eukaryota > Viridiplantae > Streptophyta > Magnoliopsida > Asparagales > Amaryllidaceae > Allium > Allium sativum. The sequence goes on from CM060910.1 coordinate 469,524,824, forward strand.
AACATTTGAGTAGAAACGTTTTTAACTCCGGCACCACCGAGTAAGTTAACTCGATTATTTCCTCCAGTACACCATAATAATCTGTTATGTCATCATCGTTGTTCCCACCTTTGATACAAACTCCACTATTAATAGTTGTCTTTTTTTCCATATTCTTCTGTGTGGAACTTAAATCCGTTTAGAAACATTATTGGACATATTCTGTAACTAGTATGCGGACCAAACGCGCAAGTTTCCTATAGCAAATGTCGGAGATGTTGTTCGTATCAACCTATCAATTTGAATTAAATAAACAAGTTAATATATAATGGATATCGTGCAAGGTTAAAAAACATGACTTGTCATACTTACATATTGTTTAAAACATCCCTCGAATTCTTTACAGAGTTCAGCATTGGGATATTCACTTTCGAACTTGCTGTTTAAACGAAATACACATGTTAATATCTAAGTAGTATAGTGTGTAGCTTGAAGAGATTGACATTAATTTAAGTTAATGAATAATCAAATTATTATAGTACCTTATAAGATCATCCAATTCATTGCAATTAAGAAGCACATTTGCATTGGCTAGATTGTAATCCTTCGTTGTAGTGAAGCCTTTAACATTCTTCCATTTACCAGATGGACGTCCTTGTTTTTTGAATACCGAGAGAATGTTATCGACTGAATCATCCACAATATCATTTTCACTGCGATGACCACGATTAAAATTTAAATTCACATGATCATCGAAATAATGACTAAAAAATATGGATGCTTCTTCAATAATGTACGCTTGACAAATAGAACCTTCAACACGTGATTTCTGCTTCACCTTTTTCTTTAGGTGGCCCAGGTACCTTAATAGGAAAACATGTAAAATTAACTATGACATGTTCTATATTTAAACATTACGTAAATAAATATAATTATTACATACCTCTCAAAAGGATACATCCATCCATACTGCACTGGTCCCCGTAGTAATGCTTCAGTTGGTAAGTGTACTGGCAAATGTTCCATGCAGTTAAAAACTCCAGGAGGAAATATTTTCTCCAATTTACATATTAATTTGGGTATATCTCTTTCAAGCTTCTGCAAATGGCTTATAGATAGAGTTGTCGAGCATATATCTTTAATGAATAAACTGAGCTCTGTTATAGGCATCCAAACCTTTTGTGGTAAAAGCTCTTTAAATACTATCGGAAATAGAGTCTCTAAAAATACATGGCAATCGTGACTCTTCATACCTGACAGAATAAGATCCTTCATATCAACGCATCGTTTCATATTAGAAGCAATCCCATCGGGAATTCTCAAAGAATCGACCCACTCTAGTAATTTTATACAACGTGTCCTACCCAGCTCATAACAAGCAAGAACTTTGAAGTTTGGACGAACAGGATTAATCTTAAGCTCTGGACGATTGCAATAGTATTCGACATCTTTTCTTGATCTCAAATCATCTTTGGTTTTTCTTTTCGCATTCATGATTGTATGAAATAAATTGTGTCGAATTTTTAGATCCTTCCAATACGGCAATTCCCAAAATATACTTTGTTTGCAACGATTGTGATAATCACCTTTGCTAGGAATTTTGGGCTCTTTGTTTCCTTTCTCATGTAATTTTGCATAATCTTGTACAATATCAAATATCTCTTCTCCATTCAAAAAAGTGGGTGGCTTCAAATTTACAGTTTTATTTCTTTCAAAGTTTTTCTTATCAGGTCTAAATGTGTCATTTGTATGTAAAAATCGACGGTGGCAATCCCACCTACACAACTTACCACCATGTTTCAGTGTAAATGCTTTTGTTGAATCCATGCACACAGGACAAAATAATTTACCTCCCGTACTCCAGCCCGAAAGCATCCCGTACGCGGGAAAATCGCTTATTATCCATAACAAACAAGCAAATAGTTTGAAATTTTTCCTTTTTGATACGTCGTATGTGTCAACACTCTCTACCCACATTTTCTTCAAGTCCTCGATTAAAGGTTGCAAATAAACATCTATTCCGTTTTTCGGATTTTTGGGTCCAGGGACAATTAGGGTTAAAAACATGTATGGATTTTGCATACACATCCAATGAGGTAAATTGTAAGGTGTCAAAATAACTGGCCAAGTGGAGTATTTTTTACCATACTGACTGAAAGGTTGGAAACCATCAGTGCATAAACCGAGCCTAATATTTCGTGATTCATTGGCAAAATCAGGATATTTGTCATTGAAATGTTTCCATGCTTCTCCATCTGCAGAATGACATAAAACTTCTTCCTCTCGAACCCGCTCACTATGCCATCTCATATGCTCCGCAGTGGCATAAGACGAATACAATCTTTGCAATCTAGGAATAATCGGAAGATAATGTAAACGAGTAAAAGGCACACCTTTACCATTGCTTTTTTCTTTTCGTATCTTCCTAAGCCACAAAATTTACATTGTGAACGGTCTATGTCTTCTTTCCAATATAGCATACAGCCACTTCGACATGTATCTATCTTTTCATACGGCAATCCGAATGCAGACACTTGTTTTTTTAGTTGATACCAATTTTCAGCCAATCCAGTTTGCAAACCGGATGGGACCACATCTTGAATTAAACTAAGAACGTCATTCATTAATTTTTGGATACCGTTGTTTGTGGATTTTATTGTAACTAGTCTAGCAGTCCTTGCCAACTCTGTCATAGGACATCCATCAAAAAGCGGTTTTTTTTATGCTTACAACAAATCAAAAAAAGATTTAGCTTTTGGATTTGGCTCTTCCTCTACATCCAGTGAATTAGAAAACAAGCTCGGACCAGCGACATCAATAACCATTTCAGTCATTCTATTTTCTGTAGCACTAGATTCATCAAAATCAGCACCAAAATTTACGTTATCATCCTCAACGTCAACCAACGTATTAATAACGTTCACCGCATCTTCACCGTGATGTATCCACACATAGTAATCATCCATAAAACCGTCTTTAGTCAAATGTCTTTGAACATTTTCATGACGATGATGTTTTGTAGCTTTGCATTTCTTACAAGGACAACGGATTTCCGTCATATTTGTTCCATTGGAAGATGCCACTAGCATGAACTCATTTAAACCTCTTAAAAATTGAAATGGAATTGTTCGTCTATGTCCAACATCTTTGTACATCCAAGCACGACGAACTTTCAATTGTTCCATCTTATACTGCATAATTAAGACATGTTATATTATAAGATGAGTACTTATATTATTATTATATAGAACTATAGTAATTTCATTATTTTAATACTTACCTAATTATTGTATTATTTTATTTAGAAGGATATAATTTCAAATTCGTACACATACAAATACAATATTAGATGCATGCTATTTTAACTTAAAAATTCTTATTCTTTTAAATATTTAAATTCTTTCATTTATGCAAATTAGATGTTTGCTTACGTTATTATACTTGTAAACTATTACATGTTTTCAGTTTTTTAGTTTATTTCATTTTACTTTGACGGCCGGTCTACCTACTTCCCATTACAAATATAATAACATAAGCATATTTTATAAATCATTTCAAATTAAATGGTTCAACAAAATTTCGGCAGCATTTCCCTTTGGTCCCTGTATCGTACACAAATGCGTGTACACAGGGAACAAAAAGGAAGTGCCATCGAAATTTTGTTAACCGTTTAAACTGAAATGATTTATAAAATATGCTTATGTTATTATATTTGTAACTTGTTCAATACTAGGACAAATCCAACGAATATTGTATCAGATGAATATAGATTTCCGTCTTGTGTAAAAACGAATATCCATATAACGATCATATACAACACTTGTCGGACGGGGCCAAATTCATCTAAGGGGTTCACATAAGTAGTCAAAAAAACATTTAATCTAAGTTTAAAAAAAAACATTTCGAATGAAAAAAATGCGCTTTTTGCGCTTTGGTAGCTACCACCACGGCATAATAAGTTTGCATAGTAAGTTTTTTTAAAAAAACATTTCGAATGAAAAATACATTACAAAAACATTTCGTTTGTGTAATTGTGTGCATAGTAAGTTTGTTTCTTGTTTAATCCATCTATGCAATTTTTTTAAGTTCACCTGCAGAATCAATCGCAGATTCTTCTTTTGTCTTTAAATTTATTTACTTTTATCACTGCATAATATCAAATATAATATATGATCATTTGTTGGTACAAATGCTGAATAAAAAACTTATTTGTTAAAATAAGTATTACTTTAACCTTAGCTTCGTTTACAATATCATCTGTCTATGAAAAGAAAGTAAAAACACACATTCATATATACTAAATTTGTTTATATTTTTATTTGAAGTACATTCCATGATGGAATTTCCATGCATATATGCTACTGAAATTTTTTTAAAACATAAAACTTATTACTATCACTATTCAAATGCTTGTATATTTCTATCACTCTTCTAAAGTCCAATATTAGCACAAATAAGTATACAGCGAATAAACAAGGCTATACTTCGACATGAACCATAACTTAAAAAAAATCAATAAAGTAACGCATATCTTGCTATTAAAATATATGTAATTCACTGCATTAATTTCAAATCTTTCCTCCAACTTGCTGCTGTGCTAGAAAGAAATAAAGCTCTTATGTATAAATATTTCTATATAAAGGAAAGAAGATGGGTATTATTGAAGGCATAGCTGATTAGATTCAGAACATTAATTAAGCGGTATTTTTGTGCTGAATCAAAAATCACTGAATTGACTGGGTATCACTGAATGGAACGAAAATACAAACATCATTTCAATCTCTGAAAGCTGAATAGAGTGGTTTTCAGAAGCATATTCAGCGGCACTTAACAAAAACAAACGGTACCTAAAATTCAACCGTCTACTTCTACACAAAACTTATAATTGAAGTAGGCAAATTCAATCAATATCAACATCAATTGAAGTAGGCAATTAAATTTAAAGACAATCAATTTTACTGAAGTAGACAATCAATTTAAAGACAATCAATATCAACATCAACTGAAGTAGGCAAATTTAAAGAGCAATTTTACTGTGCTATTTCTTATGCTCTGGAGTAGGCAAATTCAATCAATATCAACTGAAGTAGGCAATTAAGTAATTATTGAAAAGTACCTTTGATTTTCGGATGCTTTGGAAGGGAGACAGGCGGCGTGAAGGAGGAACAGACACCACACGACGGAGAAAGAGAACCGACGCGACGGAGAAAGAGACACTGCGCGACGGAGAAAGAGACACCGCGCGACGGCGGTCAGAATTCGGGTTGGCGGCGGCGCGAGCTCGAAGACAAACTAGGGTTTGATGAGAACCGACATTTTTTTTTATAACAGCCGCGTTGGTTTTAATGGAATGAGAAAATGAAGGGCCAACGTGTGTGTTTCAAACGGGTTGCAGATATTTGAATCATAATTTCAAAACCGATTAAATAAATTATAACATATATAAAAGGCGTAGGGAATGGGTAGGTAATCCCTACACAGTCCCTACGCCATTCACGTTTTTTACATTTTCCCTACGCCGCGCCTACGCTGCGTAGGTATGGCGTAGGGAAACCCGAGTTGGAAAATGAGCCCTTTTTTTGTAGTGAAAATTCAGTTGACGTAGCATGAGTTGGCTCAATAAGAGTATGATGTTGTAGGATATGAATAATGTTGTAGAACAATAATGGTTGTATTTTGAGCAGTCATGTATCATAAGATAGATATTTAGTAGGGTTAAGTTAAATTGAAATATGATTGTGCAAGAATAGCAGTGTTTATGATGACAAAAGTTTATCATTCGGACATGTTATGATGTGAAGTTGCTTATGTAGCAAAGTGAGTGATTTTACGGAGGGGTGAGCATGGTTTGATCTGATGCGGTTTGAAGTTCAAACCGCTTCAACACCACATGAAATGATTGATAAAAAATATAAATCATTATACTAATTATTCAAACGGTTCGGTTTTGGTTTTGATGTAGTACACTCTGATTTTGGTTCGGTCTGATTTGAAGCTATATTAAATAAAAGAATTACTTTTATCATCAACAATCAACTTACGATTGTGTGATGTTGTTTCACTTAAAGGTTAAAACACGTAGTGTTATCCTGATATGAATGAGAGTCTATTTGTTGAGATATGAACGAGAGTCTGTTAATTTAGGAGATAGAATAAAGCAAGAAAGTAATCAAATATTATATTAATATCTTGAGAAATGCAATAAACACAAAAATTGACACTTTTTGTAGCATGGAATCTGAAAACCTTGCATCTTCTCTATTTTAAAAATAAATAGTATGTATTACTGATGCAGTTAAATTTTCTATTTGAATGAAGTACAAACATATGTGTCATTACAACTTCAACTCATTCATTTAGAGGTTTGTATTGAGTTTTGTTTATTAGAAAAATGTATGCTTATTAAAATATAGTTCTTACGTATTGTTGAAAAATTTCAATGATAAGGAAACGTTGAAAATGTTTCCACTTTATCTTTTCAAAAAGAAAAAAATACGTTTTGATATACAATCATTGATGGTTTAAAGTCATTGCAGAGACATGCTAAGTTTTGAAAGTATAGTTAGTGGGCTGGTCAGTGATAAGTGTTTATTCAATAAGAACAAAAGTGTATGCTATGTTACCAACTACTTCATGTTATGTAAATGTTATTCCAATTAGTTTCTCCAAGTAAATGCTTTTTATATGATAAATTAACGCCAAAAATATTGGATTTTTACAGCTCAGGATTGACAGGCTAAATATTTGTCGATGGTCCCAAAAGTAGGGATGAGCAATATTCGGTTCAAACCGAATTAACCGACCAAACCGGTTCATGTCGGTCTGTTCAGTTCGATTTTAAAACTATATCGATTTGTAAAATAAAAAAATTTGGTTGTTGGTTTAACCGGATAAACCGAACTTTTAATTTATTATCTAATTTTACGATATTTTAGTACTTTAGATAAATAGTTTAGTTATATAATACAAAGATATTTGTTGCAAATATATCAAATCATATCATCATAAACATAAAATTTACTATATAAAATTTTTCTAAACATGAATTTATGTTTTACTTTAAGTGAATGCATCATTTGAGTAATAATACATCCTTCAAATTCGGTTAAATCGGTTACCAACCGAATTAACTGAAATTGATTCGGTTCGATTTGAAAAAAAAATGGTTCTAATTCGAGTTGAGTTGTTTTGCCTCCAAACCAACCAAACGCTCATCCCTACCCAAAAGGAAATCTAAATTTAACCATTTTGTACGTAACTCTTAATTGATTAGCCATTAGCATGTGCGTCCAACTGTGACATAATAGTTGATGTTGCACTTGTAATATTTTGAACTGAGAGCAATACAGATACAACTACATTACGATATGTTTTTTTGAAGTAAATCATCGTTTGTAACCAATGAATGGACACTGTGCATATAAGTAACTACTTAAAAAATTGACATGTGCACGACAATGGCCGTCAACTAAAATAATGTTCCAAATTTAACCTCACATCAGAGATCAGACTATTAAGGATATGATTTTAAATGTTGCTAGTGTCGATTTTCATACTGTCGCTTACAAGAACTTCAAATATGTTTTCCTCGATTGAAATGTATCTGTTAAATCACGTACCTTGCAGGCTTCAAGGGAAAAGCCACCATGCATTTTATTTTAGTTTATAACAGCTTTAAGGCATGTTGTTTTATGTTGCAATTCTTTAGCACTTCTGCATAACAGATATTTCAGATACAACGCAGAAGTCATAGGCTTCTTGTGCACGTATGGTTGAAGAAGATGGAGCATTGAATGTTTAGAGTTCTCATTTTTATTTTCAACCTGAAGAACTGTTTCACGAACATGTTTATAATATGATTTCCACTTACATATAGGTTTGACACGCGAGAGCAGTATAAAATAAAACGACATTAATATATATTATGAAACAGTCGTAGTACACATACTTCTGAAAAAAATTGACCCTCTAATCGTTTATTTTCAGAGGTTTCAGATTCGTGTTCTGGACATTGTCCGTTGAACTATTTATTATGCTCCATCCTAGAGTAGAACATGAGTCCATGCATAAGGCCTCACTCTTGATGAATCAAACACGGTGGATTAATACCCTTATAATTTGCAAGCACACTACAAAAGGCAGCTTAAATAGCGACGGGGTGGGGCAACGGTTAGCGACGGCTAAAAAAGCGGTCGTCGCTTGCCGTCGCAAACCGTTGCTCGATTTGCAGAATAATAACTGCCGAACCATCCTCTTCCTCATTATATTTTTTCCTCAAAATCAATCCCAAACCCTACCCGTCGCCATTTCTTGCTGCTCCGATTCCAAGCCTCCAATTTCACTTCCAAGGTATTGATTTCATTCTTCTATGTCTTCTAACTCTAGTTTATGCTTAATTAGGGTTAATTAGAGGCTTTGGTTGCTAATTTATATGAGTTTGCAAAATTGAATGTTTATGGATATGAAATTGGTTGTCTCGAGGGATGTTTATGATAACGGTTGTGTTGTGAGTTGATTTGGGAATAAGTGTAATTGATTAGGAGGGTAAAATCGATGAATATTACATATGTAATTGATTTAGGAAGTTGAAAACAATGATTATCACGTGTTTAATAGCGGTATATACGATTCACAACATCCATCTGGTGATATCAGCAAAGAATTTGCTGTATGGTTTTCAGACTATGTTCATGATCACAAAAACGGTGTTGTTAACGAAGGATTACGACATCTTGCTATTGGACCAAAAAGAAATGTCAAGACTTATCCAATATACTTTGTCAATGGATTTAAATTCAACACCAATGATTATGGAGCTGAAAAATTAACGTATAATAGCGGTGTATTTGTCAAAGGTAGTGATGATCCAGAGGAGCATATAAAAGATTTTTATGGCGTCTTAACGCAAGTTGTAGAGTTGACTTATTATGTTCGTCCCTTAGAGCAAATTTATCTATTCAAATGCAACTGGTTTAGCAATGTTCCTGGTTCTGGAGTTAACGTGCACAAAGATTACAAGCTAATAGAGATAAGGCATACATCACGTTACTATAAGTATGATCCTTTCGTGTTAGCCAAGCAAGCACTACAAGTGTATTTTGCTCCGTATCCATCCTTAAAAAAAGATAAAGCATATTGGTGGGCAGTTTTTAAAACAAAGGCAAGATTTACATTTGATGGAAATAATATTCTAGACGAAGCAGCGTATCAAGCGGATCTTGAGCCGAATACTGAAATTAGAATAGTTGATGACATTGATGTCGGGTCGTTGAATGATGAAGCGAATGTGTTAGTAGATGCATTTGAAAGTAATGAAGAAAATGATATAGAGTATGAGACTGAGTCTGCATCCGAAGATGATGAAGACTGATGTTATTTATTTATGTACAATTATGAGCTATGTTATGTTATGTTATGTACAATTATGAGCTATGTATCATGTTGTGTACTCTTGTGAGCTATGTAATAACAATGTTAATGTTGTGTACTCTTCTGAGCTATGTAATGATAATGATGACTGATGTTAATAATTCAAGTTATTTTGTATGCATTATATGATTGTAACAGATATGTCAGATAGACGCCGCTCGAGGAGTTCATCTCAGCCGACTCCTTCACCATCTCCTGCGCCAGGTGTAGGTCCTAGCAGCTCTGAGCCAGATCTGCGGCAATGTGCAGAGGTTGTTCCGAAGAGTGCTGGGTAAGTATCTAATTTATTTCAGTTTAAATTAGTTAAAAATATATGCTTTATCTATGTAAACATGTACGCAGCACCGGGTTTGAAATCGAGCCAGCGGAATTCATTTTAAAAGTGTCGAAGCAGTCGTACACGAGTAGGATGTCTGGGACTTGGCCTCATTGGGATAGTATCCCACCCCACATCAAGAACGTCATTCTAGCCGATGTGCTAGTAAGTATTTATTTATTTTATTATTAGACATTCATATATACTATAAATAATTCAAATTAAATTTAATTTGCAGGCGGCTGTCCGTGTAGAGGAGCGGGACATGCAGGTTTTTTTGACACACTGGAATATCAAAATGCGAAAGAATTACCGAGAAACAATTTCCAGGGCGAAGACATCAGGGAAGAAGCCTAAATGGATGGCTGACGATGTTTGGGCTGGATTTCTAGCATATTGGGATACTGAAGCAGCGAAAGTAAGATATAATGAAAATAATCACATTTATGTTGATTGCATTCTTTTATTTAATAATGTATCAAATTTAATAGGAAGTAGCACAAAGGAATAAAGAAAATAGAGCTAAGAATCCTGGTTTACATCGCGGTGGCTCAAAATCATTCCAGCAGCATAGGAGAGAATTGGTAAAAATTTGAAATAGTTTTTAGCATATGTTCACGTAAAAATTGAGTGCATATCATTCATTTTTATTTTTAGTAATTTTATTACTGTATATATACTCAGATGACAAAGTATAGAAGGGAGCCTACGATGGCAGAGGTTTTCAGGCATACTCATGCGGTGGAGCATACTGATGACGAAGGGAACGTGACATATGATTGGGCGGATGACAAGGCTGCGGGCGTAATGGTAAATATACTTATTAATAATTAAAATATTTCATATTCGTTCATATCACATTATATTATTAAATTATATGACTATTGTAGGAGAGATATGATGCAGAGGCAGCTAGAGTGACGCAGTCCAGTGGACGAGATGAGCTTACGGTTGCAGAGTGCGATCGTATTTGGGATGCTATTATTAAGCCGCCTACTCGTAATAGGCGATACGGCTTCGGCAATCAGGAGGTATCTTTTTTAATTTAAGTTTACATTTAAAATGTATTCAATTAACATGCATTCTTTTACCTTCTTTTGATATTAACATGTTAAATTGACATTATAAATATAGAACCTTCAAATTGACATGTGTATTGATCTTCAAAGTCCATGTATATATTACAAGTCCATTTATAAATGTGAAATTGAACTATTTCGCAGGCTATTGATTTTCAGCGAGAATATAGGAAGTCCGTGGAGCAGGAGGCTATAGCTCAGTTGAAGGAGCAACTGGAAGAGATGAACGATTGGAGAAGAAGCCAGCTGGCTCAGGAGATAGACGAGCGCATTGCACGCTATTATGACGAGCATGGATCGATGCCAGACGAGGACGATGGCGGGGATGCTACAAGCGAAGAAGAAGAAGACGACGAGTAGTTTGTTTGTTCTTGTGCTTGGGTATGTATATACACTTACTTTTTTATTTGCTTTATGTACGTACGATGATATTTGATGACGGTAGTGTGTAGTTTGATGTATTTTGATGTTTTGTGATGATGGGACGATGATATACGGTGATGATATTGTTTTTTGGATGTATGACGATGGTATGTTATGGTATTGTGATGAATTTAGTAATGTTTTGGATATATTGATGGATTTGGAATGATATTGATGGATTGGTAGTGGATTGGGTTTGATGTGGAGGTTTGTTGGAAAGATATTGTTGTGTAGTGCAGAAAAAATGCTCCAGATTTGCGACGGCTAGTAACGGGTAGCGACGGAATTTTGGTCATTACTTTGCGACGGCTTGCAACAGCTAGCGACGGCTAACAACAAAGAAAAGCGACGGATAGCGACGGCGTTTTGGACAAAAATGGCCATGGCTTTTGCAACGGCTTGCAACGGCTTCGCGGCAAAAAAAACCACTTGACTTCTGATGGTGCCACGTGGCAAGTATCCGTTGCAAGCCGTTGCTAATCGAGCGACGGAACCATCGCTTTTTCCGTCACTTTTTCCTCTCGCGACGACATTAAAAGCGACGGCAAATAGCGACGGCTTGCGACGGTTAGCGACGACCGCCAACGCCTATTTGCCGTCGCTATTCACTGTTCCTTTTGTAGTGGCAATACCACAGTTAAATGGTAAATAACTGAACCTAAAGTTATAATAAACAGATTTACAGGAAATCATAATTTATGGATAACTCACCAAATAGCAATGAGCACAACAACATGGAGTAAACCAGATATAGTGATTGACGATTGGGTTGAATTTGTGATGTTATTTCATAATGAAACTATTAAGTATAACAGTGCAATAAAATGCAAATATGTTCCACTATTAGTTATGACTGCTTAGGAACAACATATGAAAACCCTATAAATCCTATAGTGGTGAGTGTGCCCTCAAGATGAGCTAAGTTAGTGAAAAGATCTATGTTACCTTGCAGCAAGTATTAGAATACTAAAGTAGAGAAAAGAAGTGAAGAAGGTAGGAGAAGAAGAAGGACATGAGTAAAAAGATGAGAATGCAAATATTTCCAGGCTGAATATTTCTTTTCCATTCATTACTTTATATAGCTAGCAGCACGTCTTATCTACAGTGACAGCCGTACCATTAAGATTTCTAGGCCGTTATAGAACATGCATTTCCTAACAAACTTTGTAACAGAAAATTATAAAAGCAAGAAAGAAATAAAATAGCAACTTGTCCTTTTCACTCCTTGGCACATTTAGTATTTCAGTCCCTATATCTTGCTGGTGCTTGCACATGACGTCTGGGTCTTACAATTGTTCCTGCTGTCGTATCAGTGCCTCCCCCTATAAGTTCGACCTTGTCCTCAAGGTCGGATGATGCAGCTAGCGATGGTGGTAGAGGTGTAGGGGTGATATTGCGCGGATTGGGGCACTGTTTGAGGAGGGATATGTGGAAGACCGGATGAATACGTGATTCGGGTGGCAAAAGGAGTTTATACGCTACAGCTCCAATCTTTCCAATGATCTGGAAAGGCCCAAAATACTTCTTGGAGAGTTTATGTTGGGTTGGTCGAACGGACTGTTGGCGATAAGGGTGCAGTTTAACAAAAACAAATGTACCGACAACAAACTCCTTATCACGACGATGTTGGTCCGCTTGATGTTTCATATGGGCTTGTGCACGTTGAAGGTTTTCTTTGATGGTCTTCAATAGCAGGTCTCTAGTTGATGCCCACTCTTCGAGTTCTTGAACATGTGTGTTTCCTTGGATATAATCAGCTATGATCGGAGGAGTACGACCATAAACGGCTTGGAATGGAGACATTCCAATATAAGAGTGTGTGCACGTGTTGTACCACCATTCCACCACGGCAAACATTTGATCCACTTCGAAGGAAAATCGCCATATATAGCTCTCAAATAATTTTCTAAGCACCGATTTACAACTTCGGTTTGTCCGTCGCTTTGAGGGTGATAAGCGCTGCTCATGTTGAGTTGTGTGCCATGAAGACGAAAAATTTCTTTCCAAAATTGGCTCATAAAAACACGGTCACGGTCGGAAACTATTGTACGAGGAAAACCATGCAATCGGACATACTCTTGGATGAAGTAGGAAGCCAAGTAAGCTGCAGTAAATGAGCTGGGTAAAGCAATGAAGTGTGCATATTTAGATAGACGGTCGACTATAACCCAAACACAAGTTTTACCGGCGGACGGAGGCAAGTGTGTGATAAAATCCATGGATATGTCTTCAAATATTTGATGGGGAATTGGTAGAGGCTGTAAAAGACCTTTTGATGCAGAATTTTCTGGTTTTGTTTGAAGATAAACCACACATTCACATACAAAATTACGAACTGTTTTTGAGAGAGATGGCCAATAAAAATTGCTAGAGATTCGAGCTATTGTATTTTTTATTCCTGAATGACCTCCTGTCCTTGAAGCATGGTAGGCAGAAATGATGTTGTGTTGCGATACTGGATCATTGGGGATGTATACTCTTTTCCCCATAAACAACAAGCCCTCACGAAAATAAAATTTAGTACTAGCATCATTACCAGATTGCAAGTCAGCAATAAGCTTTTGCGCTATCGTGTCCCGAGAGAGCGAGGACCTAATGTCAGACAGGAAATCACAAGTGGGAGAGGAGAGCGCTGTCATCAATGCCTCACTGATCCAACGTGAGAGCCCGTCTGCGACCTTGTTTTCCGTGCCTGGTTTGTACTTAATGACAAAATCGAATCCCATAAGCTTGGAGAGCCACTTTTGCTGATCTGGTGTTTGGATGATTTGGGTTAGGAGTTGGCGAAGACTTTGGTGATCTGTGGTGATGGAGAATTTACGACCAAGGAGGTAGTGACGCCATTTTTGGACAGCATTGGTTATGGCAAACATCTCCCTAGCATAAGTTGATGCTTTCTGAAGGCGTGGTGGAAGTTTTTGGCTGTGGAAGGCAATAGGGTGGTGGTCTTGTGAAAGGACAGCGCCGCAAGCTAGATTTGAAGCGTCCGCATGCAAGTCGAAAGGGGAAGAAAAATCTGGAAGAGTTAGTATTGGTGCAGAAGTAATGGCCTGTTTTAGGGTATTGAAAGAATCATGGGCTTTTGATGTCCAGGAAAATGATTCCCCTTTTTTGAGAAGGTCAGTTAATGGGCTGACGATGTGAGCGTAGTGGCGAATGAAGCGATGGTAATAGTCGGTTAGTCCAAGGAATCCTCTAATAGCGGTGATGTTGGCAGGAGGTGGCCAATTAAGTATAGCTTCTACTTTTGACGGATCAACACGAACTCCTTCTTTGGAAATAATATGGTCCAAAAAATACAACTCGGTAAGCCCGAAAACACATTTAGAGCTATTTGCATATAATTTGCGCTCATGTAAGACAGTGAGGGTGGTTTGCAAATGGAGGAGGTGTGAATCCCATGACTTGCTATAAACCAAGATGTCGTCAAAAAAAACTAAAATAAATTTTCAAAGGTGAGGCCGGAAAATGTTGTTCATCGTAGCTTGAAATGTGGATGGGGCGTTGGTGAGGCCAAAAGGCATGACGAGGAATTCATAATGACCGTCATGCGTACGGAATGCCGTCTTTGAGATATCGGAAGGGTGTACTCGAATTTGAAAATATCCGCTACGAAAATCTTATTTGGAGAAATATGTCGACCCGAATAATTCGTCTAGTAATTCGTCGATGGTAGGGATAGGGAATCGGTCTTTGACGGTAATAGAGTTTAAGGCACAGTAGTCAACACAAAACCGCCATGTACCATCTTTCTTCTTAACAAGGAGCACAGGAGAGGAAAACGGGCCTGTGGATGGTTGGATTATTTGGGATTGGAGCATTTCTTGTACTTGTGATTCGATTTCGTTTTTTTGGAAATATGGATATCGATAGGGTCGAACACTAACCGGTTGTGCATTGGTCTGAAGGTTGATATGGTGGTCGAGGTTGCGGTGTGGTGGAAGGCCATGTGGCTTGTCAAAAAGAGTGGGAAAATGGTCCAGGATAATTTGTATATCAGGGTGAATGCTTGATGTAGCTGCTTCCAGGGAAAATGAGCTTGATGTGGGGATGTTGTTATTGGGCTCGATAGTTAGGTGGAACTAAGAGGATATGGATGTTGTGTTTTGTAGACGTCTCAACTGTTGGTAAGAAATTTCGGAGGGGTTGGTTATTTTCTCTTGGCCCGATAGGACAATGGGCCGTTGATTGTAGAAAAAAGAGATTGCCATTTGCTGGTAATCAATCGTGACCGGTCCAAGATCTTGAAGCCATTGAACCCCAAAAACAATTTCTGCACCAGAGATTGGTAATAGATAGAAATCAGTAATAAAATCAAAACCATGAATTCTTACAAGCACGCGTCGGCACGCTTCCTGGCAGCGTAATTTTTTTCCGTTTCCCACTGTTACGAAGAAGTCTTGATGCTTTTCAGCTCGCAAATCGAGGAATCTTGCTGTTTTTGGATGGATGTAATTGTGAGTGCTTCCAGAATCAATAAGGATGGAGACTGATTTGTTGTTGATGTATGCTGGCAGGCGTAGGGAACGAGGGTGGGAGGAGCCAATCATTGCATGATAGGAGATTGCCGGTTCTACCTCAAGTTGTTGTTCTGCTGCAGTAGTAATTTCTGGGATTGGTTCGATGTCGTCCTCTTCAGGTAAGAGCAATAATATCTGTTTATTATTACATTTATGGCTTGGATAATATTTCTCTTCGCATTTGAAACATAGGCCTTTCGATTGGCGGGTTTGGAGTTCGGCTGGGGTTAGTCGTTTGATTGGATAGTTAAGGTTTGTGGGCTGGTTCGGGGAAGGTATCGGTGGTAGCGATGGCATGGGAGGTTGTTGCGGTCGAATGAAGGGTATGCGGTTTGGGAACAACTTTGAATTTATAACTTTGTTTTCGATCAGTTTTGCAAGGTCAATGGCATCGGACAAAGAGGTGGGTTTGAATGGTTGTAGCTCATTTCAGATGTGAGTTTTTAGACCTGAAATGAAGCAATTGAGAAGGGCGACGGGGGGGGGGTTTGTGATGCGATTGCTAAGGGTTTCAAACTGGGATTGGAAGTGCTCGACGGTTGTTGTTTGTCAGAGCTTGAATAATGTAGCTTGTGGGTTTATGAATGAAGAGGGTCCGAAGCGTTGTTCTATTGCACGGGTGAGGCTTTGCCATGAAGTGAGTTGGTTGTTTCGAAACATCCATTGGTACCAAGTTAAGGCTTGGCCGGACATGTAGAGGCTTGCTAAATGAATGCGTTGTTCGTTAGGTGTGGAGTGATAGTCAAAAAATCTCTCCGTCTGAAAGATCCAATCTAGGGGGTTGGAACCATCAAAATGAGTGAGTTCACATTTTGGAGTTCGGGTAGATATTGGGCTGTGTTGAGGGTTGGCATGTAGAGGGGTCGTTAGTAGGGGAGGTGGTCGAATGAGTGGTGCTGGAGGTGGTGGTGGAGGAATTGAAGAAGCTGTTGTAGGGGTATTTGAGGAAGGCATGGGCAGAGAAGCAAGTTTTTGAGTGATGTTTTGCATCATCTGGGTCATGGTATTCATAGAGTTTTGGAGTTCAGTCATGGATGCTTGTTGGGTGGTGAAGTCTTGTTGAAGTGTAGTGATGGAGGTGGTGTTTCGGGTGGATGTTTCGCGGATTTGTTGAATGGTATCCTCTAAGGCGCGGTTGCGGGTTGTTTCAACCATGGTGGGGAGGGTGAGTTTGGAATGAAAGCACCAATGATAAGATCTATGTTACCTTGCAGCAAGTATTAGAATACTAAAGTAGAGAAAAGAAGTGAAGAAGGCAGGAGAAGAAGAAGGACATGAGTAAAAAGAAGAGAATGCAAATATTTCCAGGCTGAATATTTCTTTTCCATTCATTACTTTATATAGCTAGCAGCACGTCTTATCTACAGTGACAGCTGTACCATTAAGATTTCTAGGCCGTTCTAGAACATGCATTTCCTAACAAACTTTGTAACAGAAAATTATAAAAGCAAGAAAGAAATAAAATAGCAACTTGTCCTTTTCACTCCTTGGCACATTTAGTATTTCAGTCCCTATATCTTGCTGGTGCTTGCACATGACGTCTGGGTCTTACAATTGTTCCTGCTGTCGTATAGTGCCAGATATAGTGATTGACGATTGGGTTGAATTTGTGATGTTATTTCATAATAAAACTATTAAGTATAACAGTGCAATAAAATGCAAATATGTTACACTATTAGTTATGACTGCCTAGGAACAACATATGAAAATCCTATAAATCCTATAGTGGTGAGTGTGCCCTCAAGATGAGCTAAGTTAGCTTCAACACCGGGACAAAATGGTCCTGTTTTGCCAAAAAAATGAATAACTACATGATTCTAGGCTGCTTTTACAACTTATTTTTCTCATACTGCTGGATTTGTTCTCAAGGATTTATCTCACATGCATAAAATACATTAATGCTATTTAACGGTGGAAACATAAAGAATGGAGCTATAATCATCTGTCAAGGATTCATATCAAATGCAAATAATTGTTTTTGATGCCTTGTAGATATACTTAATGATCTTTTTTGTTTGTTGCAACATCCAAAAAAAAAAAATGGATCAAACAAAGCACTTTAGTTTATGCATGTAAAAATCTAAAACATGCACCAATGAAAGATCCATCCTAAACAGTAGAAAAACAACCAGTTTATGAAAACCTGTGACCTTAATACAAATTTACCTTCCATCCATGTTTTGCTCACTAAAATTGTTATCAACCTAAGTAGTGATTGTTTAGGGCAATCAATAGTTTTATATAAGCTACATTAAATCACATTAAATCGATGTAAGATGATTTCACCTCTGTAGCTATATTTTGCACTTTTCTTGCTAAAGTTTTGCACAGCTTCCACTCTTTCTTCATCTTTTTGTGCTTCTCTTGTTTGCTGTTTCACAACAGCCTGTGCATATTACCAACATAATAATATGTAGCATTCTACAGGTGATGCATGTGCATTTATGCATACAAAATTATAAATAATATACCAAAAACAGATGCAATTTTTTAAATAAAAGTAACCAAAACGTTAGTTATAGAATTCAAAATTCTCATTATCTGACCTATTGATCCTAAATTCAATGCATTATGTTATGTTTAAGGTATAATAGTCATGATATAGTATAAAAGCATTACTGTAATAAATGTATGTATGCGATGGCCTAAAACCCTCGACTATTACTTTGTTCTTTTTCTCTACCTCCTTTGCCTTTGATTTGTTATCCTACATTTCAATATTCAAGTTGCAAATTACTGCTTTCACTTCCTTGACAGCTTTAAATTAGAATAAGATTCAAAAGTAACAGAGGCAAGTGAACATAGTATACTAAAAATTCTTATTAATAATTCTTTTTATTAAAAAAGTAGTATAAGTCAATCTTTCCTTTGTCAAATAATGGAGGTACGTGAACAAAGTATAATAAAAAAATCTTATTTAATAAGCAAGTAAGGCGTAAAAATGAAGATATCGATGTGTTAATCGAATAGTCATACCATATGCAGTGATAGATTACTTCTACATTTCAATACAAATTATATTTAGTAACACATACATACTAACTTCAAATATGCATAGAATTAGAAAATAATAAATTACTGATCGTAATACTTCAAATAGCCACACACTGACTAATTTTTGCGTCTCTAAAAAATTAACAAAAACAAATAACATCTATTCATAATAGTAATTTCATTCTTTGTATTGCAATTTCAGTACGTAGTGCTTGCAATATTCAGTAATCTTCTAACACAAATCTAGATCATTGAATAAACATGCATGCAAAGCTATAATTGGAGTATAATTAAAACGTCATTGTGGCTTATAATTATAGGTAATAACATATACAATGATAATAATACTTTAGTCTCTAGTAGCATTATATTTTTTAGCATATAAAGTATGGTAGTAATATATGAAAAATTAGCAGAGAATAATTATTTTAATACAGCTTACCAAAGATTTCAGTTACTACCAATTTCATCATTAAGGTGGTTTTTTTTTTGGGGAATTTAAATAAAGGGCTTATCACTTATCTATTACTTAAATAGTAAAACAGGATAATAGCACAGCTGATGTGAACGTTTGAGAATTCAGTATTTCAAAATACCAATCTATCACGTACTTTGCTCTTTTTCTTTTTAAACTAGTGAGTAGCCCGTGCTACGCACACAGGTAGTGATATATTTTGTTGTATATTATTATAAGATTACTAAAATGAGATGTTTCATATTTTGTGTTGCAATATTGTATATAATTTGTGTTCAAAAACTAAATCATCATTAAAAGGGCGTTAAGCAAATGGGGAGTACAAACATAAACCAATTTAAATCATTATTAAAAGGGCGTGAAGTCTGGCAGAATCCTAGTCCCATGACACATGTTTATGCCTTTTTTAGGCCACTGTCACAAAAATGTATTAATAAGAGTTAATGAAAAATAAAACTACATTCATCCGAAGCTTAGCAAAAAATGAGTAGTGATTTTTACCCATTTCACCTGGATTATAGAAATGATAGGTTGGTCATGGGTATATGACATATGCATTGAAGTACTATGTTTGTTGGATACATCAATCAAATAAGAAGATAAATGCCATCAACGATTACCAGAACAATAGAAACCCGGATATCCCAATGTGTCCAAATTAAATCCATAAACAACTCATTTTAACTAAGCAGGAGTTGTAATGTACGTGATTATATAAAGTTAGAAATAATAAAATAGGAAATACTGAAATAATAAAATAGAAAATATTAGTACTCTATACAGTTTTCAAATAGGAAGTAATAGTACTGTAAACTTGTAAACTAAAACCACGCACATGTCAAAAGTTTTAAGGGAACAACAAAAGGCTCCTCTTTAAGGACAATCAAGCTGGACCCAAGCCTTTTCAAACTGGAATCAAGACGAAGAAAGCTGTCTAGGTGGAACTGAATTTGATTAATACCAGGTAAAGAGGATGCAGGAGAAAGCGCTGTCGGATCTAGGTCCAAGTAGTGCAGGTCCAGAACGAATACTCTAACCTATTCATACATCATCACTGTGCCCATGTAATTTACAGTGCGGGGAAAAAACACATGTAATCATTTGTAATATTTTTGGGATGATTGTAGGATTTCTATTATTCCTCCGAGAACTGTCAATTGCATAATTATTGACTGCATAACTTGTGTTATCCAGTTTTAGATTGACAAAATTGATTGCACAGTAATATCCAAGCAAATAATATTTTTTGTACTATCTTTAGTAACAGAAGCAACTTAACGTGGAAGCATTTTCAGTATGCAACAGTCAATGATTCATAGAATGAAATAATAAGAATCTAGTTTGTATTTTGCAAAAAAGCAAGATATGTATTGACGTAGTACAATTATGTTTTATTCTTTCCAGATTTACCTCAAACGGTTGCATGTAATAATCATGTAAATGCAACCACTATCTTCATTTGAAAGTGACTTTGTGTAAATTTTAGTACAATATTTGGTAATCAAGCTTTAAGAAGGATAGGTGGATGGAGGTACAAATAATACAGGTAGTTCATACTAACATAAATTGGTCGTAACTTTATAATCTATGCCCAAATTACAACAGAGTTGCATCAGTTAAAATACCTGCATTGGTTGTGCTCATTCATACAATATTACAATGTTTCCCAATTAAATGATAATTTTGTTGATAGGGATTCAACTAATGTTGTAGCTTCTGCACCGAACGTCGGGTACAAAAAAACAAATTAAGATAGGCTTACAAAAATTATCAATTGATATAAGATTTATACAATGCTTAATGTCGGGTACAATTCCTCAGGTGCAAGAGACCAAATTAAGATAGGCTTACAGATACAAAAAAAAACAATTGTCAACTAAAGCCATGGCTAATTAAACACGAATAAGCTAGTACTAATAATTAGGATGGTAGATCTATTGGCTGGGATGAACTGATGCCTAAAAAAGATTGTATATAGTGTTATACTTGCCTATCAATAAAGGTAACAAAGAGAGCAAAAAATGTGCACTGACAAGTAAGGATCTCGTTCATAAAATTGGTAGAAAAACATTTTACAATAGAAAAACATACAATCATACAATGAATTCGTAAAGGAAAAAACATTTAAAAGCAAGAAAGAGAACTGCCTTTGCAATTCTTCCGTGCATTGGTCGTGCATTTGACGCCAACAAAGTTTGGTTTCCTTCCATTTCCTTTTTCCTTCGCTGCATTAACTACTTGATGTCATGGGTCTTTTTGGGTAAGGGGTCAAAATGAGCTGAAGCCTAGTCATCCTCCTGTTAATTGTCATTTTCATATAAATATGTTTACTTTGCACTCTTAAAATTAAACAGGTTTTTAATATAGCTAAACACCCATAAAAATATTTTTACAACCATGTTATAGTTATTGTAATAAAAGCTAGTTATAGTGATGGAAATCATATGCGAAAGGCATGCATATATTGAAATAAACCGGTGATCATAATAAGTACAAAATAATGAGTATGTTAGGTGATCGTAAGTGTCGCACTCCAATAAAAAACCTCATCTTCCTTTTTGAAGTGTGGTGCCCCAAAGCGAGCTTTACAATTTTTATTGCCAGTGTGATTGAAAGCATGATCAATCTAAATAATTATATGAATTAACATAGAAAATGGAAGATGATAGACTTAAAACCAAAATGCATTATTGAAAGTCAGACATACCTTCAATTCCATTCAAATATGAGGCAGATGGCATTGCCCCATTTTTTGTGGTTGAACTATTATCGTACTTGTCTTTCCTTGCTTGGAGGGATAGACTGAAACATAGCGTGTGATTCGATCATAAGTATGAATGATATTGTTAATTTTTTAGCTAACTTTCTGTATTTGCCCAAACTATGCAAGGAATTAATGTTTGTGAAATCAGCTAACATTCAAACTCTGCCGTCTAAAACGATGGTCGTGCATATCTACCTACAATCACATTTATATGCAGTAAACCTATCAACATTAAAACTACCCAACATCTGTGGCTTGTATAAAATATAAACTTTGATTGCTTGAAATCACATAGCAGTACTTGCCTTTACATTGCTAGGTTGAATGTAGTAAAAAAAAAAGGTATGTTAACAGAAAGCATTCAATAGTACAAAAATAGTCAACCTTAATCCAAGTCCAAACATAAGATTTAATATCATTAATATTCACCTTTTTTATATTAATCATCAAATCCTAGTACAACTGCGGACTGCCCATAAATAGATAATTCAAATGTAGTGGCACAAATGAGTCAGAAAATAGATATAAAGGAGTATAGAGACCTCAGTGTTACAAACCAAAACGGCTAATAATTAACTACTTCTAGAAACAACCAAATTTAATCTAAATGAACGTATATTCAGTATGCTTATTGTCTCAACCCCCTCCCCCCAACATGCATGCCAAAATCAATGAAGAAAATAGTGCATTGAAAGTGGAATCATAATTTAGTATTGCATAAGCTCTAGAATAATAAAGTTAATAGTTCAGTTTAAGTATAGAAGAAAAGACGAAAGCCCATGTAGACCAATATATAATCCTATTAATTGGT
Source organism: Allium sativum (assembly GCA_030737875.1). Classification (NCBI taxonomy): domain Eukaryota; kingdom Viridiplantae; phylum Streptophyta; class Magnoliopsida; order Asparagales; family Amaryllidaceae; genus Allium; species Allium sativum. The sequence goes on from CM060910.1 coordinate 469,547,614, forward strand.
GGAAATGGAATAAATTTGTCACAATTTAAACACAAAGAATTGAAAGTACTGTTAATATGGGTCGATATGTTTTCTTTTATAATATGTTGTACATAAGATTCTAGATTTTTCGAGAAGGAATGAATTGTTGAAAAAGGACACCATTACGGAAAGTTTGATAATACCAAAAGAATGATAAATTTGAGCTACGAAAAAAAAATCAATCGAACGGAAAAAGCGTTCAGATAAATTTATGCCTTAGCCGTTAGTTGTTAATGTACATACCACGATTCAGGATTTGACAAATTGTGTGGACAATTGGTAATCATAATCAATATCAAACAAATCGCGGTTTTAAGTGTCCTTTGGTTACGAAGAAAATAACCATATCAAGGATATATGATATGTATTAAACACTCTAGTTTCAGTTTCTTTCAATAGGGATCCCATCGGGTAGTGGCGGAAGACTTAAAATATAAACCACTGCATAATAAAATCAAAGTTACAGCTAAGAAAATGCTCACAAAATCTGTGGGCCAAAAAAGGTGGATAGCAATCTGGGAGTTATGGTTTTAGTAATTTATATATTCACAAGCTCTGTCTGTATATGTGTTGTATAGAAACCTACACCAAAACAGACATTATTATGCTTTCCAAATGCATAAAAACTAAAATTCCACCAAAATATCATGCATTATTAACCACAGAATTTGTAAAGGATGTTTAAGACGTACACCACACAAAACTAATTAAAGAACAAAATGGCAGCATATAATAAGATTAAAGAAAAATGCAGAAACTGGACCAGAAATATGCATAACAGAGTCATAAACTAAAATTTACTGCTGAAATAACAGTAGAGGATAATTTAGAGTGAAAAAGCTATTCGTACCAGCAGTTTTGTCTGTATTTTATGATGGACTGGAAAATGGGACTTCATGTTTGATCTGCATAGTCTGCAGAACTCAATTTTTACAGGACTTCAAATATTCTCCATTCCTCATTTAAATGAACTTGTTAAAGCAGTAAAAAAAACTTAAATGTAAGTAGTAACATAATCGAATTAAGATTATCATTATTTTAATCCATTTGACTGTAAAAATAATAATCCAAAAGCATTATTAAACAATAATTTAAAATTAGAAAGCATAAAGAATTTTCTATAGCGGTTAATCAAACAATGCAAAAGCTTACGTTTCAAAATGTGATTTGGAAAGAACCGCAGTGTTCCGATACAAGCGTTGGATTGCAAATACTGTACCTAATCCTTATTTGGAATGAAGACACACATAATTTTTTTTTTTGCAAGGCAAGCGGGGGTTGAAGTGGACCCCTACCACGTTTATTAAAGAAACATACAAAAATACAAAATGCAGCAGCAAAGTGCAAACACACTGAAGATACAACGACATACAAACAAAGGAAAAAAACTAGTTACGACAGGAGATTCAACCACTTAGCTGAAAAAGTAGGATTGGAAGTGAACAAAGAAGCAGTCAAGTCTCTTTTAATGCAGAGTTTTAGCTTCAACCAAAGCGCTTCAGGAGTAATACTTTCCAGCTTGAATACTCGCGAATTCCTTTCGTCCCAAATCATTCTAACAAACTTTTTAATGCAAAGAATGAATAGGACGTGTTCATCTTTTCTCCATCTAGTGGACAAGAGAATGAAATGACATTGTGCTTGCGTAGTATCAGGATGCAAGTTTATGCCAAAAAGTAGCAGTAGTCTTTTCCAGATGACTAGAGAATATGGACATTCAAAATACAAATGACCACAATCCTCCTCAGCACTGTCACACAGATTGCAGTTCCCATTAATCCCCATACCCATTTTATTAAGCCGATGCTTTGTCAGCAAAGCTTTACTAATCGCTTTCCAAAGCATGAAGTTCTCCTTTGGGATGGCAGCAGTGCTCCAGACTATTTTCGACCATGGCCAATTAGGCAGAGCTTCATAGTTGATCAGCAACATGTACACTTTTTTGATAGAATGAGGTAAACCATTCCACCTTATCATGTCAGTCCGGGAGTAGTGAACCATTTGAAGCATATTTTCACACGATGAACGTGCCTGCGCATCGGAGAGGTAAGGCAGCACTACCTTTCCAGTGGACAGAAAGGCGTTAACCGAAGCATTCCTGTTAATTCTCGAGAGCATGACAGTGTTGTACCCTAAATTCTTAGAAAGAATTACACCTTTGGATATCCAAGGGTCGTCCCAAAAAGACACTTTGCAGCGAGCAGAAATGGAATATTGGACGAAAGGAAGAAATTTCGATCGGAGAGACAAAATGCATCTCCAAACCCAGCTGCATGACGAGGGTGTATCCATACACCAAAATTTCCTATTCTTCACATTATACTTCCAGCACCACTTGACCCATAAACTATTCGAACAGTTTATGAACTTATCGAATAGAGAGCTCACCGCTGCTTCATTCCAATCTTTGAGTAATAGTAAGCCAAGTCCCCCCTTGTTTTTCGGTAGTTGCATCGAAATGAAAGCACATGGGATTGGCTTTCTCCCATGCACGGTTCCAGTCCACAGAAAACGCAAAAGTGCTGATGTTATCATTGTTATGAGTTTTTTCGGCAAAACAAAAGCCCTTGCATAGTACACCGTTAGAGAGTAACCAATGCTTTTCACTGGGACAAGCCGTCCCGCTTGAGTCAGAAAATTGTTTGCTCAATTCGACAATGCATCAACAATTTTGTTATAAAGTGGTAGACAAATTGACGTAGTTACTCTCGAAGAACACAACGGCAAGCCAAGATATGGCGTTCCTTTTTCCAACAGCTGCATGTCCAACAAAGAACTCAGTCTTGCACTTTCAATTTCCGATACCCCAGCAAACATCGCTTGTGATTTTGAAGAATTTAGTTTTAAGCCTGTCATAAGGTAAAAATGCCTGAGCGTTTCAATAATGTTCATCAACGAAGAATCTTTAGGTTTTGAGAAAACCATGATATCATCCGCAAAAAGCAAGGTAGATATAGTAATGTTCTTGCATTTAGGATGATAATGTATGAGGCCGCTGTCAAATTTTTCCTTAAACATTGAAGTTAGCAGCTCCATCACCAGAATAAAAATGTATGAAGATATAGGATCGCCTTGGCGGATACCCTGTTTGCTCTTAAAGTAACCTGTATTTTTACCATTAAAAACAAGAGAGAATGTCGGTGTAGAAATGCACTCGTACAGCCATGCCACAAACACCTTGGGGAAGTTCATCCTCGCTAATATACGAACAATTGAAGTCCATTGAATACAATCATACGCTTTGCTCAAGTCTAACTTCAATAGCGCAGACGGGGTAGCATTAGCAGTACTATAGCCTTTAATTAGCTCATGAGTTAGGAGAACATTATCGAGTATATTCCTGGAAGGTAAGAAAGCTGCCTGATTGCTAGAAATAAGACACGGTAATACCTATTGGATAAAATCTTTGAAATACATTTGTATGTAACATTACAACACGAAATCGGTCTATAAGAGGTGACCTTTGTAGCATGCTTTGTCTTTGGAATGAGGACAAGGTTCGTCGAATTCACCTCAGCTAGAAGTTTGAACTTGTCGAAGAAATTATGGATTGCTTTGTAGAAATCCTTGGCTATAATATCCCAAGATGATAGGAAAAAATTAACATTAAAACCGTCCGGACCTCCACAAGATTTTTTATTCACAGAAAAGACTGCAAGTTTGATCTCATCATCCGTCACTTTGGCAATTAGCTGTTGAGATTGGAGTGAGTTAAGGAAAGGCAGAGCAATATTATCGATCATCGTTAAATTTGGGTAGAAATTGGATCCATTGCCTAGGATATCAGTGAAATAATGCAAAAGTGCTGCATCTACAGTTTCCGGCGTATCAAAATAAACCCCGCACTCGTCAACAATGTTATGTATTTGCTCTTTCGAATGCTTTACCTTAACAGCCGCGTGATAGAAACGGGTATTTCTGTCCCCTTCGTGCTTCCATTTGTAGTTTAATTGTTGTTTCTTCATCGTTGCTTCAATTTCCAGGGCGGCATTCAGTTCTCCAAAAAGTTTGTTTTCTTCTAAGGCCACAGAAGGATCGTCTGGATTATTTAACATATTGTTCTGGGCTTGGTTCAAGGCAAGCCTCAAGCTATTGGTTAATTTGGAACCTGAACCGAATTTAGAGCTTGCCCAAATCCTCAGCTTATTCTTTGTTTCTCTAATTTTCCTGCATAAAATAAACATTGGATTACCGAAGAAAGGAGGAGACCAAGAAGTGCAAATTATATTAGAAAACTCCGGATCTTGAATCCAAGAGTTGAAAATTTTAAAACTTGTTTTCTCTCTTCTCATTGGCAAACCATAAGAAAGGATTATGGGGGAGTGATCGGACAGAATTGGGTTTGGGAGGTAGGCATGGAGACTAGGCCAAGTTAGGAGGGCTTTGAAATTGCAGAACGTGTGATCAATATTGGTGAAAGTACGAATGCCACTTCAACTGCGATTATTCCAGGAGTACTGTGCGCCAGAAGTATTAACAAAGATTAGCTCGGCATCCAACACGGCCATGTTAAGCGGCTCAATATCACGTGGCAGCAAAGGAATGCCACCATGCTTGTCATAAAAAGAGAGGCACGAGTTAAAATCACCCAACACAAGCCAAGGATGGGAATCTTGCCTGAAGGCAGGGAGAAGATCAAGCATAGACTGTCTAGAATTAACAGAGTTATCAGCATATATAATGGTAAGGTAATAAGTGGAATGGTTTGAAAGGTTTTTAACATGGAAATGCATGAGTTGTCTATTAGCAAAGTCAAGGCGAAGAGCTAGAGCAGACGGGTTAAATATAACAAGAATTCTGCCATATTCGGCATGATCAAGATTGTGACAGACCGACCAAGAAGGTTTAATGTAGGAAGCAGAGGAAGCGGTTAGCTGGCGGTTTAATTTTGTTTCTAACAAGGCAAAGAACTGGAGATTGTACTGGTTGATTAGATTTCTTACTTCATCCAGCTTGAGAGGGTTATGTGCACCTCTTACGTTCCATACAGCTAGGTTTTCATACATTGGGTAAACTCTTAGATAGCGAGGCAGCTAATGTCATGCTCCTAGAAATAGGAGAGGGCTGTATTTCAGATGCTTGGCTATTTGGCGGTTCTTTCGAAGAGGGCGTTGGCAAAACAGTTTGAGGATGAGTGGCTAGGGGAGCATGAGGCCAACCAGGAACAACACCTGGGAAATCGTAGGGTGGCTTCGGAGGGGTATCATCAATGAGAGGGTTAGTTTTTTGAAGAGGGAGGGTTATGACATTGGTAACACGCGAGGACTCAGGTAAAATGCATTCAGAGGCACTGCATCGAGTAAATAAAGCAGGACAAGTAGGTAGCGGAGTATTAATGCTATCAAAGTCATTGGTAATTAGCTCAACATTAATACTAGTGCTCGCATGGGAATTTGATGACTTGGCTCCAGCATGTAATTTACATAAATCAAGAATATCCTTCTAAAGAGAATCAACAAAAAGCTTTTCATCAAATGAGTGCAGCAGGTCAGTCATTGATTGGGAAAAACCACTTGCAATTGATGTGGGGGTAGGTGGTGGAATAAAAGCTGGTTTTAAATGTTGAAAATGATCAAGCTCATTCACAGTCTGTTGAACGTCATAAACAAATTCCGATAGATCCACTATTGGAATCTCAAAATTGTCCTCTTCAGTTTCATCCAACACAATATTTTCTTGAGGCTGTCTGCTTAGCAGATCGTATCTATTGCTTGTTTCAACAACTAGAGGTGAAACAACATGTTTGGAAGTTCTCTGTTTGCCATTCAATTCCTTGCCTGTTTCATTGTGCACTGTATTTGCCTTGCCATTATTCAAATTTCTGGAAAACATGCCCTCCTTCTCATGTACATTCTTAGGAACCCCGGAACTATCATTGCCTGCACCACGTTTATTATTATATTTCACTCTGGACCAAACTTGTTGCCTCTTGTATGGTGGCTGGAAATGATTAGGACTAGTTTTCTCAATGCCTTCCCCTTGCTTGGTTTATTACTCCTTGCTTTGAAGCTTGTATTTCTCCGCTAACATATACTTCATTTTTCTTTTCAAAAGAAGAACTACAACAATTCTCTAACATGTGGCCGAATGATTTACACAAGCAACATATTTCTGGCCTCCAAACATATTCCACTTGCACGAATTGGATTGTACCATCTAGTAACTCTACCGGAAAATCATCCGGCAACTCGGATGAGGGAGTAATTTCAACTAACACCTTAGCATACTCTATCCTATCCAACCTTTCAGTAGATTCGTCCATGCACAGGAATTTACCAATTCTTTGAGCTAGCCAGCTCACTCCTATCAAGGACCTACAGTACATCGGAACATTAAACATCTTTATCCAAACAGGAACAACTCGGATTCCCCTACTACTATTTCCGACAGATGGATCCCATTGCTTAACGATAAACAGCTTGTTCCTCATTACAACTGGATCAGCTGTAAGAATCCTCCTTCTGTCTTCCTCAGATGACAGATTGAAGAGGAACAAGAAACCATTGGAAACAACTTTCACCCTACCTCGTAGTCTCCAGTGATTTTTCAGATGGTTAATTACTACTGTGTACGAGAGAGGTTGGTCAAGGAAGAAACCTACAATTGAGTGTTTCCAAATGTCATCCCCTGCTTGAACGATTTCCTTAGTCGGAACCATTGCACCATTGTTGAATACGATAGGCAATACGGGTGGTTGAAAAGTTCCTGCATTCCGGGGCTTATTTGTGAAGAGGGACGTGAACATAGGCTTAGGGATTGGAACAGAGGGAGGAGGAGGCGATGTAGAGGGTGGCGGGTCAGGGGCTGGTGGAATGGGAGGTGGATTTGGAATGAGCGGCGGAGGAATGGGTGGCGGTACGATGGATGATGGGTGGATGTGATTGGGTGGGAAGGTATGGGTATGGGTTTGGCAGGTTGAGGGTAAGGGTAAGGGTATGGTCGCCATGAGAGAGAGAATCGAAGACACACATAATTAATTGCAGTTACAATATAAACATCGATTTGAATCAAAAGGAAAAGAGATTCAATCTTGAATTGCGATTTGTAAATAGCAATCAAAAGGAAAAATAATTAAGGTGTAAAAAGAGGAGACAATAATAAGATACCCGAATTGAACCATCTATTTGTTTATTTTATTTTTCATTGATGTCCCTCCTTTAATCTGTCATGTATAAGTTTAATCCCAAGTGAAAACATAACAAATCGCTAGGTAGATGTGGTGGGTGGTTGTTAGGGATAAATCGATTGAAATTGGATGCCATCAGAAAAGATTTAGGGTTGCCAACCTGTAGTCAGATCGAAGTTGTCGTCGATTAGGAGTGGAAACGCAATTGGAAATGTAAATTTAAAATATTCAAGGATTTCCCTTACTCTTGTTTCTGGAGTAGCACTTCAGAGGTAGTATGAATTTTTTATTATGACAGAGCGGTTATAGAATAAGCGAGGAAGAATACGTTGGGGATGGAGTTGAGACGTCAGACGTGTCCTATTTTTTTGTGGTTAGTAAGTTAAGAAAAAAACAAGAGGAAACAAATGGAAGTGCTTTATTTTGAAATACGGAAACAACAGTAGTGCCACGTTTGCAGTTCATCTTCCTGTTTTAGTATTTAAGTAATAGAATAGATAGATAACCGACGATACTTCCCAAATTTTCCCCACGTAACCACGTTCTCTCTTCCTCAACCGTTCCCTCCTTCACAACAGAACATGTCCTGTTAGATGACAAAATACCACCTCTTCTCTTCTCGTGGCCTCCAACCATTCCCTCTACCAAAACAACTACCCTAAATCCCTAACTTCTTAATTTTACCACCTTCCTCACCTCTTTTCATAATTGCATAAACCTAAGATAAATATTTTTCCACCTAAAATGCATATACGAAGGACAAAAAAATCCCTCCCCCTAGCCGATTCAAAAAGTTGGTCGTCATACGCTGGATCTACTCGACGATCTGATCAACGGTCTACTCATTGAGCTAATTGTTCAGAAAAGAGCTCCAACTTTCCAATCTCAGTTATGAGGACGGTGAGTGGATCTAGTTCGTCTGCATTCGGTTAAACATTAGATTATACCTTTCTCATCTACTTTTTATTTTCTGCAAAGATGATTTCGTATTATATTTATTTCTAATGAAAGTTGATATTTTATCTGTCAACTCACAGTTCATCTTCATAACGTTAATTTTATCTGTCAACTCACAGTTCATCTTCATAACGTTAATTTAAACTGCTGGGGTTTTGATTCAAATGGTCGTTTAAATTTTTAATCAATCGTTTACTCAAGTAGTTTAAACTAATGCTGAATATTGAAATTAGTCACAACTTACTGATCTGAAAGTAAGGACACTACCCATATTCCCGTACAGATTAGGCATGGACCGTACATCTACTTCTCTACTTCAATGATTGACGTCTAATCCCAATAAAAAGTAGGAAGTGAATAATTTGTAAGTTGGATAATATCTACAATAGTTTTTTAACCTAATTTCAATTCAATTGATTCACTTTTTTTGTTATCAGAATGTTTGTTGCATTTCTCAACCTTTTAATACCTCTGCATTGTTATCTTCATTCAGTATTATTTTCTTAAAAGGTAAAATTTTCCATTAAAAAGGCATCAACAAGAATTTATATGATTTTGCTGTGTTAATAGTCAGAAGATTCTGGATAAACCATATTGCCTACTGCAATTACTGTCATAACGGAAATAGCACTTGAAAATTTGTCAACAACGAGGAAACACTGACACCTACCTCAGCAAGGAGGAAACATTGACATCTACCTCAGAAAGGAGGGAGCTTTCGCGAAAGAGTAACAAGTGACTCTATTCTCAGTTTAAGGTACCTTTTGATTGCTGTTGATGCTGCTGCTGTGATGATACTTTTACCATTTAGAGAAATGCTATTTTTCTCAACTTTGTTTACAGACCATGCTATGTTTTCAACTACTTGTGATTTTGCAAACAATTTTTTGTTTAGTACTGAAGGCTATTGCATTGAATTTGTAGTAGCTGGGTAATGTATCACACGCATTCCGAAACACACCAACTATATATTGCATTTATTATTTTCTCCCAACAGCTTTTGAGTTTCCTGCTTTAGTCGATTATTCAATGCTAACTGATGTACAATTTGTGACTTCATAATATTATAGATTTACACATAAATTTTGCTGTACATCTCGATTTTACTGGTTATAATAGCGATAGAAGAAACAAAAAATTGGCGTTGGTAGACACACAAAAGATCCACAATTTTATCAACACTGGTAACTAATCTAATTAATAATGATACTTTTTTTACTTAATTTTGTGCCTTACAAGTCATGCAATTTTCCAACTGAAACCAGAAGGCCACTGAAAATATATATGAATACTCAAGAATACAACAAATGTTTTCTCAACCAAAACAAAGTGCGTATTGGAATCTGATTGAGCTAACCCTCTGTTGGAAATTTTATGTAGCTCTGATACCACTTTGTTAGAATTTTAGAGGAATAAGATTAATTGTAAAAAGAAGAATAATTTCTTTTTGAGAAGGAGGAAAAACATTTATTGCTTGATATAACTTGATTACATAATTTGTTTCATACTTGCTTGATTGATACAAATGAGTGATTACATCCTAACTTATATAAGAGAGAATCTCTAGACTTTTCTTCATTTTACATATTTGTTTAGTCTAGATTCTTCTCTAATCTTATTTTGATAACTCTAATATTTATTATCATTTATTTTGTGCTTCCCTAAATACAAGAATAAAATTTGTCACATAATCAATGTTTCCTTAAAAACCAAGTTTATTTCCAACAAATGTTTTCTCAACCAAAACAAAGTGCGTATTGGGATCTGATTGAGCTAACCCTCCTCCTATTTAAGATCAACAGTCCATTACCTGGTCCACTGCTTATGAGTTCGGTTTATCCATTTGGACTTCCTGAATAAGTCTGAGGTTAATAGATCCTTTTTGCTTTTATGGGACAAACAAACTGATTATTATGCAGCCAGTTTTATGGCTGTTCCGTTGCGATGCTTCCACTCAAAGAGCTAACCACAAAAACCGTTTAGAAAATTATTTAGCCATACAGTGATGATAGACGACTAGGGATATATAACCAGTTAGGGAGGCCTAGAGAAAAACTTCTTTTACAAGTTTTTGATGTCAATGACGTTAGAAGCACTGTTGAGAAGAAATCAAGGGTGATCATCTAAAAGATTTGCGAGAAGATTCATGCTTAGAATTGTTGAACGATTAGTCGGAACTACCAGCCAAATGGATTCATATCGATGGAATCATGATTCATTAAATTGTTAACATTCACATATCCTTTTTTTTCTTTTAACTTATAATTGATGTAGGTTTGCTAATTTTACAGCAGTCACTGTTTTTGTTCTGCCAGTCATGTTGAATCAGTTGATTTTTTGTTAATTCGATTCATGTTTTAATTTGTTGTTCCATTTTTACAATATTTCTGTTTCCCACTATTCTAACCAAGTTTTTTTGTTCTTTTACTCTTGACTTCATTAAGATTATTGTGGTATATAAAACCGGATGATATTGTAGAATAAACCTAAACTTTGCTGACAATGGATAAATTTTTGCATATATAAAATAATATAGGGATCATGCTAAGGTCAGTCATTTATACACAAGGACAAATTAGGGTATCTATAATAATAATTAACTCACGCATGTGAACCGTTTTGCAAAAGTATATCACCTCTTTTAACGGTTCCATCGTCAAAATTTTTTAGATATAGAGTATGCAACAACACTTTATCTTTATTTGAATCACATAAATCAGCAAGAAATTTCAGTTAACATTTTGTAACTGCAAGTTGGAACATCTTTACTACCTAGAAAATATTTTTGCAAGAACAAAATACATTTTCATGGAATACGATAACCAAACAAATATAATTACTAATAATCTATGTTTTTGTCGTAATTTTTTTTTCTGTACTTGTGCAAGCAGTTACAAGTCCAGTTGTAGAAAAACACAGTACACCATTTTGTGCAGGTTAACAATCTCGGAATGCTACAAACTACCCGAAAATCAAACATTTTTCCTACGTATTTAAAAATTAATGGAAATATTTCGTAATATATTTTTTGTCAGAAATTTATCATATTTTTTACACCTTAAATTTTTTTTAGCCAAATATTATATAAATGCACAATATATACTAATTTATGTCGTTCAAATAATGCTGCTGATATGACAACAAGACACACTAAGTGGATCAGCAAAAACTTAGCTTATGAATCAATATATCGTAAATAGTTACATAGTGCATTATCCACTGATCATAGAATTATTAAAAGACCATTAGAACTATAATTCAATTGAATTGACATCACTGATTTGAGTTAGAAAATGGAGTTTAAGCTTACACCATGTTACAAATTGTTTTTTTTAAGAACACATTAAAATTTTAACTGATAAACAGTTCTTACTGTGCTCAAATGTTTGATGGTTATTCAAGGAATGAAGCCTTCTGTTGCACACACATTACATATGTGTGGGATATAAGCACATTCTGATTCTGCCCAATATGGTTGTGTAACTGTCACCGTAATTCCATGATCAGCTAGTAATGAACTCGCTTTCTCATATGCGTCAAACAGATAACCAATTCTAATTGAGAAAAAAAATTCAATCTTGATTTGTGAGATTTAGGTCCCCTTTGATTATTTTTTGCATATTTATATTTTGCTATGTTAACATAATCAACTTACCGGATTTCCACCATTACTTATCTGTCACAAAAGGACAATTAAACATTAGTTATCTTTGCTTTGATTAGTTACTTCAATTTAATTAGGATTTTATGTATGTGCACTACTGCTCAAGGACAAACGATGTGGTTTGGTTTCAGTTTCATCCTTTTATGTTCAGATTACTTTCTCTTCTCACAAGCTTAATTGGAAGTGTCAATATTGTCGATACTGAATTAGTTACTTTTTTTTCCTCTTCTCAAAACCTTAATTGGAGGTGTCAATATTGTTGACACTGAAATAGTTAGTTTTGTTATCAAAAACTCTAACAAAATTACAAAATTCATACTGTAGGTTTTATTCATAGAAAATAAGGTTTGATTAGTTGGTATTATTATTGTTGGTTTCTTCTTACTTTCTTTTCACTCTGTTTGATGACTATGAATTAATTTGTGATCAAAATTAACGATACTAGATATCAGATGGTTACTTCTACTGCATCTAACCATCAATTTGTTTTATGGTCCTGACATTTTTAACATTGCTTTCTTTTTTTTCATTTGTCCAGGATGTCAAAAAAGGAGAACCATCGGCATTTTCATAATATTGACTTGGCTAATTGGTATTCGCCTCGACTATGAGCATCAACATGTCAAAGGCAGTGCCTGGAACCTGGTTATAGGATGTCCTACGATAAGGGGTTTGGGTTAAATTTACAGTTTAAGGTAAAAAAAAATACCCCTATAGGCAAATGAGACTTAGTACTCCAATTTCATTTTCATATATAATTACACACTCATGTGGAATTGCCAAATGGACTGGGCTGGGTCTGGGATGGTAAATTTTCAGCGCAAATGAATTTATGTGTAACTGCACTTTAGTAATACAAAATTAATTCTCACTTGGAAGTATGGCAATGAACCTAATCCAGTTCATTGTATCCGTATGTACCCATCATGAAACAAATATCTTAGCATGGTCACATAATTTACAATGTCTGCTGCTACGACGATATCTCATTTGAAGATATGAATTTTGGGTTGTGTAAAGCTAGCTTTTGTTGAACACAGATACCGAGATCAACTTGATATTGCAAGTTTGTTGTGAAAGATTATGCCTACTAAAACATAGCTAACATATAATTAATTGATACCGGCATATTGGCTCATAATCCCTTATTCCCAGTTGTATGTCATTTTCAAGTATTCCTGTTTATTTGTATCAGTTTTACAGTGGATCCGTTTTCTTCGTTTACTTGTGATTTTAAACAATATGACTTACTCACTTAGCAGTCATAATTAATGCATGATTTAATTCAAACAAATAGCAAGTGTTTTCAGAAGAAAAAACTGACTTTAAGTTTAAAAAAATCCAAAATTTAAGGGACTTCCAAATATCAGGAGTCAATTTTTTTGGAAGAAGTATCAATCCAGGTTTGGTTAGTATTGGAAGAAATGTATATGTGTATACATGCACATGTATACACATACACATTTGTTTACATGTACCCAAACAGTTGAGCTCACTGGCTTTAGGGCTGTCAACGGATACTTTCGGATGCGAATAGTACCATATCCGTATCCGCATCCGGAACCATTTTTGAATATCAGATATCCGCATGCGCGGATACGGACGAATATCCGATAATTATTCGCTCCACCAACGATCGATAAATCAACGAACATTAATGAATTTTTTTAGCTTAATATTAAGCTTTTTCAACCTAATTAATTACTAAAGTGCTAAAAATAAATAAATATGATGATAATATATAATTTGAGCAATTAACATGCATTTAGTAGACTTTTAGTTTTGCAAAACAATAAATTAGTATATTTAATTATGCTAAAATACACATAATTTAAGCTGTAATCGTGAAAAAAGTGGACGGATAATTTTTGGATGTGGATATGCCTATATCCGCATTCGCTTTTCAGGATATCGGATATTTATCCGCTTTTCGGATGCGGATGCAGACGGATTTCGTATTTTTCGGGTATCCATTGACAACCCTAACTGGCTTATAGAGCACGAGGTTTTTGCTTCAGCATGATAACCCCAAGGATAGCAAACACATCTACATATATGAACAGACATATACATTCATATACATCAATATATACATGCATTTATACATTTGTATAAGCATTAAAAAAAACTTACTTTTCGTGTGACTGGCTGGCTCAGATGAAGAAATACTCAGTAAGACAATGGTTAATGGCGCATACAATGGCTCTTGATGCATGGGACCTTCAACTGTGGTCTACATACTGCATAGTGTGTGAAACTACAATCTAGATGATGCAATTCAAAAGATAATGAAAAGGGTGTGTGAGCTATATTTTCTTATGAACTGAGGATAATGATGGATATGCATATGGAGTTACTTGACACTTGAAAATTATGTGCTGGTACTGTTGCTCGGTTAAATCTGGAGTCAACTGTTTTGACCATTCATTATATGACAAGGTGCATTTCAAGAAGAAAACTTCCGGTGTGAAATATTCTATTTCCTTCTGTTAGCAAAATAAAGTTATTTTACTAAATCCTCCAACAGAGTAAAAAACCGCAACACATTTTATATTTATGTATTATGAACTAGCATTGTAAGTATTGCTTGTATGAAAGAACCTCCAAATACCTACTACTATATGCATCACTGTGAGTTTAAGAAATACTGAGGTTAATGTGGAAAAAAATGAAGTAACTTATGCATTTGACAAATGGATATGTATTTCAAATGGGAGAAAATGGTGTAGTTCAAATATTATTCTACTGGTTTTGTAACGACCCGAATTTTTAGCCGTTGAATTTTGAATATTTAAATTTGTTTTAAATAGTTTATTTGGATTATATATAGGAATTTATTTAATAAAACGATATTTAAATGTATAATTTATAATTTAAAACGAGTTAAAATGGCGCGGTAGTTTGAAAATTCGATTTCAAATTTTAAATGAATGTACAGGATTCAAAATAAATCGGATTTTAGCGAAACAAGAAATATTTGAATCTGTTTGAAAATATCTTTCCAACGAATGTGAAAAATCCAGATTTCATAGCGGGAATAAAAAGTTATGTCCAAATCAAATTTTCAGAAAGTCGCTATAGAATCGCCTATAGGCCATAACAGTTATTTAAATATATTTAAATATCGGTCTTGAATTTGGACAAGATTCTTTTGAGGCGTAGTTATAATTTAATTTTTAAAAATTTTCTGTAAATTTTAATTAATTAAATACGCAACTTTTTATTTGAAGTATTTTGCACCCTATATCAATAATTTGGGGTTTCATAATATAAGTTAAACTACCGATATTATTATATTTCTGAGATCGTAGCACATTTCTCAACACAACGATATTTTTACTTTTGTTATTGACAGCTCGTATATTTATATATATATATATATATATATATATATATATATATATATGGTAGAATACAAAGAGATACCCAAATTTTTTTTATAATCAATATATATATATATATATATATATATATATATATATATATATATATATATATATATATATATATAAACAGACTGTAAAGCCTACCACCCTAGTTTTGTTTCGCACATGCCTAACATATAGGCTTAAGGAAAAAGGCTGAAAGGGGCTTATCAAATTTAATAAAGCACATGCATATATGTGTATAGTCGGCGCACATTAAATCAAGTTGAACCCAATACTTCTTTTTGTATTAAATCCTCCACATGGAAAGCTAAAGAGAATCAGACGCAACCGTGTTTTGGTTCAGATGAACACAGGGCTATTCATGTAGTGTCATTCAAAAATTTATATTCTTGTCCTCTGTACAATCAGAATGTTGAATTCTGATTCTTTCATGTTACCCTATATTTCTATAGGCCTGTTAATTCATCCATGAGCACATGGGAAGGAAATATTTCTGCAACGTCTGAACACTTATCAAAATCGAGTAGATCTCATGTGCACCACTGGAACAAAAAGAAATAAAATCTTTTAAATGATTGATGGCACAGTAAAGATGAGTAAAATATTTAACTATATTCTTTGAACCGACATTTCAGTCAGATATATACAATTTAAATCTAGACCAGCTATTAATTCAGGTAATCTCAACATCCTCTAATTCTCTAATCCTATCCTACGTGCATAATATACAGCCATATGGTACAACAATGCTGATCAAAGAGACCAATTGAAAACGATGTCTTAGTAAGCTTGCCGACCAAGGATTCACCAGTGAAAATGACATTTCAAACCGTGCCGACAACGTTCTGTATAATGAAAGGGACATTTCCTTTCCCTTTCTATATATAAGCGCTATCTCCATACACTCCTTCCCAAGCAAAAACTAATGCCAAAAACTTACTTCAGAACAAAACAAACTCCATTCGAGAAAAATGATGGTCAGAGGCGGAGCGTGGTGACCCTGGTGGTGGAGTTGCAGATGTGGTCTGGGACTTCGTTTCCATGCTATTTCGGCTCACGGTCCTTGAGTTTCTGGTGTCGTTCTAATCTTCGATGAAGGGTGTTACTTTTGTCAATGGGAATAGGAGAGAGGGAACTGGTTGCCAAGGTTGACAGGAGTGATTCAGGTTATGGGTTATGGTGCCATGGAGATGGAGCTATGTACCGTACAGCTGATGGAGGATGGTAAGCCAAAGGAAGGGAAAATGGGTGGGTTTCTTCACTGGAAGCTTGTCGCACGTATATAAGGAAAGAAGGGACATCAATAGTGGGTTATTTTAGAAGATAGATTACTGTAGTGGGTTGAACTTGAATGGGTATGGGATGCACACGGTTTCGGATGGTAGCCGAGTGGTTCAAATGGTGATGTGCTGTGTGGCGTGGAGAGGCTTCTGTCGCAACTTCCAGGCGGCGCACGATGGTGAGAACAGAGGTTGTGATGAGCAGAGTAGAAAAGAGGATCGAGACAATGGTTATTTTAGAAAATGACGTGGAGGCGGGTCTGGGAGAAATCAGGGTGAAAGAAGGAAACAGCTGTAAGTTATTTAGTGAAACATTGGACATTTAAAACATGTTGTCCCAATACTTGTCTGAGGATCGAAAAGCAAAAAGGGCAATTACATGGTTTTGCGGCTAATACAATATTAGGGTTTTAGTTAAATATTTTATTAATTAACTGATATTTTAACCATTTTAGATGAATACGAAGTATAATGCATGTAATTGTGTCAATTTAAATGGGAAATAAAAAGCTATTAATATGGTAATTAACTACTAAGCGGATGATTAATAATTTTATAATGTTTAGTTAATATAAGATATTGTTACACATATCTCTTATACATACGTGGACAGAATTCGGAGCCGTTGGGTTCACAATCGCGAAGTTAACACTTACGAGATGGAATAAAATGAAGTAGATGTAACACCCCGCCTCCGCTAGGGTCACTCGCAAAGGAATGCACTAGCTTTAGAGGGGCATTATTGGTAAACATGCACAGAAATATCACAAAACAGAACATATAAAATAGCGGAAGTAAAATCAAACTTTCATAACATGAATAAATAAGGTCTAAAGCCTTTTACATCAGAGTACATCAAAACCTGTCTTGCAATAGTAAAGAAGCATAAAGACATTTTCATAAATTATTCCCCAAGTAAAAACAGTAAAGTAGCCATTAGCCAAGAAAAGTCCAAGCCATCCATGATGACCTTCAAGCAGAAGAAGTCTGAACTAAACAACAGTATTTCCTCCCTGTAACCTGGGGGTGGGGGGAAACGGAAGAAAAGAGGCGAAACAAAACGGGTCAGTCAAAAAGACTGAGTAAGCCCTATCTACTATTAGCATAAAAACTAGTAAAGTTAACTGACATGAGAAACTGAGATGAACATAAGCATGATAACAAGATAGATAAGCTAAATCAAAATAACAGGATGAACTACTGAACTCAGATAAACTAAGGTGTCATGATAAATTACGATGTCAAGATAAAACAAGGTATCACATCGTCAGGTTTCTATCAAGTATAATATCCCCAAGATATCTGTCACGTATAACGCCCCGTGATATCTATCCTGTATTTTAGCTCTGCACCTACCGTACTAGTATCCCCACCGTGTCATGTGTTAACCAAGAATGACCCTCACTCAAAAGTCGTGTAATGGTCCATGTCAACCTAATATATCGCATATATAGGTTACTCAACTTGTATGTTTTATTCCATGTAAATGTTCAGTCCCTTGCCGTAGACCATACGGGCTTTCCCATGAGATTCTATATTACTTTAACATAGTTCCATGATCCTTAAGATCGGTTTGGACTGTTACCCTAAACCAAGCTAGGGTCTTCCAACATGAATTATTGTTTGTACAACTAGGACTTATGCTACCTAGGGCTGCTAGGGATTATGCTTACCTATTGCACGTTTTCGTATCTCGGTTTGGGTACAACCACCTAGGGCCACTAGGGATTACGCCAACCGCCAACCGCGCCCTTTTTCCCACGCATTCATCGTGAATCGCTTTTCCATGACTGTATGCACATGTATCACATCGTGCCATCCGAGTCCTATCACAGGGAAAATCAAGAAATACAGGACTCGGTCGGGAGCTTTCGATTTATCTGCTGATGCAGATGCTAAGGTCTGTTTTTCTTATACGTGGCTATGGTCCCACGAGACCACTCCCTCAACTAGTGAAAGACAAGACAGGATAAATCCTGTATGAGAACACAACACTGGCCAACCCACATCCAAGCCTTACCGCAACCATAATTAGATAGCAATTATGGTCTTTTGGGTGTTCTCTGCCTTTCCGTACGTACACGCTTGACCAAAGATGGTAGGTAGCCTGACGAAATGCTCTCTCATGAGCCTAGTATAATCACCTGGCAGCTCATAGAGGGATACCAAGAATATCCTCACGTTCCCCGAAGCCGCTGCTTCGTTACCCAGTTCGCTGGAGCCTTTATCTAAATTAGATACTTGCTCCTACTCGTATACTTAAACGATGACCTACCGTATCAGGTTACTCATCTATCTATGAACTGGTCTAAATTTCCTTGACTAAGAATCATTACTTAGTTATTCTTCAACTAAGGTTTACCACTTAGCATTGTTCCCGTTATCCTTGTTAACTACGGTTATCCACCTAATCCTCAGAACTAGGGTTTACATAATGGATTAAGTGTCACTTAAGTTCATGACTTAACCCGTCTACAAATCGTGTCAAAATTGGCTAAGTATCCAAGTTCAAGGCTTAACCCTACAAACCATGCTCAAGTTGGTTAAGTATATTAAGCAATTCACGACTTAACCTCGTCCAATTATCATTCTAGATTGGTTAAGTATATATTAACTTGACCCTATCAATTTACTTAGTCAAATCGGTCAAGTGTATTCAAGCGATTCGTGACTTAGCCTTATCATGTTTTCACGTTATATTGGTTAAGTATTGGTTAACTTAACCACAATAAATTAATGAGTTAGATTGGATAAGTATAGGTCACTTAACCACATCAATTCACCATGTTTAGATTAGTTAAGTGTTTAACTTAACCCCATTAAACTACCAAGTGGGATTAATTAAGTCTAGGCTAACTTAACCCCATCCGATTTCCATGTTTAGACTAGTTGAGTCTAATCTTAACCCCATTCGTTAACCGTATTTTTCGGTTAAGCGTCATTAAGAAAACTTACTTAACCTTACCAGGTTATCGCGTTGGATTGATTAAGTGTTGGTTAACTTAACCCCATCCACTAGTCATATAAAAATGGTTAAGTGTCATTAGGCAAATCAAGTTACTTAACCTACCCAACCTTGTCATGTTTTGTTAAGTATCATTAGCCTAATCAAATTACTTAACCCATTTGTCCATGTCATATTTGGTTAAGAGTCATTAATCAAATTAACTTAACCCTATCATGTGGCATTAATTACTTAATGCACCTTCACCTCTCACATTAGACTTTGTTGTGGTTACTAGTTAAGCCGGTCGGTTCCGGGTAGCTTTACACCACAACTTGGTCTAACCTCGGGTTCAAGCACAACATGACCAACTTCTCACATTGGGTCCTATTGTTTGCAACTACTAGTTAGGCCGGTCGGTTCCGGGTAGTTTTACGTTGCAAACTCAACCCAACCTCGAGTTGGCCACACTTATATTATCTAAGTGTCATGTCCATCATGTTTCCCAAAACATGTTACAAGTTTTCAAGCATTTGGGTAGACCTAACTTAATAGGTAAATTCCCAAAGGGTAGACCTAACTTAATAGGTAAATTCCCAAGCTTATGTTTTTATGCATACTTACATGTCAACTTCCATGTTATATTTCAAGTCATGTTTTCAAGTTGTATTTTCATGTCATTAGAAATTACCCATAACATAACCCAACGCTTTTAAACTCGCATATACGTTCGCGACAACGTAATGGATTAAAAGAAGAGACTTGGCAAAGGCATGACAAAAATGGATATTAAGCCACAAGTTAATCATGGTGGCAAATGAGGCACAAATGTGTTCATTAACTTGCATGTTACATTCTTAAGCCTCAAAACATGCATAAACCCAAACTTGGCACATAAGCGAATCATGGTGACAAAAGATATGGAATGATGACTAGTAACTCGCATATATCATCATATAAGGGTTATGACTTCATATGCAAGTTGACATAAAGGTTATGAGGGTTCTCATGTTGCCTAATGCAACATTTCAACATAAAGGTTGTAGCTTTTAGCTCACAAGATCAAGATAATGACTTCATAAACTTGCATGACATGATAGCATGTATCATACTCAATGATCAAACCCAAACTTGCAACATGAACATTTAACTTCATAGTTAATATCTAAGAGTAGGAAAAGGGCTTACGTTGCTATGAAGGCACAAAAGATATGACAAAGCCCTTATGCAATCAAATAGACCCAAAATGCAAGCTCTAACATAAAAACCCTTGAGCCAAAATGATCAAAACCCTTGCTTTATGATGCAAAGATAGAAACTTGACTTGAATGCAAGCTAATGACACTCATACAAGCTTGAAAACACTTGTATGCATGGAAAATCTCTCATAGAAACCATTTAGAAATTTTGTGAAGAGAGTGGAGGCCATGAGAGGTAAAATTTTGCCATAGTTTAGTTGCATGAATGAATAATGAGGATTTAGGATAGGTTAGGGTCTTATTTATAGATTAGGCAAGTGTTTTAGGCCATAGGATTAAACCTAGATTCAATCCAAGCCATCAAAGCATGTCTTGGGGAAGAAGTCAAGTGTAGGAACCATCTAGGGCCTTTAGATTAAAGATGAACCATGAGAACCATCCAAATGAAAAATCTGCATTTGAGCGAATCGGCCCACGGGTTGACAGCCAAACACCCTGGATTAACCCCTAGTCGACCCAGCGGGCTTGGGTCGACCTCAAAAATCGGCCGGTTCGGTTATTCCCCTCTCCCAATTCGCTGTTTTGAACATTTTTGCATATTTATTTATTTAATTTTCAATTATATATATATATATATATATCAATATATATATATTTCTCTGCGCAACCCATTTCACTTAATTAAGTATACTTTAATTTGGGAATTTTTCGTGAAACTTCGCGAGGCCATATCTTGGTCATACGGACTCCGATTTTCGAAAACTCGGACTCTATTTCGCGTATTTTTCCGAGACGAACGCAATGGCATAGCCCGTTTCCCTTGATTCAGATTTTACAGTTTAATTCTGCCTCCATTTATGTTATAACAGGTTATTGAAAATACGGGTTGTTACATTCTCCCCACCTTTTAGGATTTCGTCCCCGAAATCTCCAAGTTAGGAAGAACATATCCTACCATCCATCATCCATCTACTCAAAACATCATCCACAAGCAACCATTGTCCTTAGATGATTTCTAATGCTGTATGAATATATGCAAAACGTGTGTGTACATGTTCCTTAGCTAATGCTAATGATCAGGCCTGAATAATCTTTCTAATGCAAAATATGTATAGTGCCATGAATCCAACATGTATGCAAATAGTCCTAGTCATATAGATACTATATGCGTGCACAATCATTCATTCATATGCAACAACCGCATGATAATACATTCTATTTCATCCATAAACAAGTATAAATACTCGTGCATATGCAATATGAAATGTGACCGAGTCGAGCTAGTATCTAATGTGTATTCGCGCATCCACGAGCAACCACTTGCAACCATATCAATCATAACATGTTTCAAATACATGTTTACATCCATAGGGTTCTACCTAGAATTCCCTGAAACAGGGTCGAGAAGATAAACAGGACAAACTCCTTACAGGGTTTGTAACGGAGAATAGGACCGAGAGGATGTCCACAAAAGATAGCCTACAAGTAAGCTCTACAGAAAACAGGGATCAAGGATATACTCCCAAAAAGAGATATCATGCGCGTATCTAGTCTTTGACCATCAAAGTCGTCTTTTAACTTCGCGATTTTGTAGCTTCTTATTCCTGTTTCCATAACATGAGCTGGAACTCATTTCTTCGTCGCCTCTCGTTCCACTTGCACTTATCCTTTTCCTAGAATACTTGACGCAAACATGACTGCGTACTCATGATCTCATGCAAGCTTTCCAAAATTCACTAGTGAATCTTGGATCTCGTTTATATACTATAAGGCATTCCATGTAGAAGAACTTTCTCTTGAAAGTAAACAGATGTCAATCAGGTTATCATGCGCACTTACTAGGGTGATCTCTATAACCCATGCATAAATGAAGTAAACCATCCGTCTTATTGGCGAACACCACTCGATCGGGCTTCAAATTTCCAATAAAGGCATCAAGGGATTCTAAGTAACTAGTCATGACAGAACCTCAAAAAGGTTACCCGATACTTCGAGGGCATTACCAAGGCTAGTCAAAAGGTCTGACTACCCTCCTATCAAAACCGAGAGTGGCACCCCCTACTGGATAACCACTTCATCCCTAGAATCCATCCATAGCTTATAAACATAAGCATTATTTCCAAACTCAACACTTGGCATAGACATTCCCAAATCCAAACAAGTCATGTATAAATGGACTGATTCTCCAATAGGACTTTGAGACAAAAATGGGATTCTCTATTACGCTAGTACTTAAGGTGTAGAGACTCAACTATCGAAGCAGACTTAAATGATACGAACAACGAAGTCCTAACGGGATGATAGAGAAGAAAAGCTAAACCTTTAACAAGATCGTTACCCTCCTTCCGAGGTACTCTAGAAATGAGAGCATACTACTGCCCTCCCGATGATCTTGTCCTATAATACTTAACTATCCGCCCCGTTTTACCATGCCAAAGGTACTCTCTCGTCATGGGTTTCATTGTTCATCTTTCTCCCTCCTTTGAGGACTAAGCCATACCAACAAGTTGCTCATCCTTAAGCTCGTATCCTTTATCCTTCTTTCTCACGATCCTTTCTTATAACGCGGCCACTGGTCTCTCGAGAACCACCTCCATCGTATGGAAAGCACTTTCGTAGGTAGAAAAGACTAGTCACAGTTAAAACTACTGTGACTACAGATGGAGGAAAGAAAGGAAAAGAGACTCAATTAAGGAAACAAGGATAGTGCTAATGGCCTTTGGGGAATAGCCTTTTTCTTTTAAAAGAAATTTTTCTTGAAAAATGCTTCTTTGTAAACGGTTTTTTTTTCAAATAGTTTTCAGAAGGTCTTTAAAAACTTTTGCCCGGTCTGGTAACCTTCTGCTCTGATACCACGTGTAACACCCCGCCTCCGCTAGGGTCACTCGCAAAGGAATGCACTAGCTTTAGAGGGGCATTATTGGTAAACATGCACAGAAATATCACAAGACAGAACATATAAAATAGCGGAAGTAAAATCAAACTTTCATAACATGAATAAATAAGGTCTAAAGCCTTTTACATCAGAGTACATCAAAACCTGTCTTGCAATAGTAAAGAAGCATAAAGACATTTTCATAAATTATTCCCCAAGTAAAAACAGTAAAGTAGCCATTAGCCAAGAAAAGTCCAAGCCATCCATGATGACCTTCAAGCAGAAGAAGTCCGAACTAAACAACAGTATTTCCTCCCTGTAACCTGGGGGGGGGAAACGGAAGAAAAGAGGCGAAACAAAACGGGTCAGTCAAAAAGACTGAGTAAGCCCTATCTACTATTAGCATAAAAACTAGTAAAGTTAACTGACATGAGAAACTGAGATGAACATAAGCATGATAACAAGATAGATAAGCTAAATCAAAATAACAGGATGAACTACTGAACTCAGATAAACTAAGGTGTCATGATAAATTACGATGTCAAGATAAAACAAGGTATCACATCGTCAGGTTTCTATCAAGTATAATATCCCCAAGATATCTGTCACGTATAACGCCCCGTGATATCTATCCTGTATTTTAGCTCTGCACCTACCGTACTAGTATCCCCACCGTGTCATGTGTTAACCAAGAATGACCCTCACTCAAAAGTCGTGTAATGGTCCATGTCAACCTAATATATCGCATATATAGGTTACTCAACTTGTATGTTTTATTCCATGTAAATGTTCAGTCCCTTGCCGTAGACCATACGGGCTTTCCCATGAGATTCTATATTACTTTAACATAGTTCCATGATCCTTAAGATCGGTTTGGACTGTTACCCTAAACCTAGCTAGGGTCTTCCAACATGAATTATTGTTTGTACAACTAGGACTTATGCTACCTAGGGCTGCTAGGGATTATGCTTACCTATTGAACGTTTTCGTATCTCGGTTTGGGTTCAACCACCTAGGGCCACTAGGGATTACGCTAACCGCCAACCACGCCCTTTTTCCCACGCATTCATCGTGAATCGCTTTTCCATGACTGTATGCACATGTATCACATCGTGCCATCCGAGTCCTGTCACAGGGCAAATCAAGAAATACAGGACTCGGTCGGGAGCTTTCAATTTATCTGCCGATGCAGATGCTAAGGTCTGTTTTTCTTATACGTGGATATGGTCCCACGAGACCACTCCCTCAACTAGTGAAAGACAAGACAGGATAAATCCTGTATGAGAACACAACACTGGCCAACCCACATCCAAGCCTTACCGCAACCATAATTAGATAGCAATTATGGTCTTTTGGGTGTTCTCTGCCTTTCCGTACGTACACGCTTGACCAAAGATGGTAGGTAGCCTGACGAAATGCTATCTAGGGTACGACCGTGTATCGTCGACTATCCCCTATCCATCCCCGTCTTTAGGTCGCTCGTATAGCAACCAAGGCATACTCTTGGTTCTTCTAACGCAGACCTTAACCTCTCATGAGCCTAGTATAATCACCTGGCAGCTCATAGAGGGATACCAAGAATATCCTCACGTTCCCCGAAGCCGCTGCTTCGTTACCCAGTTCGCTGGAGCCTTTATCTAAATTAGATACTTGCTCCTACTCGTATACTTAAACGATGACCTACCGTATCAGGTTACTCATCTATCTATGAACTGGTCTAAATTTCCTTGACTAAGAATCATTACTTAGTTATTCTTCAACTAAGGTTTACCACTTAGCATTGTTCCCGTTATCCTTGTTAACTACGGTTATCCACCTAATCCTCAGAACTAGGGTTTACATAATGGATTAAGTGTCACTTAAGTTCATGACTTAACCCGTCTACAAATCCTGTCAAAATTGGCTAAGTATCCAAGTTCAAGGCTTAGCCCTACAAACCATGCTCAAGTTGGTTAAGTATATTAAGCAATTCATGACTTAACCTCGTCCAATTATCATTCTAGATTGGTTAAGTATATATTAACTTGACCCTATCAATTTACTTAGTCAAATCGGTCAAGTGTATTCAAGCGATTCGTGACTTAGCCTTATCATGTTTTCACGTTATATTGGTTAAGTATTGGTTAACTTAACCACAATAAATTAACGAGTTAGATTGGATAAGTATAGGTCACTTAACCACATCAATTCATCATGTTTAGATTAGTTAAGTGTTTAACTTAACCCCATTAAACTACCAAGTGGGATTAATTAAGTCTAGGCTAACTTAACCCCATCCGATTTCCATGTTTAGACTAGTTGAGTCTAATCTTAACCCCATTCGTTAACCGTATTTTTCGGTTAAGCGTCATTAAGAAAACTTACTTAACCTTACCAAGTTATCGCGTTGGATTGATTAAGTGTTGGTTAACTTAACCCCATCCACTAGTCATATAAAAATGGTTAAGTGTCATTAGGCAAATCAAGTTACTTAACCTACCCAACCTTGTCATGTTTTGTTAAGTATCAT
This sequence comes from Allium sativum, assembly GCA_030737875.1. NCBI lineage: Eukaryota > Viridiplantae > Streptophyta > Magnoliopsida > Asparagales > Amaryllidaceae > Allium > Allium sativum. The sequence continues at coordinate 469,573,578 of CM060910.1, forward strand.
TAGCCTAATCAAATTACTTAACCCATTTGTCCATGTCATATTTGGTTAAGAGTCATTAATCAAATTAACTTAACCCTATCATGTGGCATTAATTACTTAATGCACCTTCACCTCTCACATTAGACTTTGTTGTGGTTACTAGTTAAGCCGGTCGGTTCCGGGTAGCTTTACACCACAACTTGGTCTAACCTCGGGTTCAAGCACAACATGACCAACTTCTCACATTGGGTCCTATTGTTTGCAGCTACTAGTTAGGCCGGTCGGTTCCGGGTAGTTTTACGTTGCAAACTCAACCCAATCTCGAGTTGGCCACACTTATATTATCTAAGTGTCATGTCCATCATGTTTCCCAAAACATGTTACAAGTTTTCAAGCATTTGGGTAGACCTAACTTAATAGGTAAATTCCCAAAGGGTAGACCTAACTTAATAGGTAAATTCCCAAGCTTATGTTTTTATGCATACTTACATGTCAACTTCCATGTTATATTTCAAGTCATGTTTTCAAGTTGTATTTTCATGTCATTAGAAATTACCCATAACATAACCCAACGCTTTTAAACTCGCATATACGTTCGCGACAACGTAATGGATTAAAAGAAGAGACTTGGCAAAGGCATGACAAAAATGGATATTAAGCCACAAGTTAATCATGGTGGCAAATGAGGCACAAATGTGTTCATTAACTTGCATGTTACATTCTTAAGCCTCAAAACATGCATAAACCCAAACTTGGCACATAAGCGAATCATGGTGACAAAAGATATGGAATGATGACTAGTAACTCGCATATATCATCATATAAGGGTTATGACTTCATATGCAAGTTGACATAAAGGTTATGAGGGTTCTCATGTTGCCTAATGCAACATTTCAACATAAAGGTTGTAGCTTTTAGCTCACAAGATCAAGATAATGACTTCATAAACTTGCATGACATGATAGCATGTATCATACTCAATGATCAAACCCAAACTTGCAACATGAACATTTAACTTCATAGTTAATATCTAAGAGTAGGGAAAGGGCTTACATTGCTATGAAGGCACAAAAGATATGACAAAGCCCTTATGCAATCAAATAGACCCAAAATGCAAGCTCTAACATAAAAACCCTTGAGCCAAAATGATCAAAACCCTTGCTTTATGATGCAAAGATAGAAACTTGACTTGAATGCAAGCTAATGACACTCATACAAGCTTGAAAACACTTGTATGCATGGAAAATCTCTCATAGAAACCATTTAGAAATTTTATGAAGAGAGTGGAGGCCATGAGAGGTAAAATTTTGCCATAGTTTAGTTGCATGAATGAATAATGAGGATTTAGGATAGGTTAGGGTCTTATTTATAGATTAGGCAAGTGTTTTAGGCCATAGGATTAAACCTAGATTCAATCCAAGCCATCAAAGCATGTCTTGGGGAAGAAGTCAAGTGTAGGAACCATCTAGGGCCTTTAGATTAAAGATGAACCATGAGAATTATCCAAATGCAAAATCTGCATTTGAGCGAATCGGCCCACGGGTTGACAGCCAAACACCCTGGATTAACCCCTAGTCGACCCAGCGGGCTTGGGTCGACCTCAAAAATCGGCCGGTTCGGTTATTCCCCTCTCCCAATTCGCTGTTTTGAACATTTTTGCATATTTATTTATTTAATTTTCAATTATATATATATTTATATATATCAATATATATATATTTCTCTGCGCAACCCATTTCACTTAATTAAGTATACTTTAATTTGGGAATTTTTCGTGAAACTTCGCGAGGCCATATCTTGGTCATACGGACTCCGATTTTCGAAAACTCGGACTCTATTTCGCGTATTTTTCCGAGACGAACGCAATGGCATAGCCCGTTTCCCTTGATTCAGATTTTATAGTTTAATTCTGCCTCCATTTATGTTATAACAGGTTATTGAAAATACGGGTTGTTACAGTAGAGCTGTTGGAATTTCATAGAAAAATCAAACGTTTGTTTGATTTTAAACGAAACCAAAGCAGAATCGTCAACTTCAAGATAAGGTGAGTAAACTCACCAACTCTGCTTCGTTTATATTTTTATATAAACGAATTTTAAATTTATTTATAATAATTTTATACTGTGCAATGGTTGACTGGTGGAATAGTTGATAAAATCGGTTGACATGGTTACATCGTTGATCAATGATTAGTTCTGATATTTCATATTGATGTGAAAGAATATTATTGATGTTAAATAGCATCTGTGGATGCAGGGAAACAGGTTAGAAGAATCCAACTGGATTCCTCAACACTTTATTTACTGCTTTATTTATTGTGATATATGATTGGTAATTGATAATGCTATGGTTAAATTACACTGGCCCCATAATTTGGTATTTAATTACCGTAAAATATTTTAGAATGGAGAAAGGAAAATTAAGATTTTAAAAAGGAAATTATTTCCAAAATATAGAAAGTAGATTTCAAATGGATTTAAATAGAAACTTGTTTAATAAATATATGAAGTAGTTAGATTTATAAATGGTGTTTATAAATAACGTGAAATATCTATCACTGGATAATGTAAAAATATAAATTCAAGTTGGATTTATATATAAGCAAAGTGGAATTCGGTGTGACACCGATATTTGAAGTGGGATTTAAACGCAGTAGTTGTAAAAGAGATTTGAGTTGAGAAAAAGAAAATTCAAATGGAAATTTGGATAAGAAATCAGTTTCAAAAGGAAATGATGGGTTTTATTCCAAATTTGGAATATAAAATAAATTGAGATAAATCAAATGGATTAATAAACGAGAAGTGTTAATTGAATACAGTTCTATAAACAGAGTTTATAAGTGAAATAGAATATGATGGGGCTTTTAAATATACTCGATAACTAGAGGTAGAGCAGTAATGATACTTATAAACAAAAAAATCAAGTTGATTTGAATAAGCGAGTTTATATTCCTATTAAGGAATGAAATTCATATTTGAAATTGAATAACGGTTTGAAAGCAAATGTTTACGAATGAAATGGTCTTCAAGGTTTTGTAAATCTAAAGAGCGATTTTAGCGTTGTTGTTATAATAAATGTTTTGTAAATCTAAACAACGATTTTAGCGCTGTTGTTATAATAACTGTTTTGTAAATCTTAACAGCGATCATAATGCTATTGTTATAACAAGTGTTCTATAATTCTAGACAGCGATTGTAACGCTGTTGTTAAAAGTAATGTTTTATAAATCAAATATTTGGAAATAGCGATTGTAACGCTGTGGTTAAAATGAAATGAATTGGTCAACAAGGAATTAAGAAAGGGAATTCAGAAATATTCTCCGATATTAAAAATGTATATTTTCTGAATATAGAAAATAAGAATTCGGGAATATTTAGAAATGTTTTCTAACTGGAATAAGAGAAATTTCTCGAACAAAGGAATCATAATATTGAAAATATTTTTCAAAGAATCGAGAGGGGAAATCGAGATACAAAAGAATACGAAAGATGGAAAGTGAGAATCATAAATGATAATATAATAAGGAATTGATTTAAAGGGGCGAAATGTTGATTGATGATTGATCGATCGAATTCCTACTTGGAAATAAGATCGTTGGTTGCACACTTATTTTTCTTTGATAGTTAAATCACCGACTATCAAAGTTTTTGACCATTTTTCCGTCGTCAATACGGAGAGACCGGGATCAGATTCATTATCTGGAAACCACTCTGTATGGGCGTTGGCGTTGCAACCAAATATGATGAAAAAGTTTGAAGACGGAGTTATGCAAGGGCTATCCTGTTTATGGGATAGTGCCCTCGGTTTGTCCAGTCCTAGGACAACGTGAATGGACGAATGTTTGACAGAGTATATCTAACGGATCGTGTAAGTTGATCTCTTCAAACGTACTTACGTTTGGTGGCTGAGGAATTCGTTTCTCTTAGCATATACCCGTGGTATTTTTGGGGAAATCAATTTGTGATTTGGTGGGTATGACGATGTGGCATTCAAAGTGAATGGTGGCCCGATGTGTTGGAAGATAATTTAAACCTAAAGCCTCACAACCGGGAATTGACAAAAATCGGGCAGGCAGCATGGCTAAGTGGGTCGCTCCCATTAGGATGTATAATCACCTATCTAGAGAAATTCCATTTGTTCTTTAATCTGTCGATGCTGTCCCTTTCGAGAAACGGTTGTTGATCCCAACCGTTGGTGATATACATTCGATACACTCAAGCGAAATGAGTGGTCGGTCATGTGTGGGCTGGGTTGCAAGACGTTCTTGTTGAACCCAGTGTATTCGCCTCTAGAGATACACTATCGGCAGGTGGTCGCATACCTTGTCATGTTGGAAATCCAATCTCCAATAAGCGCCATGCGGTTTTTGATTTTATATTATATATGGAGCGTGAGATGCAAGCGTTCCGCTAGATTCTATTTATTTGATTTAGACACTATTATAATATCACCATATTTTGATATCAAAAATATTTTTGGTTATCGTAAGGTAAAAACCATCCGTGTTTATGTGTGGATCGGTCTTACAATTATCATTTCTTTCGAAAGGATTTTGAAAGTTAAACAAATGGTTGGAGTTTACTCACACCAGTCCCATGACCGACCCAGAGTTTATTTTTTTTTGTTTTCCCTAAACTCTTGGGTGCCCAAATTTGTACGGGCAGTCAAGTAGTCGGGATGTTACAGATTCACTTGGAGGTGTTCAAAGCAGGGGGCTTCTCCAGTTGGCTATAGATTATCATATTTTCCGTTGTGTACTATGTTGTATCTGGAGACAGGAGTTTATAACTGTTCTAGGAATGACTGTTGTGCTCTGATGATGGTATGTATATACAGTTACTGCTTTGTATTCCAAAAGTTATGTTATAAAATATACTTTATTCGTTCCGTTGTGAGTTTGTGGTCTTCGTTTTTTCTTCTATTCTAATATTTCTTTCTTTCTATTTCTCATCCTCTAACTTCTTTCTAATAATGATTCGTGTTTCTGTGCAATTTGGGTTGGACGTGTGGTGTAATTAGTCGACTCAAACAGTACGGAAATTCGGGTCGTTTCATTTGGTATCAGAGCTGAAGGTTGAGTAGTAACCTTGGCTCTGTGGCGTAACTCAATAGAGATGGGGTTAGTGATACCCTAGATTGAGTTTGAGTAAATATACGAGAGAGCATATTTGTAAATTTGATATAAAATTGTTTTATATTGTGTTAATTGGTTTGTTGAGTGGTTTATGAATTCTGGTCGATACAGGATGTACAACTGTATCGGTAGGTGTTTCTAAACTCTCGAACAGAACAATTCGACGCAGTATCGTTTTAAAGCGGGTAAATGAAATAATTTTGCCCAAAAATTATTTTTATATAAAAGAAATAATTTTTGAATTATTATATATGAAGGTGTTGATTGTTATTACAATCAAATGGAATTATGAAATACTGAAATGGTTATATAATTTGTATACGGATAATGTATACAAATGAGAAAAACCAAGATTAAGTTCGAACTAGAATTTGGGAATTTAAATTCCTGGTATTTAGAAATATTGTATGAAATATTTTTGAAAGTTATATAACCGTACTTTGAAGGATTTCAGGATAAGAATAGTTTTTAAATGGATTTTGAAAGTGATTAAGCACTGAAATCACTTCAGGGGCGATAAAATAATTCTGATAATGGGACGCAACATTATCGGTGTTCATTTTCAAGTTTTTGAGTGACGGATTGCTACCATAAAAATTTGTTGATTGGAAATTAGTTTGAAAAGAACAAGTTATTTATATAAAATCCAAGTGTTTTGAATTTACAAAAGATTATAAATATATTTGTATAATATATATGATTTCAAACTAATTTGAAATAAAACCCGGGAATTTGAATTCTGAAGTTAAAATTTAACTTGTATAAGTTGAATAGATTGAAGCTGTAAAATGTATCAAATGAATTGAAATTTAACTTAGGTTAAATAAAATTGGATTGAATTAGGAATAATTCGAAATGGAATTAACTAAAGCGAGATGTTTGAGATTTGAATTATTAATGTAAATTCGCCTTGTACACAACAAGTTGAATATATAATTTGGAGGTGGTAAATTGGAATCAAGTTATGATGAATTTGAACCCAAGTGGGATAAGTAGATTGGTTTGGAAATAGAAATCAAGTTTGAACTATAGAATGAAAGTGAACTAGTCAGGAGATTGATTAGTGAACTGGAAACTGAGAGTTGAATTGATTTGGAATCGATTGAAGTAGATGTTGAGTCGGCATTGAATGGAAGCAAATGCGAGAAATAAAAAATTTCTCTTCAAAAAGGTACGTGGTTATGATATTACTTTGGTTTGATGATTTTATGAGCTTATGGGGCAAGCCGCTTGGCTTTTTGGTTTTCTTTTGGATTGGAGAAGGCCTAGAAAGGCGAGTTGTGGTTGTACCGATTGAGCCATGCAGAGGAGATGCTGCCGAAATTTTTCAGAATTTAAAGTGTTAGAAAATTTTCAGAATTTTTGAAAATTTTCGTTAGTACGAATAAATTAATATTTTAATTGAAATAAATTGGTCCAGTTAAACTGAAGTTAAGAAGTGAACAAAAAGGATTTTTGGAACTAGTTAATAGGGTATGTAACATCTTTTCCTATCTTAGCAATTTCCAGGACGAAATTATTTTAAGGGGGAAGGAATGTAACGACCCGGATTTTTAGCCGTTGAATTCTGAATATTTAAATTTATTTTAAATAGTTTATTTAGATTATATATAGGAATATTGTAACGACCCGCATTTTTCAGCGATATAATTTATTTATTTAATTATTTAAATAGTGATTTAGGGAATTAAAAGGTCGTTTAATTAAATAATAATGAATATTTAATTAAAATAAATAATATAATAATATATTTAATTTATGAAATAGTTAGAAATAGTGGAATTCACAAAATGGTATGAATTGGATCATCGGTGATATTTAATTCAGTTTAAATTTGAATCAGAATAACGAATATATTATTTGAACGGTAGTTTGAACGTAAATTATAATATAATTAAAATCGAGCTCGAATTGGCACTGTAGTTCGTAATTTGGCGATTTGAACTTCAACTGAATGTACATGATTCGTTTTAAATCGGATTTCTGTGAAACAAGAAATGTTAGCAGCTGGTGAAGTATATTTTTCTAGTGGAAGAGAAAAATCAGGATTTCGTTGTGTAGATTTTTATTTATGTCCAAATCAAATTTTAGAAAAAGTCGCTATGGAATTCCTTTATAATTTATATCGATTTATTTATATTTTAAAATGGATTTTTAAATATAAATCAAATATCGATGTAACACTGGATTTGAAATATCGAGTTATAAATCCCAGTGTAGCATTATGATATTCTATTGTGAATATATACGATAATATTTATTTTTAAATATTAAATTTAAATGTTTATAAATATATTTATATATTTAAAAGGGTTATTTAGAGCTTTAAAAATAGCCAGTTTTTCAAACGACCTCAGAATTTGACGAAACTAATTTTGTTGGATCCGCAATATTAAATTATTGCTAAATTTCAATTTCCGTGATTTTTGAGGACAGTGTATGGCCGTATGAGATTTTAATGTGAAAAAAAGTTAGTATTTCGACAGTTAAAAATACGCTGTGTGAGCAAACGAAGTCGGAATTCGACGAAACTAGTTTCGTTGGGTCCGCAATGTCGAACTATAGCTGTATGCCCATTTTCGTGATTTTTAGGTATCGTGGGTGATCACAGGAATTTTAGAGGACTCAGAAAAATAGCGTTTGCTTAAAATAAAATAGAATAATCGAATAAAATAATAATAAAATCATCCTATATAATATCCTTACCTTTCTTAACCCTAACCCATTTTCATTCTCTGGTCAACCACTCTTTTCTTCCGCCGTTCTTTTCTTTTCTTACAGAAAAGAATTTCGCGAGTTTATAAAATCAAAAAGAAATGAAATCAAATACCTAAATTTATGAAACAGGTATATTCGAACTCAGTGAGGATTTATTTTCAAGCTGGTAGTACGTTTGTGAAGCTCGGCGCAACTTCCTGTAATTCGAAATCGAAACCGTGATTTTAGGGTTTCAGTTTGTGGGATTTTTAGTCGTTTGTTTGGGGAATCAAGGTCATTTGAGAGTTGTGGAGGTAAAACCGCACCCGTATGTGAATTTTGGGTTGCGTGGGTGCTATAAAGGTTCGGCGTCTTCCCTGTAATCACCTGTTCTGGCACGACGTCGCAAGTGGGAAAACACCCATCGAGCTGCGGAATGTTGGCATGAGGAGATAGAGATTTTCAAAGGGAGTTGATGGGTGGTAGTCTCGTTGAATTCGGTGATGAGGAGGAGGAGCGTTGGAGTTTTGAAGTCGTTGAAATGGTGTGTCAAAAACTAAACTGGAGCGGACGTTGGGTTTTGGGGAAGAAGATGTATCCGCGGGTTGGGCTTTAGAATTGAGCATGGGCCAAATTCAAGGTAGTAAGGCCCGAGTAATTTTAAGAAGTTTATTTTAAATTTATAATAGTGTATGGACTTGTAAAATTCAATAACTGCCTCATACGTAATCAGAATTGGACAAAACAAGATCCCTTGGGATCATATGGACGAGAGCTCCACCATGGAACTGACCGGGAGAGAATTGGGGCTCGTTTGGATTTATGGTGAAAATAAACGCGTGAATCAAATCAATGACCAATTATCGTTATTTAACGATAACCGTCCAATGTGAGTAATCTCACTAACTCTGCTCAGTTTATATTTTTATAAATTATTTTTTTGAATTTATAAATAATGGTTGTTTGATGTGTGTTGGCTGTTTGGTTGAACTGCTAGTCAGTTGATTGAAAATATAGATAACGATATAGATATACATCGTTAATCAAATATTGATTCTGTTTAGCAGAATATCTCACAGTAAAATGAAATTGATGTTAATTTTATTGTTTAACATCTGTGGATGTAGGGGAACAGGTTGGAGGGACCCAACTGGGTTCCTCAACATTTATTTTACTATTTTTCATATATTGTGTTATATGATGTGATATGAAATCTGTTGTTGATTTTGTATGGTTGAATGATGTTGATCATTGTTGTATGTTATGTTAAATACCATAGTGAATACTGGAATGTTAAAAAGGAAATTTTCAATGTTATATTGAAAAAGAAATATTTATAAAATCAAAAGATTTTATAAAAAGAAAACTATTTATTTAGAACATAAATAGATTTAAAAGGGATATTTATTTGTTAATCAAATATTAAATAGAACTGAAAAAGAAATATTTGTAAACTATTTACAAATAGAATTGAAAAGGGATATTTATTTGAAAAATAAATAGAATAGAAAGAGGAAATATGTGTAAAACAAATAGAAAAGGGAATAAATAAATTATAAAAGGAAATACTTGAAAAGTGACTAGAATTGTATAAAAGAGAGTTTTACATTTTAAAGGTTTAGACCCGTGCTTCGCACATGGGTACAACATGATATGGATTTAAAGCGAAGATTTTAAATGTAATCTATTCTGACCGATAGATTGAAAAAATAAATTTATAAATAATATTTTATGAATTAAATAAGATATTTATCATTGGACAAATAGAATATATAAGTCAGGACTTATATAGAGAAGTAAGAATCGATTTCAACATCGATATTTAAACTGAATAAACGTAGAATAAATCAAAGGAGTTAATCAGTTAGGGTTAATTAGATAGAGTTAATCGAATTAGAAATTTATGAATATTAGTTATTCAATTAGAAGTGATCGAATATAGTTATTTGTGATAAAGTTAGTCAAACATGGTTATTTAGGATGTGTTGCCATTTCGTACGACTGCTAGCGTAATTCGCAGGGCTGCAGATAGCCTACGGCGGTCGGATGTTTCCTGAAGGAATCAGGCGTAACCATTGCGAGCGATCTAGAGTCAAGCGAATGGTGTTAAATTGAATATTAGCCTTTCGAAATAAAGTTAAAACAGACATAGTTATTCGAATATAAATTAATCGAATATTAGTTATTAGATAAGTGAGTTAAATAATTTGAGTTAAATAAATTGAGTAAATCAAGTAGGTTAATCAAGTTGAGTAAATTGAGTTGAGTTAGTCAAAATGAGATAATTCAAAGGAGTTATTCGAAATAGTTTATTCGAAAGGAGATTAATCGAATGTAAATCATTCGTAGAAAGTTAATTGAGTGTAAATCATTCGAAGAGAGTTATCGAATATAGTTATTCGAAGAAAGGGTTATCGAATATAGTATTCGAAAAGGAGTTATCGAATAGAGAGTATTCGAAAAGGAGAATTATACACTGAATTTGATTATATCGAATTCGGGAAAGTAATATTTACTTTCCGGTTTTAATCAAGATTTACTTATTTATTTATAAATTAGTGGTTTAGTTATTTAGTTAAATCGCGGAATAAAGGTTATATTTTGAAATTTGATATTTAGGAAGAAGGGATTGTAACGCTATAATTATAACCAATATTTTAAAATAAAGAAGGGGATTCCTAAATAGAATCCGAGTATATAAGGAAGTGTTAAAGATGTGAAAGGTGAACTTTATCTATTTCGAGGTTAGAAATGTTGTCAGTTAAGGTCTGAGAGGTAATTATACCCCAACTTGATTGACTTCGTTTTTAATTGAGGGATGGGTAAGGTTCGATAGTGAAGATTGATTAAGTGAATTTAGTTAATGAGTAAAATGGTTTAAATTGGCTTAGTGATGTTTTTATTTAAACATCTGTTTAAATCAAATGAAAATTTTTTGGAAACATTTTCCAAATAAAATCAGAGATATTTTCTAATCATAGAAAATGAAATGTTGATGAGAAAGAATACTGGAATGACAGTGATACGTGAAACAGAGATGGAAATGTTCCAATGATTGATGATGTATATTTTCTAAATTTAGAAAATAAGAATTTACAAATATATAAAAATGGGGAAATGAATAAATTAAAGATAATTTTATAAAAAGAGATAAATGTTGAATGTTGATTGATCGATAGAATTTCCATCTGGAAATAATATTGTTGGTTGCACACCTGTTTTTCTTTGATAGTTAAATCACTGACTATCGAAGTTTCGACCATTTATCGTCGTCAATATAGAGAGACCGGAATCAGATATATTATCTGAAAACCACTCTGTATGGACGTTTGCGTTGCGATCAAATATTGAAGATGGAGTTATGCAAGGGCTATCCTGTTTACAGAATAGTGCCTTCGGTTTGTCCAGTCTTAGGACAAACGTGAATGGACGAATGTCTGACAGAGTATATCTAAAGGATCGTGTAAGTTGATCTCTTCAAACGTACTTACGTTTGGTGGCGGAGGAATTCGTTTCTCTTAGCTTTATACCCGTGGCATTTTTGAAGAAATCAATTTGTGATTTGACGGGTATGACGATGTGGCATTCAAAGTGAATGGTGGTCAAGTGTTTCAAAAGATACGTTATGACCTCAAGCCTCATCAACCGGGAAATGAAAAAATCGGGCAGGCAGCATGGCTAAGTGGGTCGCTCCCATTAGGGTGTATATCACCTATCTAGAGAAAATCCATTTCATTCTTTTATCTACTATCGATGCTGTCCCTTTTCGGGAAGATGGTGGGTAGCTCCCAACCGTTGGTGATATACATTCGATACACTCAAGCGAAATGAGTGGTCGGTCATGTGTGGGCTGGGATGCAAGACGTTCTTGTTGAACCCAATGTATTCGCCTCTAAAGATACACTATCGGCAGGTGGTCCCATACCTTGTCATAGTTGGAATCCAATCTCCAATAAGCGCCCGCGGTTTTTGGTTTGTATACTATATATGTGGAACATGAGATGCAAGCGTTCTGCTAGATTGTTAATTACTTGTGATTAGACATTATTATAATATCAGAGAAGTATTGATTTCCAAAACTGTTTTGGGTTATCGTAAGGTAAAAACCGTCCGTGTTTATCTGTGGATCGGTCTTACGATTATCATTTCTTTTGAAAAGGATTTTGAAAAGTTAAACCAAATGATTTGAGTTTACTCACACCAGTCCCATGAATGACCCAGAGTTTATTTTATTTTGTTTTCCCTAAACTCTTGGGTGCCCAAATTTGTACGGGCAGTCAAGTGATTAGGATTTTACAGACATACTTTGGAGGAGCTTGGAGCAGGAGGCTTCAGCACTATAGATATATAGTTTAGTTCCGTTGTGATGTTGTGTGATAATGGTATGTATATACTGTTACAAGTTATATTTCCAAATTTATGTTGTATATTATATTTTATTCGTTCCGCTGTGAGATTCGTGTTTACTCTGATTGAGTTCTTCTTCTTCTTCTATTCTAATTTTCTATCTTATCTATTCTCACCCTCTAACTTCTTTCTATTAATGATCTGGAATGTTCGATGCCTGAATACTTAACATGGGTTTTATGTTAATTTTTTGGGTCGAAAATCCCAGTTCGTTATAAATTTATTTAATAAAACAATATTTAAATGTATAATTTATAATTTAAAATGAGTTAAAATGGCGCGGTAGTTTGAAAATTCGATTTCAAATTTCAAATGAATGTACATGATTCAAAATTAACTCGGATTTTAGCGAAATAAGAAATATTTGAATCTGTTTGAAAATATCTTTCCAACGAATGTGAAAAATCCAGATTTCGTAGCGGGAATAAAAAGTTATGTCCAAATCAAATTTTCAGAAAGTCACTGTAGAATCACCTATAGGCCATAACGGTTATTTAAATATATTTAAATATCGGTCTTGAATTTGGACAAGATTCTTTTGAGGCGTAGTTATAATTTAATTTTTAGAATTTTTCTGTAATTTTTAATTAATTAAATACGCAACTTTTTATTTGAAGTATTTTGCACCCTATATCAATAATTTGGGGTTTCATAATATAAGTTAAACTACCGATATTATTATATTTCTGAGATCGTAGCACATTTCTCAACACAACGGTATTTTTACTTTTGTTATTGACAGCTCGTATATTTATATATATATATGGTAGAATACAAAGAGATACCCATATTTTTTTATAATCCATATATATATAAACAGACTGTAAAGCCTACCACCCTAGTTTTGTTTCGCACATGCCTAACATATAGGCTTAAGGAAAAACGCTGAAAGGGGCTTATCAAATTTAATAAAGCACATGCATATATGTGTATAGTCGGTGCACATTAAATCAAGTTGAACCCAATACTTCTTTTTGTATTAAATCCTCCACATGGAAAGCTAAAGAGAATCAGATGCCACCGTGTTTTGGTTCAGATGAACACAGGGCTATTCATGTAGTGTCATTCAAAAATTTATATATTCTTGTCCTTTGTACAATCAGAATGTTGAATTCTGATTCTTTCATGTTACCCTATATTTCTATAGGCCTGTTAATTCATCCATGAGCACATGGGAAGGAAATATTTCTGCAACGTCTGAACACTTATCAAAATCGAGTAGATCTCATGTGCACCACTGGAACAAAAAGAAATAAAATCTTTTAAATGATCGGTGGCACAGTAAAGATGAGTAAGATGTTTAACTATATTCTTTGAATCGACATTTCGGTCAGATATATACAATTTAAATCTAGACCAACTATTAATTCAGGTAATCTCAACATCCTCTAATTCTCCAATCCTATCCTACGTGCATAATATACAGCCGTATGGTACAACAATGCTGATCAAAGAGACCAATTGAAAACGATGTCTCAGTAAGCTTGTCGGCCAAGGATTCACCAGTGAAAATGACATTTTAAACCAAGCCAACAACGTTCTGTATACTGAAAGGGACATTTCCTCTCCCTTTCTTTATATAAGCGCTATCTCCATACACTCCTTCCCAAGCAAAAACTAATGCCAAAAACTTACTTCAGAACAAAACAAACTCCATTCGAGAAAAATGATGGTCATAGGCGGAGCGTGGTGACCCTGGTAGTGGAGTTGCAGATGTGGTCTGGGACTTCGTTTCCATGCTATTTCGGCTCATGGTCCTTGAGTTTCTGGTGTCGTTCTAATCTTCGATGAAGGGTGTTACTGTTGTCAATGGGAAGAGGAGAGAGGGAACTGGTTGCCAAGGTTGGCAGGAGTGATTTAGGTTATGGGTTATGGTGCCATGGAGATGGAGCTATGTACCGTACAACTGATGGAGGATGGTAAGCCAAAGGAAGGGAAAATGGGTGGGTTTCTTCACTGGAAGCTTGCCGCCCGTATATAAGGAAAGAAGGGACATCAATAGTGGGTTATTTTAGAAGATAGATTACTGTAGTGGGTTGAACTTGAATGGGTATGGGATGCACACGGTTTCGGATGGTAGCTGAGTGGTTCAAATGGTGATGTGCTGTGTGGCGTGGAGGGGCTTCTGTCGCAACTTCCAAGCGGCGCACGATGGTGAGAACAGAGGTTGTGATGAGCAGAGTAGAAAAGAGGATCGAGACAATGATTATTTCAGAAAATGATGTGGAGGCGGGTCTGGGAGAAATCAGGGTGAAAGAAGGAAACAACTATAAGTTATTTAGTGAAACATTGGACATTTAACACATGTTGTCCCAATACTTGTCTAAGGATCGAAAAGCAAAAAGGGTAATTACACGGTTTTGCGGCTAATACAATATTAGGGTTTTGATTAAATATTTTATTAATTAACTGATATTTTAACCATTTTAGATGAATACAAAGTATAATGCATGTAATTGTTTCAATTTAAATGGGAAATTAAAAGCGATTAATATGGTAATTAACTACTAAGCGGATGATTAAAATTTTTATAATGTTTTAGTTAATATAAGATATTGTAACACATATCTCTTATACATACGTGGACAAAATTCGGAGCCGTTGGGTTCGCAATCGCGAAGTTAACACTAATGAGCTGGAATAAAATGAAGTAGAGATGTTGAAATTTCATAGAAAAATCAAACGTTTGTTTGATTTTAAACGGAACCAAAGCAGAATCGTCAACTTCAAGGTAAGGTGAGTAAACTCACCAACTCTGCTTCGTTTATATTTTTATATAAACGAATTTTAAATTTATTTATAATAATTTTATATTGTGCAATGGTTGATTGGTTGAATAGTTGATAAAATCGGTTGAAATGGTTGATATGGTTACATCGTTGATCAATGATTAGTTTTGATATTTCATATTGATGTGAAAGAATATTATTGATGTTGATTAGCATCTGTGGATGTAGGGAAACAGGTTGGAGGAATCCAACTGGAATCCTCAACACTTTATTTACTGCTTTATTTATTGTGATATATGATTGGTAATTGATAATGCTATGGTTAAATTACACTGGCCCCATAATTTGGTATTTAATTACCGTAAAATATTTTAGAATGGAGAAAGGAAATTTAAGATTTTAAAAAGGAAATTATTTCCAAAATATAGAAAGTAGATTTCAAATGGATTTAAATAGAAACTTGTTTAATAAATATATAAAGTAGTTAGGTTTATAAATGGTGTTTATAAATAACGTGAAATATCTATCACTGGATAATGTAAAAATATAAATTCAAGTTGGATTTATATATAAGCAAAGTGGAATTCGGTGTGACACCGATATTTGAAGTGGGATTTAAACGCAGTAGTTGTAAAAGAGATTTGAGTTGAGAAAAAGAAAATTCAAATGGAAATTTGGATAAGAAATCAGTTTCAAAAGGAAACGATGAGTTTTATTTCAAATTTGGAATATAAAATAAATTGAGATAAATCAAATGGATTAATAAACGAGAAGTGTTAATTGAATACAGTTCTATAAACAGAGTTTATAAGTGAAATAGAATATGATGGGCTTTAAAATATACTCGATAACTAGAGGTAGAGCAGTAATGATACTTATAAACAAAAAAAATCAAGTTGATTTGAATAAGTGAGTTTAGATTCCTATTAAGGAATGAAATTCATATTTGAAATTGAATAACAGTTTGAAAGAAAATGTTTACAAATGAAATGGTCTTAAAGTTTTTGTAAATCTAAACAGCGATTTTAGTGCTATTCTTATAATAAATGTTTTGTAAATCTAAACAACGATTTTAGCGCTGTTGTTGTAATAACTGTTTTGTAAATCTTAAGAACGATCTTAATGTTATTGTTATAATAAGTGTTCTATAATTCTAGACCGCGATTGTAATGCTGTTGTTAAAAGTAATGTTTTATAAATCAAATATTTGGAAATAACGATTGTAATGCTGTGGTTAAAATGAAATGAATTGGTCAACGAGGAATTAAGAAAGGGAATTCAGAAATATTCTCCGATATTAAAAATGTATATTTTCTGAATATAGAAAATAAGAATTCGGGAATATTTAGAAATGTTTTCTAACTGGAATAAGAGATATTTCTCGAATAAAGGAATCATAATATTGAAAATATTTTTCAAAGAATCGAGAGGGGAAATCGAGCTACAAAAGAATACGAAAGATGGAAAACGAGAATTGTAAATGATAATATAATAAGGAATTGATTAAAAGGGGCCAAATGTTGATTGATGATTGATCGATCGAATTCCTACTTGGAAATAAGATCGTTGGTTGCACATTTATTTTTCTTTGATCTTTAAATCACCGACTATCGAAGTTTTTGACCATTTTTCCGTCGTCAATACGGAGAGACCGGGATCAGATTCATTATTTGGAAACCACTCTGTATGGGCGTTGGCATTGCGGCCAAACATGATGAAAAAGATTGAAGACGGAGTTATGCAAGGGCTATCCTGTTTACGGGATAGTGCCCTCGGTTTGTCCAGTCCCAGGACAACATGAATGGACGAATGTCTGATAGAGTATATCTAACGGATCGCGTAAGTTGATCTCTTCAAACGTACTTACGTTTGGTGGCAGAGGAATTCGTTTCTCTTAGCTTTATACCCGTGGTATTTTTGGGGAAATCAATTTGTGATTTGGCGGGTATGACGATGTGGTATTCAAAGTGAATGGTGGCCCGATGTGTTGGAAGATAATTTAAACCTCAAGCCTCACAACTGGGAATTGACAAAAATCGGGCAGGCAACATGGCTAAGTGAGTCGCTCCCATTAGGATGTATATTCACCTATCTAGAGAAATTCCATTTGTTCTTTAATCTATCGATGCTGTCCCTTTCGGGAAACGGTTGCTGATCCCAACCGTTGGTGATATACATTCGATACACTCAAGCGAAATGAGTGGTCGG
This sequence comes from Allium sativum, assembly GCA_030737875.1. Classification (NCBI taxonomy): domain Eukaryota; kingdom Viridiplantae; phylum Streptophyta; class Magnoliopsida; order Asparagales; family Amaryllidaceae; genus Allium; species Allium sativum. Next base: position 469,590,732 of record CM060910.1, read on the forward strand.
TCATGTGTGGGCCGGGTTGCAAGACGTTCTTGTTGAACCCAGTGTATTCGCCTCTAGAGATACACTATCGGCAGGTGGTCTCATACCTTGTCATGTTGGAAATCCAATCTCCAATAAGCGCCATGCGGTTTTTGATTTTATATTATATATGGAGTGTGAGATGCAAGCGTTCCGCTAGATTCTATTTATTTGATTTAGACACTATTATAATATCACCAGATTTTGATATCAAAAATATTTTTGGTTATCGTAAGGTAAAAACCATCCCATGACTGACCCAGAGCTTATTTTGTTTTGTTTTCCCTAAACTCTTGGGTGCCCAAATTTGTACGGTCAGTCAAGTAGTCGGGATGTTACAGATTCACTTGGAGGTGTTCGAAGCAGGGGGCTTATCCAGTTGGCTATAGATTATCATATTTTCCGCTGTGTACTATGTTGTATCTGGAGACAGAAGTTTATAACTGTTCCAGGAATGACTGTTGTGCTCTGATGATGGTATGTATATACAGTTACTGCTTTGTATTCCAAAAGTTATGTTATAAAATATATTTTATTCGTTCCGCTGTGAGTTTGTGGTCTTCGTTTTTTCTTCTATTCTAATATTTCTTTCTTTCTATTTCTCATCCTCTAACTTCTTTCTACTAATGATTCATGTTTCTGTGCAATTTGGGTTGGACGTGTGAGTATGAACCTTTATCAATTACACTGCTGCCTTTTATTTCAAAGCACGCAACCGGTAAAGCAGGAAACGATATGGTATCAGGTATCATCTTGACAGAATCCCCAAATTGTTAGTCTCTCTACTCCATTCTCTCCAAATCCACTCAAGTTCAATGAAATTAAGATCTGTTACTAAAATCGACTATGACTATTTCAAATCTCGAATGGGACGTACTTTTGCTATTTAGATAAGGTAAAGATCCTAATTTTTAGATTATTTTATGATAATGAGCTAAATTGGCCAATTATCTTATATTTAAATCATCAATGAATTTAGGTGATGTTTGGATTCGAAGCATGTGTAGTTTAACTCGAAAATCATTGTTATACTTGCTCAGTTAAACCTAAAACCACTATTAATTATTTGAACTCTAATTAGTTTTTACTAAATCCAACAGAAAACGATGTAAATTGAATGAAGACAAAAACCATTGATTACTATTTGTATTTATTGTCTATAGATGGATTTTAGAAGTTACTTATTATATAATTTTAGCAATTTTGTTTTCATCTAGGTTTTGCTATTCATTGAATTCTGATGTACTTGTAACATTTTGATCTATAATGATTATGTTTTTTTTTCTAATTCTTTGGTCTTTGCACGTGTATTTGTATAGATTTACAAGCATTAGTAGTCCTGATTCAGTACACTCAATAATTGTGCTTATCATGATATCCTCCAACTTCATAACCGTACGTAACCCCTTGTTGTAGTATCATATGTCCTTATCTACAAACGCTGCATGCAAGTAGCAAAGTCACCGTATATATAATTTACTATGGTAATGAATGCCAATCAATTGCAATCATTACAGTAGTTAATCAATGGCATGTGAGTATGAACCTTTATCCTTGTGGCCGTGGGTTAAAACTATTATAAGAGGTTCACGTTATTGATTATGAACCTTTATCCTTATAAATTGCAGTAGTCAATCAATGGCACGTGAGTATAACTATATCATGTCCTATAATCGGCTCCACTATAGTAAATGAATGGAAAAATAATATCATGTGAGTAAATCCTTATATATGGTCTTTTTATGTTGCCATATTTTGGTTAAATGTAACCAGTACACACTTTATGCCTTTATCCTAATAAATAGTTATATTTTGTTGTTGCCATATTTGTATTAATTTCGTACTAGGGGAATTTAATTAGAACAAAGGGGCGATTACTTAAACCGGCTATGTTTCCAGGACGTAGTTACAATCCAATTAATTTCCAGGACTTGTAAAGGAAAATTACATAGCTACTTTTTTTTTCACAAAACGCAACGAAAATTTGCTAAATGGCCGATGTTACCGATTTCTCAGTAATTCCCTACATACTAGAACCGCTCCGCTCCTTCTCCAAATCCATCCAATCTTGACTAAAATGCTTCAGACCTACACAAAAAGGATAGCTAATCATTAGATTGGATGAATTTGGAGACCGAATACCAGAACCGAATCAGTGGTTCCCCAAATTCCAGAACTGTTCCGCTCGTTCTTCTCCAAATTCCCTAAATACCAGAACCGATTTCACAGAAATTGAGCATGGTATGAAGACTGACTGCAATTATTTTTCATGTCAACTAAGGTAAAGTCCCTATTTTTTTTAGTTTACAATTATCAGTTAAACTTGTTGTTTTCCATGTATTTATAATCAATGATTAGTATAGATGATATGATTTCATTCAAAAATGTTGTATTTTGACGGTAAAATTTTACATAATTAAACACTAAAAGTACAATTGCTGATGTAAACTAGCGTCGTAAACTTAAACCCTAAACCGAATGAAGTAAATCGAATAACGAACGGCCTCTTGCGAATGAAGTAAAATTTTCACAAAACGCAACGTAAACTTTGCAGCCCGGGATGAAGGATAATAAAAGACCAGCGGATGAGAAAAGAATTTGAATGGGGTGCCCGAAAGCGAACGGCCTCTTGCGGTCAAAGTTCTGAGCAAATTAAACTGATGAAATGCACTCTTCCATTTTCCACAAGGCTGAAACAAGTTAGTTATATTCATTGCGTAGAAGGGGCTTGTTTGGGTCAGATTTCCTGACATATTTCTGATCCTTGTAAGATTCTTTTTAGCATATGGGATTTGGTAGATTGAAAAAAGTGTTTTCCGTTTATCTTTTTCTTCTTTTTCTTTCTTTGAATCCTCTTGAGTTTACCTCCGGTTTGGTAATTAAAGTAAAAAGTGCATATCATTAAAGTTTCGGGTGGTAGATTAGAAAATGAACCTACTCATCGTAGTTACCAGAAGATTTTGCCGTAATACACATGTTTTCCATGTTTATAATCTTATAAAATGAGCTGACCGTGGTGATTTGGTTTAACAATATGAGCTCGATATTTGTAAGATAAGTGGACAACTCACATGGTGTTGCCTTTGATGCCTGAGCGCTGATCGAAAAACTGCAATCCAGAGAAAGTTTTAAGATATTTTAAACTGTTCTTATCATGCAAAGGTGTGATGTACTATATATATAGAGAAAATACATGAATGATGCACTACTTTACAGATACATGTGCGTTGTGGGACTCACTGTGTGCTAAAGTGGCTAAATAGCGAGGGTTGTTTGTTTCGTTTAATTTGGTTATTAAGACGGGGACCTGGCAACAATGAGTTCAATTCCTATTTATGTTGATATGAAAGTCAAACGAATTCTGTCTTTGCAAGCAATGCCATATGGAACGCATTGATGTCCCATGAAATAATCAATTCGTCCTTAGGTTAATGAATGAGGCGTATTGAATTTAACACGTTTTCCTTCTTTCCTTAAGTCCAAATGAAATGCAAGAAAAAGGTATTTGTCATTGAATTTCATTATACACATAAAAAGTAGGAAGCATTAACTGTGTTAAGGTATTTTTCATGGAATAATTTGGGAAAAAGAAATCTTCTCAATTACAGTTTAAAGTGTCAGATTTGTTTTGATTAGATTGAACTGTGTTCAATGTTCATTTTTGTTCAATTAGGCATGTATATGGGTTTGGTAAAGTATTCTGAATTCTGATAAAGTAATTTGTTTTCGGTATTATTTTAGAATTCCGTTCTTAATTTAATTGGTAAATGCGATTAGGTATATACAGATTTCTTATCTGGATGAAACTGGAACACAAATGAATGATCTTTTTGGATGCCATAAAGGGGCGATGCAGCTTGCCTTTTATACAGCTTGTAGCCTGAGGTAATAGCCATTGGTCAGATGATATTATGGACGATCCAATTCATTTTAGAAAATTATTTTCCATTGTATTCGTATTATGTGAAAAGTAAAATTCCTTGAACTAAAATGTAGGTATTTATTGTTGTTGCAGATATAGTTACTAATTTAGCTGCAACTCCACCTAGATGGATCCACTTGGCTAATGGATTGTTTCCTTTTCTCTACCAGGTTTTATCTTTTTCATGCTTCATTTTTGAATTTTAGATAATCACTGTTTCTTATTAGGCTTTTCTATTGCATTTTGAACTCAGTACATAAATAGGACTCTAATATTGTCACATGTCATCAAACACCATAACTTTTTCAATGAATCACATGTGAATGTTATTCAAGGTGATGGAACTTTGTATGTTCTTTCATAATTTTTAGCATGTTCAGTCATTTTCATTCATTCTAGTAAGTCTTGATGTCAATAGAATCATATGTTGATGGTTCAATTTACATCGTAGTCTTGAAATGTGTATCTTAACGTAGGCTTTTAATAATGTATTGGAATTATTTTTTTGGTGAACCTTAATGCTTTAAGTTTGATATAATTAGGCATAGTTATATCAGAAAGGCATAATGGCATCATGTCGTGCATACTAAAAACGCCTGAGATGAGTTAACTTGACGATCTTTGAGGTTGGTTTGCAAGCGTAAAGCCTGACAAAACTGAGTTTAAGTTTCTTGTGATAATGCGTATGTCAGAAGCATCAAAAATCTTGGGTAGCAAGCGAGTCTTAGAAACAGAGTGTCGGTGGAGGTGCTGCCATGGGAATCTGAAAAGAAAGACAAAAATAATTAGCGTGGTGATATTCATGTAGAATGTTCAATATTAATGCTATTTAGTTGAGAATAAGAACACAGGCACAGACATATGTACATATTTAATGGATGCACCATGTATGATTAACTATTTTTCTCTCTCTCGCCAAATCATTTATTAGTGTATCTTTTTTGATTGTGCACTGTTGAATTGTGAGATGCATATGCAAAAAGATATTATAGGCTACCACTACTTAATATATGGAATACGCGCACACAGCGTATGAACTCATATTGCACATTTTGTGTTTAAATTACTGTAAGATGCACATGTAATCAAATTTTGAGTTTGTTTTACACATGCAATAAATTTTTAGGTACAACCGTATTGCTGAATTGCAGGTTGCAATATAAAACCTCATTTAGAAAGTCCTAAGAAACCTCATTTTTTGGTACAAACGTATTGCACATGTAATAAAAATATATTCTGGAAACCTCATTTAGAAAGGCCTAAGAAAATATGTAGGTTGCAATATAAATATAAAATGAATTTATTATATGTAAGTTAATACTTACATAATGTATGCAGGTTGAGAAAAGAATGTAATGTCCCATGGTAAAGAAGCTGGAGGGACAAACAAGCCATATCTAAAACAGAATCATGTAGAAAATGAGTTCAGTTTTCTTCATATGCATTTATAGCTTTTTTTCCCTTCAGACATTGTGATGTTTAAACTTATTGACTATCGGTCCGTTTGATTTTGAACGGGAAGGGGCATTTGAAGGGGAATTGTTGGGAATGGGGATTGTGTTCTTTCTACGAAAGGGGCATTTTGGAAGTGGCAGAATTATTATTTCATTGTTTTTTTATATATTGTTTTTAATTGTTTGTGTTTGTGTGTGTTTATTGTTGAACAGAATAGTAGAACGCAGAATACAAATTGCAGAATTCAAATTGCAGAATATAAATTGCAGAATACAAATTGCAAAAATAAATTTACATAATTGCGGAATACAAATTGCAGAATTTAAAATGCAAATATAAAATACATAATACAACGAAACTTCTTAATGCATTCCCGCGGCAACTAGTTCGTTTCGTATATTGTATCGTACTATCGCCATGGTGGCTGTTGTTCTGGTTCTTTGAACGCGTTCTTGATCTTTGTTTCCGCGATTTGATATACTGTAATATTCTTTGAGGTATTCGTGTGGCACTAAATTAGGGTCGTCATCATACATCATAAAATCTGGATCGCCAGCGTTGTATTTTCTGATGTAGTTGTGAATAGCCATTGTTGCAGTAACAATTTGTACTTGAACATGATATGGATACGTATGCATGTTACGTAATATGGCAAATTTTTTCTTCCGGATACCAAATGTTCTTTCAATAGCCATACGCAAACTAGAGTGATAGTAGTTGAAAATTTCATTTTTTGACTTCGGTTCATTTCGTGTGTCATTAAAGTCTGGTATATGATACCTCACGGATCGGTAAGGAGTTATATATCCTTCCATTAGTGGATATCCTGAATCCACTAAATAATACTGTCCAGCTGGAGGATAAGGGAAATTAAGATCCGGATTATTTATAGCTTCCCGAAATACTTTGGCGTCGTGCGCAGTTCCTTCCCATCCCGCTCTTATAAACGTAAAAGTGAAATCAAACGCACAAACAGCCATAATATTTGTGTAGCAGATCCTTTCCGTCCTACAAAACGTTGCATATCTTCTTGACCCACGTGAGCCATCACATGTGTCCCATCAATAGCCCCAATACAGTTTTTAAAGAAAGGATAATATCGGGGTGAAGAACGAATTTGTTCTGGGATTCGGTTAAAATGGGAATCGGCCGGTCTAATAATATCGACTGCCAATAAGAGAACTGAATCCAAAACTTTATGAAAAATAACATTAATCGTACCATTTGATCGTTGAAACCGCTCAACAACCTACCTTGTAGGGAGGGCCAATGCAATAGTATATAGGAATACAACCACCATTTCTTTGACCGTTATGTGCATTGAGCGCTCCAACCCGTAATTTACTAACCGTTCATACAAGGATCTGAAACATAATCGCTTCATTCGAAAATTGCTATGACAACGATCTACGTGTCATGCTAGTATTTCATGAACCCAAGCGAGGCCGGAACTTAAGGAATTGTGTATTCTTCTCCTTTCTCGTGTTTGATTAGCCATAATTTCTAGAATATCTACCACATCTTGCAAATCTTCAATATCAGATTCGTCACTATCTGCCATAATTGGTTGAAGAACTGCCATAATTGGTTGAAGAACTAGAGGAAAATGGACAAACAGTATGGTGATTTAGTGTTGATATGGGTGGAATATATATAGGGAGAGGGGAAAGGGAAGGGGCAGAAAATATCTGTCGCGTCGGACGTGTCTGACGCATCCGACGCGAAAGCGAACTTTTCAACCGTTCAGCTGGAAGGGGCAAATGTGTGGGTCCCACTGTTGACTCGTCCGACGCATCTGACGCGTCCGACGCAGACGCTAACTTCAACTGCCCAGTTGGAAAATCAAACTCTACCTATGTAAACATTGTTTTCGTTTAGATTTCTATTTATGTTTCTATTGGATAATGTTATGAGTATTGGGTGTTATGTGAATATTTTATTGATTATAGTACTTGTTATTATATTGGATAATGTTATTCTCATCTTTTATATGCATGAACCTTTAATCTACATATCTTTTTCATTATATCAGGAATGTATAAATATGCAATATTTATTTATTTTGGGTTATATTCAACGTTGTTGTAGAGAAACAGTAAATTGTATCCTGGAAAGCTATTAAAATGTAAAAAAGTTCATTTTCCATGTTCACTGAATAGAATGATAGAGCACTAATTTTATCGTTGAGGTTAGGCAATTTTCATTGTAACATTTATAATTTCCAGCAAATGATATTCGCAGTTTGTGATTCAACTGAGCTGCTCGTGATGATCCTTCTGGTCTGTAAATCAATATTTAAATACAAATATTGGCAATGATGTGTTTTTTTCTAAAAAACTGAAGTTTACTCGTTGCTAAAATATGAAAGGTGATACGATTTACCAATAATAGCTTTTCAAACTAGAGAATGTTTGCTGATCAAATTTCTTGGTCATTGTTAGAACGAAGTCAGGATCTGTGCCTGCTTTGGATTAATATAAAATTTTACTTGTTGAAAACTGAATGATTATTAAATAGGAAAAAGGTAAAATTGAAAAATTAGAAATATTAGCATACTTCACATGAAAAGCATACTGCAGATGTATGTGGTTCATATTGCACAGTAAATGTAATCCATCATATATTTGGTCCCATGTACATTTCTAAATCCATCTATAGGTCCACATGCACGTATGTTATCTATATTTTGGCTGTGTTAGATAGATAATAGACATCAGTGATTACATCGTTATACTTATATATTTATCATGTTTTAAATTTTCTGAGTTGATTGTGGACTATTTATGATGCTAAACATGGAAAGAAGAGTAAAGGGATTGAATGTTACTGAAGATGTATCTGAAGATTTAATAAGAAAGATGAGAGGACAAATAACGCATGTCATTCTGTCAGACAATCCTTGCAATTGGACAGTTGAAAGATTCTACAGTTCATATCAAGGAAAAAATGTTGATGGTTGAATTTTATTTACTGTTTCTTTGTCTTTCTCCTTTTTACATTTTTGATAAACTACTGTCATGTAAGTTTGGTGAATTGTTGAGGTATTTGAAATATATGTAGTTTGTTGTGGAAGTTTGGGGTATGCAGTCTGAGACTAGAGTGGTTTGTTGTAATTTATTGTAGTTTGTTGACAATAGAAAGCATGACAGTAGAAAGCATGAGTAGTTTGTTGTAGTTTGAAGTTTTAAAATAACATTATGTGCTCATTCTGTGTTGTTGATCGTGTCTTTTAATTTCCATAGTTAGCTATGTTGATTTTTTTTTGGAAATTAAGTAAGTAGGTATGATGATGTGTTTTGGGTGCAATGTATCTATTGTATAGGGTAGCTGAGGAAATCTGTGCTAATGATGCTGATTTTGAGTATTGAATGTTTACATTGTTGAGCGTATCAAACGATCAGTACAATTCTTTATGTTGTGAGGTGGACCAAAAGTGCTATGTTTTATGTGTGTCTCTCAGCATTTCGATTCTAACTAAATTAATGTGTTAAGAGTTTCAATATGAATTAACTGTTTACAGTTGATGTTGATGATGATACATAATATGTGGAAGTTCTATACTATTTCTGCCAATATCCATCGAAAAGATTAAAAGGGTCCCAAGGTTAAATAAAATGGGGTTTCCTAATTCTTTTGTTTACAATATTCACATACCATCATGGTATTTATTATTTAAAATCATGCAGTTCATTCCAGAAATTGTGAAGAAAACAACTAAGATATTTTTGTTAAAATTCCCACAATAGTTTCACGTAAAGTTTTAGAAATTGTTAAAAAAATATGAAACAAATATAGAATATTAATACTTTACGATTAGACAACAAGATATTATGCTAAATAGTTTTGAGTCGTAAAAATAAATCTCTTACTTCCCATTAGAAAATTGTGTAACAAACGCTATAGGGTGCCAGATGTACCATAGCACATTGCATCGTAGAAGTTTTTAAACCCCCACCAAACAATAGTGGTTGATGGTTAAGATACAATGATGGTTATGCCCAAAGTGATCGCTCTCTGATGGTTATGCCAAAAGTTCTAATATCGGTTACAAGCTAGATAAAAACCTCAATTAAGAGCTAAGTTATAAATTTAATTAAAAGCTTGTTTAAGAGCTCGGTTATGGACTCGGTTATGGTATAAGTTATGGGTTTGATTTTGGCTCAGTTATTGTCTCGATTATGGGCTAGATTAAAGATTTTGTTATGACCTTAATTACGACCGTGGTTATGAGTTCAGTTATGGGCTTGGTTATAAGCTAGGTTTAAATCTCGATTATGGGTTTGGTTATGACTTCAATTACAATCGTTGTTATGAGCTCGATTATTACCTCAATAATAATCTACGTTTAGATCTCGGTTATGGGATAAAAGTTAAAATATAAAATGTAAAATATAAAATATAAAATATGAATATAATATAAATAACTAATATAAAAATAAAAAATATAATAAAAAATAAATTATAAATTATTTAATATAAAATATAAAGTAGCTGTTATGGGCTCGGTTATTGGATTGGTTATAGAGTTAAAGCTAAAATAGAAAATGTAAAAAATAAAGTAAAAAATATAAAATATGAATAAAATATAAATAATTGAATTCGGTTACAAGCTTGATCATAATCTTGATTTAGAGCTCAGTTTTAAAATATAAAGTATAAAATAAAAAATAAAAAATTTATGCAAAGTATAAAATATAAATTATAAATTATAAAATACGAGCTTGGTTATGGAATTTTGTAAAGTATAAAATATAAAGTATAACATATAAAACATAAAGTATAAAATATAAAATATGAGCTCGGTTATGGGTTAGGTTATAGGTTTGGTTGTGGTGTTGGTTATGAGTATGGTTATGACCTCAATTATGACTGTGGTTATAAGCTCGGTTATTACCTCAGTTATGAGCTAGATTTATATATTGTTTATGGGCTCGGTTATTGGATCGATTATGGAATAAAAGCCAAATTAGAGAACATAAAATATAAATTATAAAAAATATAATATAAAGTATAAATATAAAAATGTATATGAATAAAATATAAATAATTAATTTCGGTTATAAGCTATATCATAATCTTGATTTAGAGCTCAATTTTAAATTCAGTTACAAGTTTGTTTAAGAGTTCGCTTATGGGCTCGGTTATAGAATCAATTATGGATTTGGCACAGTTATGGACTCGGTTATGGGACTAATTTTGGGTTTGATTTTGGCTCCGTAATATGCTCAGTTGTGGGTTCGATTATGGACTACTTTAATGGTTTGGTTGTAACCACAATTATGATTGTGGATATGAGCTCGTTTATTACATCAGTAATGAGCTAGATTTATTATGGCCTCAATTATTGGATAGGTTATGGAAAAATACTAAATTACAAAATATAAATTATAAAAAAGGTATAATTTACAAAATATTAAGTATAAAATATAAAATATAAAGTATAAAATTATAAAATATAAAGTATAAATTATAAAGTATAAAGTATAAAATATAAGATATAAAATAAAAAGTATAAAATATAAATTATGAGCTTGGTTAGGGACTTAGTTATGTGCTCGGTTATGGACTCGGTTATGTGATTTGTTATTGGATCGATTATGAGTTTGATTTTGGCTTAGTTATAGGCTCGGTTATGCACTAGTTTGAAGGTTGGGTTATAACCACAATTATGACCATGGTTATGAGCTCGGTTATTACCACAGTTATGAGCTAGGTTGGATTTTTTTTTTATTAATATTTGTAAGAGCCCGGTTATAGGCTCGGTTATAGGATAAGTTATGGGTTTAATTTTGGCTTGGTTATGGTCTCGGTTATAAGCTAGTTTAAAGGTTTAGTTATAACCACAATTACGACTGTGGTTATGGGCTAGTTTTAGATCTTGGTTATGGACTCGGTTATTCCATCGGTTATAGAATATAAGCTAAATTAGAAAATAAATTATATAAAATATAAAAAGTATAAAGTATAAAATTTATAATATAAAATATAAATTATAAACTATGAAATATAAAATATAAAGTATAAAATATTAAATATAAAGTATAAAATATAAATTATAAAGTATAAAATATAAAGTATAAAATATGAAATATAAAGAATAAAATATAAAATATAAATTATGAGCTCGATTAGAGGTTTGGTTAAGACCTCAATAATGAGCTTAGTTTGGTTCTCGGTTATGGGCTCGGTTATGGACTCGGTTGTGGGCTCGGTTATGGACTCGGTTATGTGATCGGTTATGGACTCAGTTATGGGCTCGGTTATGAGCTCGATTATGGATTCAGTTTTGTGATCGGTTATGGGTTCGGTTATGGTCTTGCAACTGGGTTAGGTTAAAGGTTTGGTTATGACCTCAATCATGACCGTGGTTATAAGCTTGTTATTACCTCAGTTATAAGCTAGGTTTATATCTCTGTTATTGGCTCAGTTATTTGATCGTTTATGGAATAAAATATAAATTATGACCTTGATTAGAGGTTTGGTTAAGACCTCAATAATGATCTTAGTTAGAGTCTCGATTCTGGGCTCGGTTGTGGACTCGGTTATGTGATCGGTTATGGACTCGTTATGTGCTCGGTTATGGGATCAGTTATGGGCTTGGTTATGGACTCGGTTATGTGATCGGTTATGGGTTTAGTTGTGGTCTTGGTTCTGGGTTAGGTTAAAGGTTTGGTTATGACCTCAATCATTACCATGGTTATAAGCTCAGTTATTACGTCATTTATGAGCTAGGTTTATATCTTTGTTATAGATTCAGTTATTGGATCGGTTATGGAATAAAATATAAATTTTAAATTATGAGCTTGATTAGAGGTTTGGTTAAGACCTCAATAATGAGCTTAGTTATGGTCTCGATTATGGACTCGATTATGAGCTCGGTTACAGGCTCGGTTACGGACTCGGTTATGGACTCGGTTATGAGCTCGATTATGGGATCGGTTATGCGCTTGGTTACGGACTCGGTTATGTGATCGGTTATGGGTTCAATTGTGGTCTTGTATCTGGGTTAGGTTAAAGGTTTGGTTATGACCTCAATCGTGGCCATGGTAATAAGCTCGGTTATTACCTTAGTTATGACCTAGGTTAATATCTCTATTATGGGCTCAATTATTGGATCGTTTATGGAATAAAATATAAATTATAAATTATAAATTATGAGCTTGATTAGAGGTTTGTTTAAGACCTCAATAATGAGCTTGGTTAGGGTCTCGATTATGGACTTGGTTATGGGCTTAGTTATAAGCTCGGTTATGGACTCGGTTATGTGATCGGTTATGGATTCGATATGGGCTCGGTTATGGGATCGGTTATGGGCTCGGTTATGGACTCGGTTATCTGATCGGTTATGGGTTTAGTCGTGGTCTTGGTTATTGGTTAGGTTAAAGGTTTGGTTATGACCTCAATCATGACCGTGGTTATAAGCTCGGTTATTACCTCAGTTACGAGCTAGGTTTATATCTCTGTTATGGGCTCAGTTATTGGATTGGTTATGAAATAAAATATAAAATATAAATTATGAGCTTGATTAGAGGTTTGGTTAAGACATCAATAATGGGCTTATTTAGGGTCTCGGTTATGGGCTCGGTTATGGACTTTGTTATGTGATCGGTTATGGACTCGGTTATGGGATCGGTTATGAGCTCCGTTATTGACTCGATTATGTGATCGATTATGGGTTCAGTTGTGATCTTGGTTCTGGGTTAGGTTAAAGATTTGGTTATGACCTCAATCATGACTGTGGTTATAAGCTCGGTTATTACCTTAGTTATGACGTAGGTTTATATCTCTGTTATAGGCTATGTTATGGGCTCGGTTATTTGATTGATTATTGAATAAAAGCTAAATTATAAATTATAAAATATAAATTATAAAATATATAGTATAAAACATAAAGTATAAAATATAAAATAATTAAAATAAATCTTAGATCGTTAATTATAAAATATTAAATATAAAGCATAAAAAATAACATATAAAATATGAACAAAATACAAATATAAAAGCCAAATCGTTAATTATCAAACCGCAATTATGACTGTGATTATGAACTCGGTTATAACCTCAGCTATGAGCTAGATTCAAATCTCGGTTGTAGCCTCGGTTATTGGATTGATTATGGAAAAAAAAAATTCTAAATCAGATAATATAAAGTATAAAATATAAAATATAAAATATAAAACATAAAATATGAACAAAATATAAATAACTAATTTCAGTTACAAGGTAGATCACAACCTTGATTATGACCTCGGTTATAAATTCATTTACAAGCTTGTTTAGAGTAATAACCTTTTTATTTGGATTATTAACTTCTATATTTAATTAGTTTATTTTTTTTGTAATTCATTTTAATTGGGCCAAGTAATCTTTTAAGCTCTGATACCATATATACACAGACACATACGCATGCGCGCACTCACAGACATAAAAACTATTTCTCTAATTTTGTTGCGATATGGTACATTCTTTCATTCAATCCACACATCCCCTTCATATGAATTTGAATGCAAACCACACCTTAAGTATATACGTACATGCTATTTAATTGCATTTATGTTTTCCTTTAATTCAAGATTATATTTATATAAATTAGATAGTATCCTTATTCTTTGTATGGCTAATAGCCATAAAAGAATATACCCTTTTCTTGTCAGAATTGGAAATGTACTTACTAATAACTTTAATGCTATAAAATATAAAATATGAATAAAATATAAATGACAAATTTCAGTTACAAGCTAGATCATAACCTCGATTAAGAGCTTAATTTTAAATTCAATTACAAGCTTGTTTTAGCGCTCGGTTATGAGGTCAATTATGGGTTATGGGTTTAGTTTTGGCTTGCTTATGAGCTAGGTTAAACGTTTGGTTATTATCTCAATTATGAACATGGTTATGAACTCGGTTACCTCAGTTATAAGCTAGGTTTAAATCTTGGTTATGGGCTCGGTTATTGTATCGGTTATGGAATAAAAGCTAAATTAGTAAATATAAAATATAAAAGCTAAATTAGAAAATAAAAATATAAAATATAAAGTATAAAGTATAAAATATAAAATAAAATATAAAGTATAAAATATAAAATATAAATAACTAATTTCAGTTGCAAGCTAGATCATAACCTCGATTAAGAGTTCAATTATATATATATATTCAATTACGAGCTTTTTTAAGAGCTCGGTTTTGGGCTCGGTTATGGGATTAGTTATGCATTTGATTTTGGCTCGGTTATGTGCCCGGTTATGGGCTCGGTTATGAACTAGGTTAAAGGTTTGGTAATGACCTCAATTATGACCGTGGTTATGAGCTCGGTTATTACCTCAGTTATGAGCTAGGTTTAGATCTTAGTTATGGGCTCTGTTATTGGATAGATTATGGAATAAAAGCTAAATTAGGAAATAGAAAAGCTAAATTAGAAAATATAAAGTATAAAATACAAAATATGAATAAATTATAAATAATTAAGTTCGGTTACAAGCAAGATCATAACCTCGATTAAGAGATCAGATGTAAATTCAAATACAAGCTTGTTTAAGAGCTCGGTTATGGACTTGGTTATATGATCAGTTATGGGTTTGGGTTTGGCTCGGTTATAAGCTCGGTTATGGGCTATGTTAAGTGATCAGTTATATGATTGGTATGGGATAGGTTATGGGCTCGGTTATGACCTCAATTATGACCGTGATTATGAGCTTTGTTATTACCTCAACCACGAGCTACATTATAGATCTCTGTTATTGCCTTTGTTATGGGATCAGTTATAGGCTCGGTTATGGTTTAGGTTATTGTCTTGATTATCCGTACAATGTACTGCAGGACTTTGTTATATGATTGGTTATAGGTTTAGTAATTAGCTCGGTTATGGGCTTAGTAGTAATTTGTTATGAAATATAAAATATAAAATAAAATTTAAAATTTAAAATTTAAAATATATAATATATAATATAAAATATAAAATGTGAATATAATATGAATAACTAATATAAAATTATATTATAAAATATAAAATAAATTATAAATTATTTAATATAAAACATAAAATATAAAATATTAAGTAGATTTTGTGGGCTCGGTTATTGGATTGGCTAAAGAATAAAAGCTAAATTAGAAAATAAAAAATAAAAAATAAAAAGTATAAAATAAAAAATAAAAAATATGAATAAAATATAAATAATTAATTTCGGTTACAAGTTAGATCATAATCTTGATATAGAGCTCTGTATTAAAATATAAAGTATAAAATAAAAAATAAAAAATTTATGCAAAGTATAAAATATAAAATATAAAATATGAATTCGGTTATGGAATTTTATAAAGTATAAAGTATAAAATATAACATATAAAACATAAAGTATAAAATATAAAATATAAAATATGAGAACGGTTAAAGGTTTGGTTAATACCTCAATTATGACCTCAGTGAGGGTCTCGGTTATAGGCTCGGTTATGGACTTGTTATGGACTCGGTTATGGGATACATTATGGGTTAGGTTATAGATTCGGTTGTGGTCATGGTTATGGGTTTGTTTATGACCTCAATTATGACTGTGGTTATAAGCTCGGTTATTACCTCAGTTATGAGCTAGGTTTATATCTCGTTTATGTGCTAGGTTATTGGGTTAATTATGGAATAAAAGACAAATTAAAAAATAAAAAATATAAAAAATAAAATATAAATATAAAAAAGTGTATGAATAAAATATAAATAACTAATTTCGATTACAAGCTATATCATAACCTTGATTTAGAGCTCAGTTTTAAACTCAATTACAAGTTTGTTTAAAGAGCTCGCTTATGGGCTCGGTTATAGGATCAGTTATGAATTTGGCTCGGTTATGGACTCAGTTATGGGATTAGTTATGGGTTTGATTTTGGCTCAGTTATATGCTCAGTCATGGGCTCGATTATGGACTAGTTTAAAGGTTTGGTTATAACCACAATTATGATTGTGGATATGAGCTCATTTATTACCTCAACAATAAATACTAATTTACAAAATATAAAATATAAAAAAGTATAAATTACAAAATATAAAATATAAAGTATAAAATATAAAGTATAAAATATAAAGTATAAAATATAAAATATAAAATATAAAATATAAAGTATAAAATATAAAGTATAAAATATAAAATATAAAATATAAAGTATAAAGTATAAAATATAAAGTATAAATTAAAAAGTATAATATATAAAGTATAAAGTATAAAATATAAAATATAGAGTATAAAGTATAAAATACAAAATATAAAAAAATAAAAAATAAAATGTAAAATATGAAATATAAAGTATCACTACAACAATATAGGCCTTTCGTAGCGTTTGAAAAACGCTATTGTATTCTAACATAGCGTTTCAGAGAACGCCATGTAACGACATGCTATGTTAGGCCTTCGGCTTTAAATAGCAGAAGCAAAAACGCTACGAAAAGTGAAATTTCTATAGCGTTTTACGCTTGCAATCAAACAAAAACGCTACAGAATATACCAGTTTGTCTGTGTTTCTATAGCGTTTGTTTAGTCATATTGTAACATTCCCAATGTATGTTTCTATAGCGTTTATTATTTAATAGCGTTTATGAAACGCTATTGTCTATAATATTTATAACTTTTATTTATTGCCGATTTAGCTTTTTTCATATGTGTGTGTGTATATATATATTTATATATATGTACACACATATACATACATAAATACATACATAAACACACATATAAAACATATTTTCACAGACATCAAATAACTTTTCATATACCAAAACATAGTACTTCGTACACATCATTCAAATAACTCTTCATATATTCAAACTTAATATTTCATACATATTGTTTTACCAACTTTTATGTGCTAATATATCATACAATTTTGCAACAACAAGTTACTTACAAAACGGATAAATGATGGATTTAATCTTGCTTTGCTTATGATATTGGCTCCTTAACATCGACGACAGTGCTCCTGTAAATGTGAAATAAACAGAGAGGATGTTAGTAATTGTTATATCATACATTCTCAAAGTAAAAGAAATCTAGAGGAGAAGAAAAAAAATACTCCATTTGAAGGTAAGTACCTATGCTGAATACTGCAATGCTCAAAGGCAGCTACAGTTTGTCACGACGGTGCGATGTATGTAATGGAGGGCTTCAAGTGCTGAACTGTTTTGGCTAGCCGAAGGGCTGCGACGGTGGAGGGTCTGCGCAGGCTATGCTAGGCGATGAGGTCGGGGTTTTAGGGTGTAAGAGTTCTATACATGTAGGTGAAAGAGAGAGGTGGCTTTCAAATGAAGGGATTGCTCGTTCAACGAGTTCGGACAATGACCAAATGTAAGTGCTCAGGAGTTGCTTCCTGTGTTGATATTATTACCACGTCAGCCACGAATGTTGTTTTCCTTCTATGTCCTCGTTATTATTGCCATCTTCTATTTTTTTAACAAAAAAAAGAAACATAAGATAAAAGGAAATAAAAAAATTAGTATAATACTAAGTTGTTACGAAATGGTATGATAACCATGCAGGACTATCATTTTATGAAATGCCAAAAGGAAGGATGGAAGAAGATCGAAGGTAAAAGATGTTAGAACTTTTGTAATTACACAATTGTATTACAAACAGACAGCAACAACAATCACTGTTAACCAATTATGTCACAATTGTCACGTCAAACTATGTTTACAATAATCATAGAAAGCGTAACCAATTTGTGCATAAAATCAAAGATAAACAGAAAGTATTCTGTTTAAATAATGTCCGAGTCCAGAACTTTTCTGTTTCCTTGAAACAATATTGCCGTCGTATACACCAATCGACGTAGTTGCAATTTGTTTCCCAGGATAAAACGGACCAACTCCGTAGCTTAGTGCCAGCAAACGGAGCTCCGACGAACTGAAGTTGGTTATAGAAACTAGATCAGAGAATTACGTTGAAGAAGAAGGAATAATACAGCAGAAAAAGTGAATTCTGTCTTTGTTTTGGGCAGTGTATATATAGGCAAGGAGGAGTGCCTGTTCGCATGCATCAGTAACCGTCAGAACAGGAAAGGTTGCGACCCTTTAACCGCTCTGTTATTAATATGCATATGCTGAGAATTCAAATGGTTGTACTCGTTCAGTTAACAGACATTCCTTTCGAATTCTGGACTGAACAGACACACCTTTTAAAATTCTGAGAAAAAATATTCTCATGTCAGTGCACTAGCCCAATCAGCAACGTCGGCCATATCCAATCAGGAGACCCCAAGAGCCCCAAGGCCCAAGGCCCTTATCTATGACTTTTTAATGTATTTAATATGGCCAAGTCCACATCCTTTTATCATCCCTCTCTTTTTTATTTTACATAAGCCTATTTGGCTTCTAATATATAAGGAGAGATTGTGCTAATATTTCTATGATGTGGGACTTTAAATGTTGCCACCCCTATCTCTTCTTCTTCCCACTTTTCTCTTTCTTTGCTCATTCATTTTCCAACAATCCCCCACATGAATGAGCAATCGATCTTAGTTTCACGAACCATTTATCGCATCGGTTAAAGTAGCACAAGGGCTTTGAACTTTCCTAGTGATTACCTATTTGAATCACCGACGAATCAGTAGACATAGACTGTCCTTGAACTGTAAGCCTTTTGTGTAATTCCAAAGTAGATAACACACGATAAATGTTTCTTATAACCCTTCGTTCTCTGTATGTGTTCGTTTTTGCCTTGAACACCTGCCTGGTCTCATAAGTGCTTAGAGAATTTGGCCTCATAATTCTCTTTGAAGCGGCGCCTTCACACTTACGTAGGTGATTCTGTAAAGGGTATTCTTTAATTCCTCAAATACAGACATCATTAAAAGTATTAATACTTATCCTTATTCAACATATAATGCACTGACTTATCATAGGAATGGTTTGTGTATAACAGTGCCATCAAGTTTCTCTAAAACTTCATTGTCCCTTTGAACCTAGATCTTGGGATCTCCAGTCAACTAGGTGGGGTTTCCATTTCAGAAAAACCTTTAGTCTATAGGCCTTAGCCCCATTCCCTTCGATAAGGTTTGAACTTTCTCTCTTGGCAAGCCTTTTGTAAGTGGATCCGCTAAGTTATCTATAGATCGAATGTAATCTATTGTGATAACCCCATTAGAGAGAAGTTGTCTTATCGTTTTATGTCTACGACGAATATGCCTAGATTTACCATTGTATAGTGTACTATTAGCTCTTCCAATAGCTGATTGACTATCACAATGTATACATATTGGAGGCATAGGTTTGCTCCAATTAGGAATGTCTTCCAAGAAGCTTCGAATCCATTCTGCTTCTTCTGCAGTCTTATCTAGTGCAATAAACTCTGATTCCATCGTAGATCTAGCGATACAAGTCTGTTTGGATGATTTCCATGAAATTGCTCCATTTCCTAATGTGAACACATATCCACTTGTAGACTTTGTATCATTTGATCCAGTGATCCAATTTGCATCACTGTATCCTTCCACTATTGAAGGATAGTTTGTATAGTATAGACCATAACTCTGTGTATACTTTAGATATCCTAGAACTCTGATTATCGCTTTCCAATGATGTTTACCAGGATTGCTGGTAAATCTACTTAGTTTGCTTACAGCATATGCGATATCAGGCCTAGTACAGTTCATAACATACATGATACTTCCTAGTATACGAGAGTATTCCAATTGGTAAATACCGTCACCAGTGTTCTTTACCCAATTTTGGTTCATATCTACTGGTGATTTTGCAATAGTTACATTATATTGCTTGAATTTCTCAAGTATTTTGGTGATGTAATGCGATTGGGATAATGCATATCCCTGTGGTGTTCTCAGAATTTTTACACCCAATATTACATCAGCCAGTCCTAGGTCTTTCATATCGAATCTAGAGGATAACATATCCTTTGTAGATGTTATTATGACCTTGTTGTTGCCTAGGATCAATAGGTCATCAACATAAAGACAAACAATGACATATCCAATGTGTGTATGTTTTATGTACACACATTTATCTGATTCATTTATCGTGAATCCATTTGATAACATAGTATTGTCAAACTTCTCATGCCACTGTTTTGGAGCTTGCTTAAGGCCATAAAGTGATTTTACCAGTTTGCAAACTTTATGCTCATTTTCTGAGCTTAGAAATCCTTCAGGTTGTTTCATATAGATTTCCTCCTCTAGTTCACCATTCAAGAATGCAGTTTTAACATCCATTTGATGTATTTCCAAGTCATGTACGGATGCAATTGCAATGAGCATTCTAATTGATGTTATCCTCGTTACAGGTGAATATGTATCGAAATAGTCCAGGTCTTCCTTTTGTCTAAATCCTTGGACTACCAGACGAGCTTTGTACTTGTCTATTGAACCATCAGGTTTCAATTTCTTTTTAAATATCCATTTATTACCTAAGGCCTTACATCCTTGAGGTAAATCAACCAATTCCCATGTATGATTTGACATAATGGATTCAATTTCATTGTTAATTGCCTCCTTCCAATAAGGGGCATCATTGGAAGACATAGCTTGTTTGTATGTCAATGGATCATCTTCTAACATAAATGTATAGAAGTCCGGTCCAAAGGTTTTTAAAGTCCTTGACCTTTTACTTTTTCTTGGTTCCTCCACTTGCTGCTCAACACTACTTTACTGAATGTTATTTTGTTCAGCGTCCTCAATAGAGTAAGGAACTTCAATTTCCCTTGGTCTCTTAGGTGCATGATTTTCAGTACCATGTTTCAAGGGAAATATATGTTCGAAAAATCTAGCATTTCTCGACTCAATGATGGTATTTTCATGAATATCATCAATTTCAGATTTGTGTACCAAAAATCGATATGCAGCACTGTTTTGTGCATATCCAATGAATACACAATCAATTGTTTTTGGTCCAATTTTGACCTTCTTTGGTTTTGGTACCTCTACTTTGGCAAGACACCCCCACACTTTTAGGTATTTGTAGGATGGTGGTCTGTTTTTCCAAAGTTCGTGAGGAGATTTAGATATTTTCTTTCGGGGTATTTTATTTAAAATATGATTTGCCGAAAGAATAGCTTCTCCCCAATAGTTATCTGGCAAGCCAGAGCTAATTAGTAAGGCATTCATCATTTCTTTAAGAGTTCTATTTTTCCGTTCGGCTATACCGTTGGATTGAGGTGAATACGGGGCTGTAGTTTGATGTATAATTCCATGTTCAGCACAGAATTCCTCAAATGGAGACTCGTATTCTCCTCCTCTATCACTTCTTAAAGATTTTATTTTCTTGTTGAGTTGATTCTCAACTTCTGCCTTATACTGTTTAAACATTTCGAATGCTTCGTCCTTACTTCTAAGGAGATACACATGACAGTATCTGGTACAATCATCAATGAATGTAATAAAGTACCTTTTTCCACCTCTAGTTTGACACATTTTCAAATCGCATACATCAGTATGTATTAAGTCTAGAGGTTCTGTCACTCGTTCAACATGATGAAACGAGGTTCTTGTCAATTTTGCTTCTGCACAAACTTGACATTTATAGTTGGAATCTATATTGCATTTTGGTATAAATTCTAGATTAATCAATTTTCGCAATGTATCAAAGTTTACATGCCCTAATCTAGAATGCCATATGTTAGAAGATTCAACGATATAAGCAGAAGATTCACTTTCATTCATTTCAGTGCGTGGTACAATAGTGGTTACATTTGCTTTAAATAAACCATCACACACATAACCTCTTCCAACATACACCCCATTCTTGGAAAGAACAAATTTGTCAGCTTCAAAGATCAATTTGAAGCCATGCTTGCTCAGCAACGATCCTGAAATCAGGTTCTTGCGAATTTCTGGAACATGGAGAACATCATTTAAAGTCAGTTCCTTTCCAGAAGTCAGTTTCAGCACAACTTTTCCTTTTCCTTCGACCTTGGAAGTGGAAGAATTGCCCATAAAAAGTTGTTCAGCATCAGTTGCAGTTTTATAGGTTGTAAACATCCACTTGTTAGCACATATGTGTCGAGTGGCTCCAGTGTCTACAAACCATTCCTTTGAGTTGCCAATAAGGTTGCATTCTGATATTACTGCACATAAATCAAGATCAGAAATACCTTTCGAAACATCAGCCGTATTTGCTTCCAACTTCTTCTTTTTAGGCGCACGACATTCGGCTGCTTTGTGCCCCTTCTTTCCACAGTTGTGGCAAGAACCCAGAAATTTCTTTGACTTCTTAGGAGCGTTCTCCCTTTTTCTTTTGTTAGTTTTGTCTGACTCAACAACATTTGCTTTGGCAGCAATATTCTGAGAAATCTTTTTCTCAGAATTTCTGTTATCTTCCTCAATGCGAAGCCGAACTATGAGATCTTCCATTGTCATTTCCTTACGCTTGTGCTTAAGGTAATTTTTAAAATCCTTCCAAGAAGGAGGCAATTTCTCAATAGTTGCAGCAACTTGAAAAGTCTCGCTAAGAGTCATCTTTTCATCTTCTAATTGACGGATGATAAGTTGCAGTTCTTGAGCTTGACTTATCACCGTTTTTGAGTCAACCATTTTGAAGTCTAGAAATTTTCCAGCAATGAATTTCTTCATGCCTGCATCTTCAGTTTTGTACTTCTTTTCCAGAGCCAACCAGAGTTGTTTGGACGTTGCAAAAGTACAATAAACATTGTAGAGGCTATCATCCAGACCATTCAGAATATAGTTTTTGCACATGAAATCTGAATTTGTCCAGATATTAAGTGCCTCTACTTTAGTAGCATCAGGTTCGAGTTCGTCTACCACAGGAGCCTCTTCAGTCAGAAACTTTGCAAGGCTTAGTGTTGTTAAATAAAACAACATTTTCTGTTGCCAGCGCTTGAAATTGATTCCATTGAACTTCTCTGGCCTTTCGCCATGAGACAGAGCCATTGTCGGAAGCACAGGCGCTGGCTGAGCAGTTTTCACCGTCTGAATCGGTGCAGAATCAGTGCTGCTGTTTTTTGTCATCTGCAACAAAATATTGTTTCAAGATTGTTAGAACTTTTGTAATTACACAATTGTATTACAAACAGACAGCAACAACAATCACTGTTAACCAATTATGTCACAATTGTCACGTCAAACTATGTTTACAATAATCATAGAAAGCGTAACCAATTTGTGCATAAAATCAAAGATAAACAGAAAGTATTCTGTTTAAATAATGTCCGAGTCCAGAACTTTTCTGTTTCCTTGAAACAATATTGCCGTCGTATACACCAATCGACGTAGTTGCAATTTGTTTCCCAGGATAAAACGGACCAACTCCGTAGCTTAGTGCCAGCAAACGGAGCTCCGACGAACTGAAGTTGGTTATAGAAACTAGATCAGAGAATTACGTTGAAGAAGAAGGAATAATACAGCAGAAAAAGTGAATTCTGTCTTTGTTTTGGGCAGTGTATATATAGGCAAGGAGGAGTGCCTGTTCGCATGCATCAGTAACCGTCAGAACAGGAAAGGTTGCGACCCTTTAACCGCTCTTATATTAATATGCATATGCTGAGAATTCAAATGGTTGTACTCGTTCAGTTAACAGACATTCCTTTCGAATTCTGGACTGAACAGACACACCTTTTAAAATTCTGAGAAAAAATATTCTCATGTCAGTGCACTAGCCCAATCAGCAACGTCGGCCATATCCAATCAGGAGACCCCAAGAGCCCCAAGGCCCAAGGCCCTTATCTATGACTTTTTAATGTATTTAATATGGCCAAGTCCACATCCTTTTATCATCCCTCTCTTTTTTATTTTACATAAGCCTATTTGGCTTCTAATATATAAGGAGAGATTGTGCTAATATTTCTATGATGTGGGACTTTAAATGTTGCCACCCCTATCTCTTCTTCTTCCCACTTTTCTCTTTCTTTGCTCATTCATTTTCCAACAATCCCCCACATGAATGAGCAATCGATCTTAGTTTCACGAACCATTTATCGCATCGGTTAAAGTAGCACAAGGGCTTTGAACTTTCCTAGTGATTACCTATTTGAATCACCGGCGAATCAGTAGACATAGACTGTCCTTGAACTGTAAGCCTTTTGTGTAATTCCAAAGTAGATAACACACGATAAATGTTTCTTATAACCCTTCGTTCTCTGTATGTGTTCGTTTTTGCCTTGAACACCTGCCTGGTCTCATAAGTGCTTAGAGAATTTGGCCTCATAATTCTCTTTGAAGCGGCGCCTTCACACTTACGTAGGTGATTCTGTAAAGGGTATTCTTTAATTCCTCAAATACAGACATCATTAAAAGTATTAATACTTATCCTTATTCAACATATAATGCACTGACTTATCATAGGAATGGTTTGTGTATAACAGTGCCATCAAGTTTCTCTAAAACTTCATTGTCCCTTTGAACCTAGATCTTGGGATCTCCAGTCAACTAGGTGGGGTTTCCATTTCAGAAAAACCTTTAGTCTATAGGCCTTAGCCCCATTCCCTTCGATAAGGTTTGAACTTTCTCTCTTGGCAAGCCTTTTGTAAGTGGATCCGCTAAGTTATCTATAGATCGAATGTAATCTATTGTGATAACCCCATTAGAGAGAAGTTGTCTTATCGTTTTATGTCTACGACGAATATGCCTAGATTTACCATTGTATAGTGTACTATTAGCTCTTCCAATAGCTGATTGACTATCACAATGTATACATATTGGAGGCATAGGTTTGCTCCAATTAGGAATGTCTTCCAAGAAGCTTCGAATCCATTCTGCTTCTTCTGCAGTCTTATCTAGTGCAATAAACTCTGATTCCATCGTAGATCTAGCGATACAAGTCTGTTTGGATGATTTCCATGAAATTGCTCCATTTCCTAATGTGAACACGTATCCACTTGTAGACTTTGTATCATTTGATCCAGTGATCCAATTTGCATCACTGTATCCTTCCACTATTGAAGGATAGTTTGTATAGTATAGACCATAACTCTGTGTATACTTTAGATATCCTAGAACTCTGATTATCGCTTTCCAATGATGTTTACCAGGATTGCTGGTAAATCTACTTAGTTTGCTTACAGCATATGCGATATCAGGCCTAGTACAGTTCATAACATACATGATACTTCCTAGTATACGAGAGTATTCCAATTGGTAAATACCGTCACCAGTGTTCTTTACCCAATTTTGGTTCATATCTACTGGTGATTTTGCAATAGTTACATTATATTGCTTGAATTTCTCAAGTATTTTGGTGATGTAATGCGATTGGGATAATGCATATCCCTGTGGTGTTCTCAGAATTTTTACACCCAATATTACATCAGCCAGTCCTAGGTCTTTCATATCGAATCTAGAGGATAACATATCCTTTGTAGATGTTATTATGACCTTGTTGTTGCCTAGGATCAATAGGTCATCAACATAAAGACAAACAATGACATATCCAATGTGTGTATGTTTTATGTACACACATTTATCTGATTCATTTATCGTGAATCCATTTGATAACATAGTATTGTCAAACTTCTCATGCCACTGTTTTGGAGCTTGCTTAAGGCCATAAAGTGATTTTACCAGTTTGCAAACTTTATGCTCATTTTCTGAGCTTAGAAATCCTTCAGGTTGTTTCATATAGATTTCCTCCTCTAGTTCACCATTCAAGAATGCAGTTTTAACATCCATTTGATGTATTTCCAAGTCATGTACGGATGCAATTGCAATGAGCATTCTAATTGATGTTATCCTCGTTACAGGTGAATATGTATCGAAATAGTCCAGGTCTTCCTTTTGTCTAAATCCTTGGACTACCAGACGAGCTTTGTACTTGTCTATTGAACCATCAGGTTTCAATTTCTTTTTAAATATCCATTTATTACCTAAGGCCTTACATCCTTGAGGTAAATCAACCAATTCCCATGTATGATTTGACATAATGGATTCAATTTCATTGTTAATTGCCTCCTTCCAATAAGGGGCATCATTGGAAGACATAGCTTGTTTGTATGTCAATGGATCATCTTCTAACATAAATGTATAGAAGTCCGGTCCAAAGGTTTTTAAAGTCCTTGACCTTTTACTTTTTCTTGGTTCCTCCACTTGCTGCTCAACACTACTTTGCTGAATGTTATTTTGTTCAGCGTCCTCAATAGAGTAAGGAACTTCAATTTCCCTTGGTCTCTTAGGTGCATGATTTTCAGTACCATGTTTCAAGGGAAATATATGTTCGAAAAATCTAGCATTTCTCGACTCAATGATGGTATTTTCATGAATATCATCAATTTCAGATTTGTGTACCAAAAATCGATATGCAGCACTGTTTTGTGCATATCCAATGAATACACAATCAATTGTTTTTGGTCCAATTTTGACCTTCTTTGGTTTTGGTACCTCTACTTTGGCAAGACACCCCCACACTTTTAGGTATTTGTAGGATGGTGGTCTGTTTTTCCAAAGTTCGTGAGGAGATTTAGATATTTTCTTTCGGGGTATTTTATTTAAAATATGATTTGCCGAAAGAATAGCTTCTCCCCAATAGTTATCTGGCAAGCCAGAGCTAATTAGTAAGGCATTCATCATTTCTTTAAGAGTTCTATTTTTCCGTTCGGCTATACCGTTGGATTGAGGTGAATACGGGGCTGTAGTTTGATGTATAATTCCATGTTCAGCACAGAATTCCTCAAATGGAGACTCGTATTCTCCTCCTCTATCACTTCTTAAAGATTTTATTTTCTTGTTGAGTTGATTCTCAACTTCTGCCTTATACTGTTTAAACATTTCGAATGCTTCGTCCTTACTTCTAAGGAGATACACATGACAGTATCTGGTACAATCATCAATGAATGTAATAAAGTACCTTTTTCCACCTCTAGTTTGACACATTTTCAAATCGCATACATCAGTATGTATTAAGTCTAGAGGTTCTGTCACTCGTTCAACATGATGAAACGAGGTTCTTGTCAATTTTGCTTCTGCACAAACTTGACATTTATAGTTGGAATCTATATTGCATTTTGGTATAAATTCTAGATTAATCAATTTTCGCAATGTATCAAAGTTTACATGCCCTAATCTAGAATGCCATATGTTAGAAGATTCAACGATATAAGCAGAAGATTCACTTTCATTCATTTCAGTGCGTGGTACAATAGTGGTTACATTTGCTTTAAATAAACCATCACACACATAACCTCTTCCAACATACACCCCATTCTTGGAAAGAACAAATTTGTCAGCTTCAAAGATCAATTTGAAGCCATGCTTGCTCAGCAACGATCCTGAAATCAGGTTCTTGCGAATTTCTGGAACATGGAGAACATCATTTAAAGTCAGTTCCTTTCCAGAAGTCAGTTTCAGCACAACTTTTCCTTTTCCTTCGACCTTGGAAGTGGAAGAATTGCCCATAAAAAGTTGTTCAGCATCAGTTGCAGTTTTATAGGTTGTAAACATCCACTTGTTAGCACATATGTGTCGAGTGGCTCCAGTGTCTACAAACCATTCCTTTGAGTTGCCAATAAGGTTGCATTCTGATATTACTGCACATAAATCAAGATCAGAAATACCTTTCGAAACATCAGCCGTATTTGCTTCCAACTTCTTCTTTTTAGGCGCACGACATTCGGCTGCTTTGTGCCCCTTCTTTCCACAGTTGTGGCAAGAACCCAGAAATTTCTTTGACTTCTTAGGAGCGTTCTCCCTTTTTCTTTTGTTAGTTTTGTCTGACTCAACAACATTTGCTTTGGCAGCAATATTCTGAGAAATCTTTTTCTCAGAATTTCTGTTATCTTCCTCAATGCGAAGCCGAACTATGAGATCTTCCATTGTCATTTCCTTACGCTTGTGCTTAAGGTAATTTTTAAAATCCTTCCAAGAAGGAGGCAATTTCTCAATAGTTGCAGCAACTTGAAAAGTCTCGCTAAGAGTCATCTTTTCATCTTCTAATTGACGGATGATAAGTTGCAGTTCTTGAGCTTGACTTATCACCGTTTTTGAGTCAACCATTTTGAAGTCTAGAAATTTTCCAGCAATGAATTTCTTCATGCCTGCATCTTCAGTTTTGTACTTCTTTTCCAGAGCCAACCAGAGTTGTTTGGACGTTGCAAAAGTACAATAAACATTGTAGAGGCTATCATCCAGACCATTCAGAATATAGTTTTTGCACATGAAATCTGAATTTGTCCAGATATTAAGTGCCTCTACTTTAGTAGCATCAGGTTCGAGTTCGTCTACCACAGGAGCCTCTTCAGTCAGAAACTTTGCAAGGCTTAGTGTTGTTAAATAAAACAACATTTTCTGTTGCCAGCGCTTGAAATTGATTCCATTGAACTTCTCTGGCCTTTCGCCATGAGACAGAGCCATTGTCGGAAGCACAGGCGCTGGCTGAGCAGTTTTCACCGTCTGAATCGGTGCAGAATCAGTGCTGCTGTTTTTTGTCATCTGCAACAAAATATTGTTTCAAGATTGTTAGAACTTTTGTAATTACACAATTGTATTACAAACAGACAGCAACAACAATCACTGTTAACCAATTATGTCACAATTGTCACGTCAAACTATGTTTACAATAATCATAGAAAGCGTAACCAATTTGTGCATAAAATCAAAGATAAACAGAAAGTATTCTGTTTAAATAATGTCCGAGTCCAGAACTTTTCTGTTTCCTTGAAACAATATTGCCGTCGTATACACCAATCGACGTAGTTGCAATTTGTTTCCCAGGATAAAACGGACCAACTCCGTAGCTTAGTGCCAGCAAACGGAGCTCCGACGAACTGAAGTTGGTTATAGAAACTAGATCAGAGAATTACGTTGAAGAAGAAGGAATAATACAGCAGAAAAAGTGAATTCTGTCTTTGTTTTGGGCAGTGTATATATAGGCAAGGAGGAGTGCCTGTTCGCATGCATCAGTAACCGTCAGAACAGGAAAGGTTGCGACCCTTTAACCGCTCTGTTATTAATATGCATATGCTGAGAATTCAAATGGTTGTACTCGTTCAGTTAACAGACATTCCTTTCGAATTCTGGACTGAACAGACACACCTTTTAAAATTCTGAGAAAAAATATTCTCATGTCAGTGCACTAGCCCAATCAGCAACGTCGGCCATATCCAATCAGGAGACCCCAAGAGCCCCAAGGCCCAAGGCCCTTATCTATGACTTTTTAATGTATTTAATATGGCCAAGTCCACATCCTTTTATCATCCCTCTCTTTTTTATTTTACATAAGCCTATTTGGCTTCTAATATATAAGGAGAGATTGTGCTAATATTTCTATGATGTGGGACTTTAAATGTTGCCACCCCTATCTCTTCTTCTTCCCACTTTTCTCTTTCTTTGCTCATTCATTTTCCAACAATCCCCCACATGAATGAGCAATCGATCTTAGTTTCACGAACCATTTATCGCATCGGTTAAAGTAGCACAAGGGCTTTGAACTTTCCTAGTGATTACCTATTTGAATCACCGGCGAATCAGTAGACATAGACTGTCCTTGAACTGTAAGCCTTTTGTGTAATTCCAAAGTAGATAACACACGATAAATGTTTCTTATAACCCTTCGTTCTCTGTATGTGTTCGTTTTTGCCTTGAACACCTGCCTGGTCTCATAAGTGCTTAGAGAATTTGGCCTCATAATTCTCTTTGAAGCGGCGCCTTCACACTTACGTAGGTGATTCTGTAAAGGGTATTCTTTAATTCCTCAAATACAGACATCATTAAAAGTATTAATACTTATCCTTATTCAACATATAATGCACTGACTTATCATAGGAATGGTTTGTGTATAACAGTGCCATCAAGTTTCTCTAAAACTTCATTGTCCCTTTGAACCTAGATCTTGGGATCTCCAGTCAACTAGGTGGGGTTTCCATTTCAGAAAAACCTTTAGTCTATAGGCCTTAGCCCCATTCCCTTCGATAAGGTTTGAACTTTCTCTCTTGGCAAGCCTTTTGTAAGTGGATCCGCTAAGTTATCTATAGATCGAATGTAATCTATTGTGATAACCCCATTAGAGAGAAGTTGTCTTATCGTTTTATGTCTACGACGAATATGCCTAGATTTACCATTGTATAGTGTACTATTAGCTCTTCCAATAGCTGATTGACTATCACAATGTATACATATTGGAGGCATAGGTTTGCTCCAATTAGGAATGTCTTCCAAGAAGCTTCGAATCCATTCTGCTTCTTCTGCAGTCTTATCTAGTGCAATAAACTCTGATTCCATCGTAGATCTAGCGATACAAGTCTGTTTGGATGATTTCCATGAAATTGCTCCATTTCCTAATGTGAACACGTATCCACTTGTAGACTTTGTATCATTTGATCCAGTGATCCAATTTGCATCACTGTATCCTTCCACTATTGAAGGATAGTTTGTATAGTATAGACCATAACTCTGTGTATACTTTAGATATCCTAGAACTCTGATTATCGCTTTCCAATGATGTTTACCAGGATTGCTGGTAAATCTACTTAGTTTGCTTACAGCATATGCGATATCAGGCCTAGTACAGTTCATAACATACATGATACTTCCTAGTATACGAGAGTATTCCAATTGGTAAATACCGTCACCAGTGTTCTTTACCCAATTTTGGTTCATATCTACTGGTGATTTTGCAATAGTTACATTATATTGCTTGAATTTCTCAAGTATTTTGGTGATGTAATGCGATTGGGATAATGCATATCCCTGTGGTGTTCTCAGAATTTTTACACCCAATATTACATCAGCCAGTCCTAGGTCTTTCATATCGAATCTAGAGGATAACATATCCTTTGTAGATGTTATTATGACCTTGTTGTTGCCTAGGATCAATAGGTCATCAACATAAAGACAAACAATGACATATCCAATGTGTGTATGTTTTATGTACACACATTTATCTGATTCATTTATCGTGAATCCATTTGATAACATAGTATTGTCAAACTTCTCATGCCACTGTTTTGGAGCTTGCTTAAGGCCATAAAGTGATTTTACCAGTTTGCAAACTTTATGCTCATTTTCTGAGCTTAGAAATCCTTCAGGTTGTTTCATATAGATTTCCTCCTCTAGTTCACCATTCAAGAATGCAGTTTTAACATCCATTTGATGTATTTCCAAGTCATGTACGGATGCAATTGCAATGAGCATTCTAATTGATGTTATCCTCGTTACAGGTGAATATGTATCGAAATAGTCCAGGTCTTCCTTTTGTCTAAATCCTTGGACTACCAGACGAGCTTTGTACTTGTCTATTGAACCATCAGGTTTCAATTTCTTTTTAAATATCCATTTATTACCTAAGGCCTTACATCCTTGAGGTAAATCAACCAATTCCCATGTATGATTTGACATAATGGATTCAATTTCATTGTTAATTGCCTCCTTCCAATAAGGGGCATCATTGGAAGACATAGCTTGTTTGTATGTCAATGGATCATCTTCTAACATAAATGTATAGAAGTCCGGTCCAAAGGTTTTTAAAGTCCTTGACCTTTTACTTTTTCTTGGTTCCTCCACTTGCTGCTCAACACTACTTTGCTGAATGTTATTTTGTTCAGCGTCCTCAATAGAGTAAGGAACTTCAATTTCCCTTGGTCTCTTAGGTGCATGATTTTCAGTACCATGTTTCAAGGGAAATATATGTTCGAAAAATCTAGCATTTCTCGACTCAATGATGGTATTTTCATGAATATCATCAATTTCAGATTTGTGTACCAAAAATCGATATGCAGCACTGTTTTGTGCATATCCAATGAATACACAATCAATTGTTTTTGGTCCAATTTTGACCTTCTTTGGTTTTGGTACCTCTACTTTGGCAAGACACCCCCACACTTTTAGGTATTTGTAGGATGGTGGTCTGTTTTTCCAAAGTTCGTGAGGAGATTTAGATATTTTCTTTCGGGGTATTTTATTTAAAATATGATTTGCCGAAAGAATAGCTTCTCCCCAATAGTTATCTGGCAAGCCAGAGCTAATTAGTAAGGCATTCATCATTTCTTTAAGAGTTCTATTTTTCCGTTCGGCTATACCGTTGGATTGAGGTGAATACGGGGCTGTAGTTTGATGTATAATTCCATGTTCAGCACAGAATTCCTCAAATGGAGACTCGTATTCTCCTCCTCTATCACTTCTTAAAGATTTTATTTTCTTGTTGAGTTGATTCTCAACTTCTGCCTTATACTGTTTAAACATTTCGAATGCTTCGTCCTTACTTCTAAGGAGATACACATGACAGTATCTGGTACAATCATCAATGAATGTAATAAAGTACCTTTTTCCACCTCTAGTTTGACACATTTTCAAATCGCATACATCAGTATGTATTAAGTCTAGAGGTTCTGTCACTCGTTCAACATGATGAAACGAGGTTCTTGTCAATTTTGCTTCTGCACAAACTTGACATTTATAGTTGGAATCTATATTGCATTTTGGTATAAATTCTAGATTAATCAATTTTCGCAATGTATCAAAGTTTACATGCCCTAATCTAGAATGCCATATGTTAGAAGATTCAACGATATAAGCAGAAGATTCACTTTCATTCATTTCAGTGCGTGGTACAATAGTGGTTACATTTGCTTTAAATAAACCATCACACACATAACCTCTTCCAACATACACCCCATTCTTGGAAAGAACAAATTTGTCAGCTTCAAAGATCAATTTGAAGCCATGCTTGCTCAGCAACGATCCTGAAATCAGGTTCTTGCGAATTTCTGGAACATGGAGAACATCATTTAAAGTCAGTTCCTTTCCAGAAGTCAGTTTCAGCACAACTTTTCCTTTTCCTTCGACCTTGGAAGTGGAAGAATTGCCCATAAAAAGTTGTTCAGCATCAGTTGCAGTTTTATAGGTTGTAAACATCCACTTGTTAGCACATATGTGTCGAGTGGCTCCAGTGTCTACAAACCATTCCTTTGAGTTGCCAATAAGGTTGCATTCTGATATTACTGCACATAAATCAAGATCAGAAATACCTTTCGAAACATCAGCCGTATTTGCTTCCAACTTCTTCTTTTTAGGCGCACGACATTCGGCTGCTTTGTGCCCCTTCTTTCCACAGTTGTGGCAAGAACCCAGAAATTTCTTTGACTTCTTAGGAGCGTTCTCCCTTTTTCTTTTGTTAGTTTTGTCTGACTCAACAACATTTGCTTTGGCAGCAATATTCTGAGAAATCTTTTTCTCAGAATTTCTGTTATCTTCCTCAATGCGAAGCCGAACTATGAGATCTTCCATTGTCATTTCCTTACGCTTGTGCTTAAGGTAATTTTTAAAATCCTTCCAAGAAGGAGGCAATTTCTCAATAGTTGCAGCAACTTGAAAAGTCTCGCTAAGAGTCATCTTTTCATCTTCTAATTGACGGATGATAAGTTGCAGTTCTTGAGCTTGACTTATCACCGTTTTTGAGTCAACCATTTTGAAGTCTAGAAATTTTCCAGCAATGAATTTCTTCATGCCTGCATCTTCAGTTTTGTACTTCTTTTCCAGAGCCAACCAGAGTTGTTTGGACGTTGCAAAAGTACAATAAACATTGTAGAGGCTATCATCCAGACCATTCAGAATATAGTTTTTGCACATGAAATCTGAATTTGTCCAGATATTAAGTGCCTCTACTTTAGTAGCATCAGGTTCGAGTTCGTCTACCACAGGAGCCTCTTCAGTCAGAAACTTTGCAAGGCTTAGTGTTGTTAAATAAAACAACATTTTCTGTTGCCAGCGCTTGAAATTGATTCCATTGAACTTCTCTGGCCTTTCGCCATGAGACAGAGCCATTGTCGGAAGCACAGGCGCTGGCTGAGCAGTTTTCACCGTCTGAATCGGTGCAGAATCAGTGCTGCTGTTTTTTGTCATCTGCAACAAAATATTGTTTCAAGATTGTTAGAACTTTTGTAATTACACAATTGTATTACAAACAGACAGCAACAACAATCACTGTTAACCAATTATGTCACAATTGTCACGTCAAACTATGTTTACAATAATCATAGAAAGCGTAACCAATTTGTGCATAAAATCAAAGATAAACAGAAAGTATTCTGTTTAAATAATGTCCGAGTCCAGAACTTTTCTGTTTCCTTGAAACAATATTGCCGTCGTATACACCAATCGACGTAGTTGCAATTTGTTTCCCAGGATAAAACGGACCAACTCCGTAGCTTAGTGCCAGCAAACGGAGCTCCGACGAACTGAAGTTGGTTATAGAAACTAGATCAGAGAATTACGTTGAAGAAGAAGGAATAATACAGCAGAAAAAGTGAATTCTGTCTTTGTTTTGGGCAGTGTATATATAGGCAAGGAGGAGTGCCTGTTCGCATGCATCAGTAACCGTCAGAACAGGAAAGGTTGCGACCCTTTAACCGCTCTGTTATTAATATGCATATGCTGAGAATTCAAATGGTTGTACTCGTTCAGTTAACAGACATTCCTTTCGAATTCTGGACTGAACAGACACACCTTTTAAAATTCTGAGAAAAAATATTCTCATGTCAGTGCACTAGCCCAATCAGCAACGTCGGCCATATCCAATCAGGAGACCCCAAGAGCCCCAAGGCCCAAGGCCCTTATCTATGACTTTTTAATGTATTTAATATGGCCAAGTCCACATCCTTTTATCATCCCTCTCTTTTTTATTTTACATAAGCCTATTTGGCTTCTAATATATAAGGAGAGATTGTGCTAATATTTCTATGATGTGGGACTTTAAATGTTGCCACCCCTATCTCTTCTTCTTCCCACTTTTCTCTTTCTTTGCTCATTCATTTTCCAACAATCCCCCACATGAATGAGCAATCGATCTTAGTTTCACGAACCATTTATCGCATCGGTTAAAGTAGCACAAGGGC
This sequence comes from Allium sativum, assembly GCA_030737875.1. Classification (NCBI taxonomy): domain Eukaryota; kingdom Viridiplantae; phylum Streptophyta; class Magnoliopsida; order Asparagales; family Amaryllidaceae; genus Allium; species Allium sativum. The sequence continues at coordinate 469,625,883 of CM060910.1, forward strand.
TTTGAACTTTCCTAGTGATTACCTATTTGAATCACCGGCGAATCAGTAGACATAGACTGTCCTTGAACTGTAAGCCTTTTGTGTAATTCCAAAGTAGATAACACACGATAAATGTTTCTTATAACCCTTCGTTCTCTGTATGTGTTCGTTTTTGCCTTGAACACCTGCCTGGTCTCATAAGTGCTTAGAGAATTTGGCCTCATAATTCTCTTTGAAGCGGCGCCTTCACACTTACGTAGGTGATTCTGTAAAGGGTATTCTTTAATTCCTCAAATACAGACATCATTAAAAGTATTAATACTTATCCTTATTCAACATATAATGCACTGACTTATCATAGGAATGGTTTGTGTATAACAGTGCCATCAAGTTTCTCTAAAACTTCATTGTCCCTTTGAACCTAGATCTTGGGATCTCCAGTCAACTAGGTGGGGTTTCCATTTCAGAAAAACCTTTAGTCTATAGGCCTTAGCCCCATTCCCTTCGATAAGGTTTGAACTTTCTCTCTTGGCAAGCCTTTTGTAAGTGGATCCGCTAAGTTATCTATAGATCGAATGTAATCTATTGTGATAACCCCATTAGAGAGAAGTTGTCTTATCGTTTTATGTCTACGACGAATATGCCTAGATTTACCATTGTATAGTGTACTATTAGCTCTTCCAATAGCTGATTGACTATCACAATGTATACATATTGGAGGCATAGGTTTGCTCCAATTAGGAATGTCTTCCAAGAAGCTTCGAATCCATTCTGCTTCTTCTGCAGTCTTATCTAGTGCAATAAACTCTGATTCCATCGTAGATCTAGCGATACAAGTCTGTTTGGATGATTTCCATGAAATTGCTCCATTTCCTAATGTGAACACGTATCCACTTGTAGACTTTGTATCATTTGATCCAGTGATCCAATTTGCATCACTGTATCCTTCCACTATTGAAGGATAGTTTGTATAGTATAGACCATAACTCTGTGTATACTTTAGATATCCTAGAACTCTGATTATCGCTTTCCAATGATGTTTACCAGGATTGCTGGTAAATCTACTTAGTTTGCTTACAGCATATGCGATATCAGGCCTAGTACAGTTCATAACATACATGATACTTCCTAGTATACGAGAGTATTCCAATTGGTAAATACCGTCACCAGTGTTCTTTACCCAATTTTGGTTCATATCTACTGGTGATTTTGCAATAGTTACATTATATTGCTTGAATTTCTCAAGTATTTTGGTGATGTAATGCGATTGGGATAATGCATATCCCTGTGGTGTTCTCAGAATTTTTACACCCAATATTACATCAGCCAGTCCTAGGTCTTTCATATCGAATCTAGAGGATAACATATCCTTTGTAGATGTTATTATGACCTTGTTGTTGCCTAGGATCAATAGGTCATCAACATAAAGACAAACAATGACATATCCAATGTGTGTATGTTTTATGTACACACATTTATCTGATTCATTTATCGTGAATCCATTTGATAACATAGTATTGTCAAACTTCTCATGCCACTGTTTTGGAGCTTGCTTAAGGCCATAAAGTGATTTTACCAGTTTGCAAACTTTATGCTCATTTTCTGAGCTTAGAAATCCTTCAGGTTGTTTCATATAGATTTCCTCCTCTAGTTCACCATTCAAGAATGCAGTTTTAACATCCATTTGATGTATTTCCAAGTCATGTACGGATGCAATTGCAATGAGCATTCTAATTGATGTTATCCTCGTTACAGGTGAATATGTATCGAAATAGTCCAGGTCTTCCTTTTGTCTAAATCCTTGGACTACCAGACGAGCTTTGTACTTGTCTATTGAACCATCAGGTTTCAATTTCTTTTTAAATATCCATTTATTACCTAAGGCCTTACATCCTTGAGGTAAATCAACCAATTCCCATGTATGATTTGACATAATGGATTCAATTTCATTGTTAATTGCCTCCTTCCAATAAGGGGCATCATTGGAAGACATAGCTTGTTTGTATGTCAATGGATCATCTTCTAACATAAATGTATAGAAGTCCGGTCCAAAGGTTTTTAAAGTCCTTGACCTTTTACTTTTTCTTGGTTCCTCCACTTGCTGCTCAACACTACTTTGCTGAATGTTATTTTGTTCAGCGTCCTCAATAGAGTAAGGAACTTCAATTTCCCTTGGTCTCTTAGGTGCATGATTTTCAGTACCATGTTTCAAGGGAAATATATGTTCGAAAAATCTAGCATTTCTCGACTCAATGATGGTATTTTCATGAATATCATCAATTTCAGATTTGTGTACCAAAAATCGATATGCAGCACTGTTTTGTGCATATCCAATGAATACACAATCAATTGTTTTTGGTCCAATTTTGACCTTCTTTGGTTTTGGTACCTCTACTTTGGCAAGACACCCCCACACTTTTAGGTATTTGTAGGATGGTGGTCTGTTTTTCCAAAGTTCGTGAGGAGATTTAGATATTTTCTTTCGGGGTATTTTATTTAAAATATGATTTGCCGAAAGAATAGCTTCTCCCCAATAGTTATCTGGCAAGCCAGAGCTAATTAGTAAGGCATTCATCATTTCTTTAAGAGTTCTATTTTTCCGTTCGGCTATACCGTTGGATTGAGGTGAATACGGGGCTGTAGTTTGATGTATAATTCCATGTTCAGCACAGAATTCCTCAAATGGAGACTCGTATTCTCCTCCTCTATCACTTCTTAAAGATTTTATTTTCTTGTTGAGTTGATTCTCAACTTCTGCCTTATACTGTTTAAACATTTCGAATGCTTCGTCCTTACTTCTAAGGAGATACACATGACAGTATCTGGTACAATCATCAATGAATGTAATAAAGTACCTTTTTCCACCTCTAGTTTGACACATTTTCAAATCGCATACATCAGTATGTATTAAGTCTAGAGGTTCTGTCACTCGTTCAACATGATGAAACGAGGTTCTTGTCAATTTTGCTTCTGCACAAACTTGACATTTATAGTTGGAATCTATATTGCATTTTGGTATAAATTCTAGATTAATCAATTTTCGCAATGTATCAAAGTTTACATGCCCTAATCTAGAATGCCATATGTTAGAAGATTCAACGATATAAGCAGAAGATTCACTTTCATTCATTTCAGTGCGTGGTACAATAGTGGTTACATTTGCTTTAAATAAACCATCACACACATAACCTCTTCCAACATACACCCCATTCTTGGAAAGAACAAATTTGTCAGCTTCAAAGATCAATTTGAAGCCATGCTTGCTCAGCAACGATCCTGAAATCAGGTTCTTGCGAATTTCTGGAACATGGAGAACATCATTTAAAGTCAGTTCCTTTCCAGAAGTCAGTTTCAGCACAACTTTTCCTTTTCCTTCGACCTTGGAAGTGGAAGAATTGCCCATAAAAAGTTGTTCAGCATCAGTTGCAGTTTTATAGGTTGTAAACATCCACTTGTTAGCACATATGTGTCGAGTGGCTCCAGTGTCTACAAACCATTCCTTTGAGTTGCCAATAAGGTTGCATTCTGATATTACTGCACATAAATCAAGATCAGAAATACCTTTCGAAACATCAGCCGTATTTGCTTCCAACTTCTTCTTTTTAAGCGCACGACATTCGGCTGCTTTGTGCCCCTTCTTTCCACAGTTGTGGCAAGAACCCAGAAATTTCTTTGACTTCTTAGGAGCGTTCTCCCTTTTTCTTTTGTTAGTTTTGTCTGACTCAACAACATTTGCTTTGGCAGCAATATTCTGAGAAATCTTTTTCTCAGAATTTCTGTTATCTTCCTCAATGCGAAGCCGAACTATGAGATCTTCCATTGTCATTTCCTTACGCTTGTGCTTAAGGTAATTTTTAAAATCCTTCCAAGAAGGAGGCAATTTCTCAATAGTTGCAGCAACTTGAAAAGTCTCGCTAAGAGTCATCTTTTCATCTTCTAATTGACGGATGATAAGTTGCAGTTCTTGAGCTTGACTTATCACCGTTTTTGAGTCAACCATTTTGAAGTCTAGAAATTTTCCAGCAATGAATTTCTTCATGCCTGCATCTTCAGTTTTGTACTTCTTTTCCAGAGCCAACCAGAGTTGTTTGGACGTTGCAAAAGTACAATAAACATTGTAGAGGCTATCATCCAGACCATTCAGAATATAGTTTTTGCACATGAAATCTGAATTTGTCCAGATATTAAGTGCCTCTACTTTAGTAGCATCAGGTTCGAGTTCGTCTACCACAGGAGCCTCTTCAGTCAGAAACTTTGCAAGGCTTAGTGTTGTTAAATAAAACAACATTTTCTGTTGCCAGCGCTTGAAATTGATTCCATTGAACTTCTCTGGCCTTTCGCCATGAGACAGAGCCATTGTCGGAAGCACAGGCGCTGGCTGAGCAGTTTTCACCGTCTGAATCGGTGCAGAATCAGTGCTGCTGTTTTTTGTCATCTGCAACAAAATATTGTTTCAAGATTGTTAGAACTTTTGTAATTACACAATTGTATTACAAACAGACAGCAACAACAATCACTGTTAACCAATTATGTCACAATTGTCACGTCAAACTATGTTTACAATAATCATAGAAAGCGTAACCAATTTGTGCATAAAATCAAAGATAAACAGAAAGTATTCTGTTTAAATAATGTCCGAGTCCAGAACTTTTCTGTTTCCTTGAAACAATATTGCCGTCGTATACACCAATCGACGTAGTTGCAATTTGTTTCCCAGGATAAAACGGACCAACTCCGTAGCTTAGTGCCAGCAAACGGAGCTCCGACGAACTGAAGTTGGTTATAGAAACTAGATCAGAGAATTACGTTGAAGAAGAAGGAATAATACAGCAGAAAAAGTGAATTCTGTCTTTGTTTTGGGCAGTGTATATATAGGCAAGGAGGAGTGCCTGTTCGCATGCATCAGTAACCGTCAGAACAGGAAAGGTTGCGACCCTTTAACCGCTCTGTTATTAATATGCATATGCTGAGAATTCAAATGGTTGTACTCGTTCAGTTAACAGACATTCCTTTCGAATTCTGGACTGAACAGACACACCTTTTAAAATTCTGAGAAAAAATATTCTCATGTCAGTGCACTAGCCCAATCAGCAACGTCGGCCATATCCAATCAGGAGACCCCAAGAGCCCCAAGGCCCAAGGCCCTTATCTATGACTTTTTAATGTATTTAATATGGCCAAGTCCACATCCTTTTATCATCCCTCTCTTTTTTATTTTACATAAGCCTATTTGGCTTCTAATATATAAGGAGAGATTGTGCTAATATTTCTATGATGTGGGACTTTAAATGTTGCCACCCCTATCTCTTCTTCTTCCCACTTTTCTCTTTCTTTGCTCATTCATTTTCCAACAATCCCCCACATGAATGAGCAATCGATCTTAGTTTCACGAACCATTTATCGCATCGGTTAAAGTAGCACAAGGGCTTTGAACTTTCCTAGTGATTACCTATTTGAATCACCGGCGAATCAGTAGACATAGACTGTCCTTGAACTGTAAGCCTTTTGTGTAATTCCAAAGTAGATAACACACGATAAATGTTTCTTATAACCCTTCGTTCTCTGTATGTGTTCGTTTTTGCCTTGAACACCTGCCTGGTCTCATAAGTGCTTAGAGAATTTGGCCTCATAATTCTCTTTGAAGCGGCGCCTTCACACTTACGTAGGTGATTCTGTAAAGGGTATTCTTTAATTCCTCAAATACAGACATCATTAAAAGTATTAATACTTATCCTTATTCAACATATAATGCACTGACTTATCATAGGAATGGTTTGTGTATAACAGTGCCATCAAGTTTCTCTAAAACTTCATTGTCCCTTTGAACCTAGATCTTGGGATCTCCAGTCAACTAGGTGGGGTTTCCATTTCAGAAAAACCTTTAGTCTATAGGCCTTAGCCCCATTCCCTTCGATAAGGTTTGAACTTTCTCTCTTGGCAAGCCTTTTGTAAGTGGATCCGCTAAGTTATCTATAGATCGAATGTAATCTATTGTGATAACCCCATTAGAGAGAAGTTGTCTTATCGTTTTATGTCTACGACGAATATGCCTAGATTTACCATTGTATAGTGTACTATTAGCTCTTCCAATAGCTGATTGACTATCACAATGTATACATATTGGAGGCATAGGTTTGCTCCAATTAGGAATGTCTTCCAAGAAGCTTCGAATCCATTCTGCTTCTTCTGCAGTCTTATCTAGTGCAATAAACTCTGATTCCATCGTAGATCTAGCGATACAAGTCTGTTTGGATGATTTCCATGAAATTGCTCCATTTCCTAATGTGAACACGTATCCACTTGTAGACTTTGTATCATTTGATCCAGTGATCCAATTTGCATCACTGTATCCTTCCACTATTGAAGGATAGTTTGTATAGTATAGACCATAACTCTGTGTATACTTTAGATATCCTAGAACTCTGATTATCGCTTTCCAATGATGTTTACCAGGATTGCTGGTAAATCTACTTAGTTTGCTTACAGCATATGCGATATCAGGCCTAGTACAGTTCATAACATACATGATACTTCCTAGTATACGAGAGTATTCCAATTGGTAAATACCGTCACCAGTGTTCTTTACCCAATTTTGGTTCATATCTACTGGTGATTTTGCAATAGTTACATTATATTGCTTGAATTTCTCAAGTATTTTGGTGATGTAATGCGATTGGGATAATGCATATCCCTGTGGTGTTCTCAGAATTTTTACACCCAATATTACATCAGCCAGTCCTAGGTCTTTCATATCGAATCTAGAGGATAACATATCCTTTGTAGATGTTATTATGACCTTGTTGTTGCCTAGGATCAATAGGTCATCAACATAAAGACAAACAATGACATATCCAATGTGTGTATGTTTTATGTACACACATTTATCTGATTCATTTATCGTGAATCCATTTGATAACATAGTATTGTCAAACTTCTCATGCCACTGTTTTGGAGCTTGCTTAAGGCCATAAAGTGATTTTACCAGTTTGCAAACTTTATGCTCATTTTCTGAGCTTAGAAATCCTTCAGGTTGTTTCATATAGATTTCCTCCTCTAGTTCACCATTCAAGAATGCAGTTTTAACATCCATTTGATGTATTTCCAAGTCATGTACGGATGCAATTGCAATGAGCATTCTAATTGATGTTATCCTCGTTACAGGTGAATATGTATCGAAATAGTCCAGGTCTTCCTTTTGTCTAAATCCTTGGACTACCAGACGAGCTTTGTACTTGTCTATTGAACCATCAGGTTTCAATTTCTTTTTAAATATCCATTTATTACCTAAGGCCTTACATCCTTGAGGTAAATCAACCAATTCCCATGTATGATTTGACATAATGGATTCAATTTCATTGTTAATTGCCTCCTTCCAATAAGGGGCATCATTGGAAGACATAGCTTGTTTGTATGTCAATGGATCATCTTCTAACATAAATGTATAGAAGTCCGGTCCAAAGGTTTTTAAAGTCCTTGACCTTTTACTTTTTCTTGGTTCCTCCACTTGCTGCTCAACACTACTTTGCTGAATGTTATTTTGTTCAGCGTCCTCAATAGAGTAAGGAACTTCAATTTCCCTTGGTCTCTTAGGTGCATGATTTTCAGTACCATGTTTCAAGGGAAATATATGTTCGAAAAATCTAGCATTTCTCGACTCAATGATGGTATTTTCATGAATATCATCAATTTCAGATTTGTGTACCAAAAATCGATATGCAGCACTGTTTTGTGCATATCCAATGAATACACAATCAATTGTTTTTGGTCCAATTTTGACCTTCTTTGGTTTTGGTACCTCTACTTTGGCAAGACACCCCCACACTTTTAGGTATTTGTAGGATGGTGGTCTGTTTTTCCAAAGTTCGTGAGGAGATTTAGATATTTTCTTTCGGGGTATTTTATTTAAAATATGATTTGCCGAAAGAATAGCTTCTCCCCAATAGTTATCTGGCAAGCCAGAGCTAATTAGTAAGGCATTCACCATTTCTTTAAGAGTTCTATTTTTCCGTTCGGCTATACCGTTGGATTGAGGTGAATACGGGGCTGTAGTTTGATGTATAATTCCATGTTCAGCACAGAATTCCTCAAATGGAGACTCGTATTCTCCTCCTCTATCACTTCTTAAAGATTTTATTTTCTTGTTGAGTTGATTCTCAACTTCTGCCTTATACTGTTTAAACATTTCGAATGCTTCGTCCTTACTTCTAAGGAGATACACATGACAGTATCTGGTACAATCATCAATGAATGTAATAAAGTACCTTTTTCCACCTCTAGTTTGACACATTTTCAAATCGCATACATCAGTATGTATTAAGTCTAGAGGTTCTGTCACTCGTTCAACATGATGAAACGAGGTTCTTGTCAATTTTGCTTCTGCACAAACTTGACATTTATAGTTGGAATCTATATTGCATTTTGGTATAAATTCTAGATTAATCAATTTTCGCAATGTATCAAAGTTTACATGCCCTAATCTAGAATGCCATATGTTAGAAGATTCAACGATATAAGCAGAAGATTCACTTTCATTCATTTCAGTGCGTGGTACAATAGTGGTTACATTTGCTTTAAATAAACCATCACACACATAACCTCTTCCAACATACACCCCATTCTTGGAAAGAACAAATTTGTCAGCTTCAAAGATCAATTTGAAGCCATGCTTGCTCAGCAACGATCCTGAAATCAGGTTCTTGCGAATTTCTGGAACATGGAGAACATCATTTAAAGTCAGTTCCTTTCCAGAAGTCAGTTTCAGCACAACTTTTCCTTTTCCTTCGACCTTGGAAGTGGAAGAATTGCCCATAAAAAGTTGTTCAGCATCAGTTGCAGTTTTATAGGTTGTAAACATCCACTTGTTAGCACATATGTGTCGAGTGGCTCCAGTGTCTACAAACCATTCCTTTGAGTTGCCAATAAGGTTGCATTCTGATATTACTGCACATAAATCAAGATCAGAAATACCTTTCGAAACATCAGCCGTATTTGCTTCCAACTTCTTCTTTTTAGGCGCACGACATTCGGCTGCTTTGTGCCCCTTCTTTCCACAGTTGTGGCAAGAACCCAGAAATTTCTTTGACTTCTTAGGAGCGTTCTCCCTTTTTCTTTTGTTAGTTTTGTCTGACTCAACAACATTTGCTTTGGCAGCAATATTCTGAGAAATCTTTTTCTCAGAATTTCTGTTATCTTCCTCAATGCGAAGCCGAACTATGAGATCTTCCATTGTCATTTCCTTACGCTGGTGCTTAAGGTAATTTTTAAAATCCTTCCAAGAAGGAGGCAATTTCTCAATAGTTGCAGCAACTTGAAAAGTCTCGCTAAGAGTCATCTTTTCATCTTCTAATTGACGGATGATAAGTTGCAGTTCTTGAGCTTGACTTATCACCGTTTTTGAGTCAACCATTTTGAAGTCTAGAAATTTTCCAGCAATGAATTTCTTCATGCCTGCATCTTCAGTTTTGTACTTCTTTTCCAGAGCCAACCAGAGTTGTTTGGACGTTGCAAAAGTACAATAAACATTGTAGAGGCTATCATCCAGACCATTCAGAATATAGTTTTTGCACATGAAATCTGAATTTGTCCAGATATTAAGTGCCTCTACTTTAGTAGCATCAGGTTCGAGTTCGTCTACCACAGGAGCCTCTTCAGTCAGAAACTTTGCAAGGCTTAGTGTTGTTAAATAAAACAACATTTTCTGTTGCCAGCGCTTGAAATTGATTCCATTGAACTTCTCTGGCCTTTCGCCATGAGACAGAGCCATTGTCGGAAGCACAGGCGCTGGCTGAGCAGTTTTCACCGTCTGAATCGGTGCAGAATCAGTGCTGCTGTTTTTTGTCATCTGCAACAAAATATTGTTTCAAGATTGTTAGAACTTTTGTAATTACACAATTGTATTACAAACAGACAGCAACAACAATCACTGTTAACCAATTATGTCACAATTGTCACGTCAAACTATGTTTACAATAATCATAGAAAGCGTAACCAATTTGTGCATAAAATCAAAGATAAACAGAAAGTATTCTGTTTAAATAATGTCCGAGTCCAGAACTTTTCTGTTTCTTGAAACAATATTGCCGTCGTATACACCAATCGACGTAGTTGCAATTTGTTTCCCAGGATAAAACGGACCAACTCCGTAGCTTAGTGCCAGCAAACGGAGCTCCGACGAACTGAAGTTGGTTATAGAAACTAGATCAGAGAATTACGTTGAAGAAGAAGGAATAATACAGCAGAAAAAGTGAATTCTGTCTTTGTTTTGGGCAGTGTATATATAGGCAAGGAGGAGTGCCTGTTCGCATGCATCAGTAACCGTCAGAACAGGAAAGGTTGCGACCCTTTAACCGCTCTGTTATTAATATGCATATGCTGAGAATTCAAATGGTTGTACTCGTTCAGTTAACAGACATTCCTTTCGAATTCTGGACTGAACAGACACACCTTTTAAAATTCTGAGAAAAAATATTCTCATGTCAGTGCACTAGCCCAATCAGCAACGTCGGCCATATCCAATCAGGAGACCCCAAGAGCCCCAAGGCCCAAGGCCCTTATCTATGACTTTTTAATGTATTTAATATGGCCAAGTCCACATCCTTTTATCATCCCTCTCTTTTTTATTTTACATAAGCCTATTTGGCTTCTAATATATAAGGAGAGATTGTGCTAATATTTCTATGATGTGGGACTTTAAATGTTGCCACCCCTATCTCTTCTTCTTCCCACTTTTCTCTTTCTTTGCTCATTCATTTTCCAACAATCCCCCACATGAATGAGCAATCGATCTTAGTTTCACGAACCATTTATCGCATCGGTTAAAGTAGCACAAGGGCTTTGAACTTTCCTAGTGATTACCTATTTGAATCACCGGCGAATCAGTAGACATAGACTGTCCTTGAACTGTAAGCCTTTTGTGTAATTCCAAAGTAGATAACACACGATAAATGTTTCTTATAACCCTTCGTTCTCTGTATGTGTTCGTTTTTGCTTGAACACCTGCCTGGTCTCATAAGTGCTTAGAGAATTTGGCCTCATAATTCTCTTTGAAGCGGCGCCTTCACACTTACGTAGGTGATTCTGTAAAGGGTATTCTTTAATTCCTCAAATACAGACATCATTAAAAGTATTAATACTTATCCTTATTCAACATATAATGCACTGACTTATCATAGGAATGGTTTGTGTATAACAGTGCCATCAAGTTTCTCTAAAACTTCATTGTCCCTTTGAACCTAGATCTTGGGATCTCCAGTCAACTAGGTGGGGTTTCCATTTCAGAAAAACCTTTAGTCTATAGGCCTTAGCCCCATTCCTTCGATAAGGTTTGAACTTTCTCTCTTGGCAAGCCTTTTGTAAGTGGATCCGCTAAGTTATCTATAGATCGAATGTAATCTATTGTGATAACCCCATTAGAGAGAAGTTGTCTTATCGTTTTATGTCTACGACGAATATGCCTAGATTTACCATTGTATAGTGTACTATTAGCTCTTCCAATAGCTGATTGACTATCACAATGTATACATATTGGAGGCATAGGTTTGCTCCAATTAGGAATGTCTTCCAAGAAGCTTCGAATCCATTCTGCTTCTTCTGCAGTCTTATCTAGTGCAATAAACTCTGATTCCATCGTAGATCTAGCGATACAAGTCTGTTTGGATGATTTCCATGAAATTGCTCCATTTCCTAATGTGAACACGTATCCACTTGTAGACTTTGTATCATTTGATCCAGTGATCCAATTTGCATCACTGTATCCTTCCACTATTGAAGGATAGTTTGTATAGTATAGACCATAACTCTGTGTATACTTTAGATATCCTAGAACTCTGATTATCGCTTTCCAATGATGTTTACCAGGATTGCTGGTAAATCTACTTAGTTTGCTTACAGCATATGCGATATCAGGCCTAGTACAGTTCATAACATACATGATACTTCCTAGTATACGAGAGTATTCCAATTGGTAAATACCGTCACCAGTGTTCTTTACCCAATTTTGGTTCATATCTACTGGTGATTTTGCAATAGTTACATTATATTGCTTGAATTTCTCAAGTATTTGGTGATGTAATGCGATTGGGATAATGCATATCCCTGTGGTGTTCTCAGAATTTTTACACCCAATATTACATCAGCCAGTCCTAGGTCTTTCATATCGAATCTAGAGGATAACATATCCTTTGTAGATGTTATTATGACCTTGTTGTTGCCTAGGATCAATAGGTCATCAACATAAAGACAAACAATGACATATCCAATGTGTGTATGTTTTATGTACACACATTTATCTGATTCATTTATCGTGAATCCATTTGATAACATAGTATTGTCAAACTTCTCATGCCACTGTTTTGGAGCTTGCTTAAGGCCATAAAGTGATTTTACCAGTTTGCAAACTTTATGCTCATTTTCTGAGCTTAGAAATCCTTCAGGTTGTTTCATATAGATTTCCTCCTCTAGTTCACCATTCAAGAATGCAGTTTTAACATCCATTTGATGTATTTCCAAGTCATGTACGGATGCAATTGCAATGAGCATTCTAATTGATGTTATCCTCGTTACAGGTGAATATGTATCGAAATAGTCCAGGTCTTCCTTTTGTCTAAATCCTTGGACTACCAGACGAGCTTTGTACTTGTCTATTGAACCATCAGGTTTCAATTTCTTTTTAAATATCCATTTATTACCTAAGGCCTTACATCCTTGAGGTAAATCAACCAATTCCCATGTATGATTTGACATAATGGATTCAATTTCATTGTTAATTGCCTCCTTCCAATAAGGGGCATCATTGGAAGACATAGCTTGTTTGTATGTCAATGGATCATCTTCTAACATAAATGTATAGAAGTCCGGTCCAAAGGTTTTTAAAGTCCTTGACCTTTTACTTTTCTTGGTTCCTCCACTTGCTGCTCAACACTACATTGCTGAATGTTATTTTGTTCAGCGTCCTCAATAGAGTAAGGAACTTCAATTTCCCTTGGTCTCTTAGGTGCATGATTTTCAGTACCATGTTTCAAGGGAAATATATGTTCGAAAAATCTAGCATTTCTCGACTCAATGATGGTATTTTCATGAATATCATCAATTTCAGATTTGTGTACCAAAAATCGATATGCAGCACTGTTTTGTGCATATCCAATGAATACACAATCAATTGTTTTTGGTCCAATTTTGACCTTCTTTGGTTTTGGTACCTCTACTTTGGCAAGACACCCCCACACTTTTAGGTATTTGTAGGATGGTGGTCTGTTTTTCCAAAGTTCGTGAGGAGATTTAGATATTTTCTTTCGGGGTATTTTATTTAAAATATGATTTGCCGAAAGAATAGCTTCTCCCCAATAGTTATCTGGCAAGCCAGAGCTAATTAGTAAGGCATTCACCATTTCTTTAAGAGTTCTATTTTTCCGTTCGGCTATACCGTTGGATTGAGGTGAATACGGGGCTGTAGTTTGATGTATAATTCCATGTTCAGCACAGAATTCCTCAAATGGAGACTCGTATTCTCCTCCTCTATCACTTCTTAAAGATTTTATTTCTTGTTGAGTTGATTCTCAACTTCTGCCTTATACTGTTTAAACATTTCGAATGCTTCGTCCTTACTTCTAAGGAGATACACATGACAGTATCTGGTACAATCATCAATGAATGTAATAAAGTACCTTTTTCCACCTCTAGTTTGACACATTTTCAAATCGCATACATCAGTATGTATTAAGTCTAGAGGTTCTGTCACTCGTTC